>OX451738.1:389971870-390295704 GCA_948472305.1 Vicia faba
GAGGAGGATACTAAGGTATCTCATAGGAACTTTCGATTATGGAGTTTTATTTCTTGCAGCTGATAAAGGAAAAGAATGCAAGTTAGTGGGATACATTGATTCGAGTTGGTGTAGTGATACTAAAGATCGAAAGTCAACAGTAGGATATGTGTTTATGCTAGATGGTGCACCAATTGCTTAGAATTCAAGAAAGGAACCAGCAGTGGTATTATCATCATGCGAAGCAGAATACATAGCTTCTTCTCTTTGTGCATGTCAAGCAACTTGGATGGTAAACTTGGTCGATGAGATAACAGGGAAAGATCATGGAGCAATTACCATAAAGATCGACAACATGTCAGTTATCAATCTAGCGAAGAAACTAATAGCACATGATTGAAGTAAGCACATAAAAATGAGGTTCCATTATCTTCGAGAGCAGGTAGCAGATGGGAAGATGAATTTGGAACACTGCAGAACTGAGAATCAGATTGCAGATATCATGACGAAGGGAGTGCAAGTCGAAGTATTCAAAAGACTAAGAGCCATGATGAACATAGATAGTTTAGACACAATGAATTAGGTGGTGGGTTAAATTATAATTCATAGTCTTGAAAAGATTAAATTTGTTTAGATTTAAATAGATTTGATTTAAGTCTAGAATAGATTAGATTTAATTTAGTAACAAAATAGATATTTTGGGCTTTGAGTTTAGGGTGCAAGCTCAGTTATAAATAGAAGGAGTAACCCATATTTTTGTAAGCTAGTTAAGCAAGTCATTCACAGTATTTTGCAGTTGCAAAGTGAATAAGAAAGTTTTCACAGTTTGTGAGCAGAGAGAAACTCTCCATAAATTATTTGTCTTGTCTTTTTTCTTTGTTTGTCTCATAATTAAATTATCATTGTAATAGAAATTCATCATAGATTTTAGTGAGTTTCCAACAATAATTAATTTAATTAATTATTTTAAATAAATAATATTAAACTCTACTCAATTAATTTAATTGAAAATTAAACATAAAGTTCATATCCACTAAAATACATTAAATAAGTAAATATATTATTACTGACTTCTACTTAATTTTAAGATCACAAATATTTTTTAATAAATAGATTGAGTGAAAAACTCCATAAAAATAAATATTTCACCCCATTAAATAATAATAGGAATAAATATGTGTCTAAAGTTTTATAGATGCACAGCTAATTCATAAAAATATTCACACCATTTTTATTTATTCATTTTCTTTTTTAATTTGACACCACATTATATTATTGATATCACAAATACAATTATTTATTTTTATTTAACAATTAACAGTTATTAAATTTCAATTAAACATAAAATCTGATCTTATCGGTTAATCAGTGTCTGTAAGGACCAATATTTTACCCTATAAAATTGGTAATGAGAAGGAGGGGGTGTACCTGCAAGACACTCTGACACTCAAGTAAGAAAGAGTGTAAAGAGATACAAGATATAAAGTCTAGGGTTTAGAAGTAAGTAGTGAATATTGAATACCTGATCCTCACAAGTGTGAGGGTTTATATAGTATCCCCGACGCTTGTCCATTGGTCCCTATTTTTAGGCCTAGATATCGGGTCCTCAAAAATAGGTAACTGATAAAAACTAGTCATTATGACGGACATACATGCTTGTAACTAGCCGTTATAACGAGCAGTCGTGCTCGTAGTTAGTCGTTACTCTGAGCAAGGGCGTGGTTATGGGAAATCGCGTAAGAGGCATTTCTGGTCGTCTGCTCCATGTGTGTCGAGCAGAGCAAAGGATAGCTGCTGATATGGGCAGACATATGGTTCAGGGCATCGTTGGTCCTGCTGTTCCTAGGGTATAGTCGATCAAGCGTTACCGGCTGAAGGGAAGATGGCAAGGTGCCCCTTCTCTGTCCCAGCTGACTAGGCCTGAGTTATTAGGCCAGATCCGTTGGGACATATTAGATGTAGAAGCGGATTGGGCCAAGTTTAGCCATTGGGCCAGTCCAGAACAGGAGCCCCCAAAGTCGTTGCTCCTAGGAAGAAGTGTAATGACTTAAGGTGTGCTCGTGCGCCAAGGACGTAGTACTGGTCGGCGCAAGCTTTTTAGTGCGGGGATGTTTCATAATTTTTAGAGGACAAGTTCGTATGAGGAACTCGAGCGTTGCTTCGTGTGCTCAGTGCACGGAGAGCCAAATAATTGACTGATTTTGTAGAGGTTGCGTGTCACGCTTGCATCGAGCCATGTGCTGCAGTTACTACGTCATGATGGTAGGCCCGGGGCTAGGGTTAATAATGACCCTTATGCTTTCCTAGGTCAGTGCGCGCGTAGGTGCACATGCCAATGAGGTTCTCTATAAATAGGAGAGGAATGACTTCATTTGCACTTTTTGCTTCTCTATCTTCTCAGCTTTTTCTTCTTGTAGCTTTAGTTGCTGTCGTCTTCCACCATCTGTCATTGCTCTAAGTCGTTCGACCACCTTCCAACCTTCCTCGATCACGTAAGTTCTTCATGTCTCTTCATTTTGTGTTGGGTTCACCTTTGTTTTCGCTTAGAGATGTATGTGGCTAGGATGAAGCTGGGTAGAATGGAAGTTTTCTGGTGAGTGTTGGTGTCTGACGGTGGTTCTGCCACTTTTGGACGCCAATGTTGATGAGGGTGTGTAGGAAACTTAGGGCTTTTGGCCGTTTGGGCGTTGCTATCACGGCAGCAAGCGAACTTATCGTTGTTGGATCTCCTGAGTTTTTTAGTAGACTCATGATTTTCTCAGTGAGCGTATGAATATTTCGATGAAGGTATGAAGTTTTCAATGAATCTTCAAATGGGTTTCTGGGTAGCGTGTTGAGGAGATCCTCTTCGGAGAGTTTAAGGATTTAACTGTCGAGGAGGATCGTCCTTGTGCCTTTGTTTTGCGGTTTAAGTAAGGGTTTTGGTCGAGGACATTGTTCTCGTGTCTTTATGCGCCATTTCACTTGACTGGTGGTGGAAGGGTGGATTTTATTTGATGTCAAATTCACTTTTATCTGCTGCTTTTCAGGTATCTATGGCGAATGATGTTGAGGACTAAACATGAGCAAGCAGGGTCCAACCGAGCAGACCATGTCTGACCAAGACAGGTCGTGTCAAAATATATTTGGCTCTTCTAGAAAGGAGTGGATTACTTTAGGGCCTCGGTGTATTTCCTTGGTCTTTGCCGATTTTCCTAATGAAGCGTTCATGATTGTGGCAGAGGAAATAGACCCGTCGAGCATTGAGGAGAATTCGAGGATCATTTTCCCTAGGGAGGACGATAAAATCTGCTCATAATACGAGGTCAATCATCACTCTATGTTCGAGATTATTTTTAGAGACTTGGGACTCTGACTGCCTTTTAGTGACCTTTAGGTGGCTGTCTTTGATCATCTGTGTCTTGCCCCTTCCCAGCTACATCCCAACTCGATATCTTTCATATGGGCATTTGAAATTGTGTGCCACAACCTTCTGATTAGGGCCACGGTCCCTCTGTTTTTCCATTGCTTTCACCTTCAACGTGATTTTTTTTGCGGGCAGTATGGATGGGTTTCCCTGAAATAACCAAAGAAGTTGTTTAAGGCCTATTTGGAATATTTTTGGGCCTTCAAGGACAAGTACTTCCTTGTTCAACCTGTGTCAGAGAAAGCAATCACCTTTGTGTTCTCGCAGTGTGTCAAGTATGGGAGGGACAAGCATCCTATACTGAACATGGAGGGTGAAGTAAGGAGGCAGCTCTTTCAGAAGTTCCCCTTTCATTGGGGCAAAGCTCATTATGACCGAGGCACAAACCACTACATTGTCAAGACGGGTCAGCTGAAAGTCGAGGATCAGGCCAGTTATAAATAGATGGTGGCCTTCGTGGAGGGATTTTCCCCTGCCCAGCGCGTGGCGAGGGATGGGGCCGTTGTTGTTGATGAAATTGGGGAGCCCATGCCTGAGGCTCGACTTATTAGCGCCAGAGAGCTCCTCGAATTCGAAACCTTCGAGGCAGCCAAAGAGTATTTGGGTAGCCGTTTTACTTAGTTATTTGCATGTATTATTTTGTTATCTTTGTTTTATAACTCCAGCTTGTTATGTTGCAGGAAAAATGTCTGCTGCTCAGGAGCGTATGGTTAAGGCAGCTGCTGCCCAAACATAGAAAGGCCAGAAACTCCTCAAGGGTGGTCAGAGAGATGCGGGCCCGGCAACTCAGGCTGGCTCGGGGACCTCATCGATCGCCCATCTGTTGAGCACCCTTCTCCTCAACATGTGTATTCAAGGTTCAAGATAACACGCATTGAGGACCTTGTTGACCTGACAGAAGAACAGGACAAAGACAAGTTTGAGACCCCTCTGCTTCCACAAAAGGAATTTCTTCAAAGGCTTCTCTCTGCAAGTTCACTAGGTAGAATCACTGGTGCTCGAAGGGATGGACCGTCCGAGCAAAAGAATGAAACTAGCTCAGGACGCTGCTGCCTTGATGAGGGTTCTAGGGATGAAAGTGGTGTATGTCGAGGAGGGGACCTCCTAGGAGATTAAGCTGAAGAAATTCTATTCTATAAATGTGGCTCTCGAGAAGAAGCTCACCAAGGAAAAATATGAGAACAAGGTGTTGGTGAAGGTGAATAAGAATCTGGCCAAGGTGACTGACGAGCAGGACGCCCTTGCAGTGGGGAAAAAGGCCCTTGAGGATATGGTTGCTGCCATGATGGTTGCAGCGGCTCCCGCTGAGGATGAACCTGATGAGTGTAAGAACAAGATTTGGTTCTGCAATATTATCTGAGTTTTGATGATAACAAATGAGTATGTTTGTATAAACAATTTTGATACTCTAATGTTTGTTATTGTTGAGTACTTAACAAACAGGTTCTGCTTTTGATGGATGGCGTGGCCAAGACATTACAAGAGAATCAATTCCTCTTCCGCGCTACACAAGTTCTGTTAGTTAGTAGCAAGGCACTCCAGAAGGCTCAAAATTGTAAGCTCTGATATTTGTCTAAAGAAACCAGTCAGAAGATCTGAAGATAGAAGTTTCTACTTACGTACAGATGCTAAATACTCAAGCTTCTAAAGACAATGTGTTTCAAAGAAACAAAGTTAGAAGATCTGAAGACAAAGTTTCTACTGAAGTCCAGATGCTGAAGACTTGTGTTTCTAATAACAAGGTTCTAAAGATAAGGGTTCTGAATACCAAGTGATGAAGACTCTAAAGACATAAGTTCTAAAGATTCTAAAGACTTGAAGTTCTAAAGACCCAAGGTTCTAAGAAAAGGTTCTCACAACCAAGTGCTGAAGAATATGAAGATGCAGTTCTGAAGACTTGAAGTTCTGATGACCTTGTGTTATGTTATCGCTTCTAAGCTCATGCTCACAGAAGCCTCTGAAGTGTAGAAAGAAAGAAGATAACGTTAACATGGTATAAATAGTACATGGTACAATCAACGTTTTATTCCACTACCATGAAAGGACGGACGCGTCGCACGATCTTGTCCCCCACGTTACTGTTCAAGTTTCCAATGTTTCAGGAAATACCAAGAGTACCCCTCAATGGATATATTATTTTATTGGCTATATAAAGGCTTGAAGACTAAGAGAGAAAGCTTCCAATTCACTAAATAATCACGCGCAAACGCTGTTGATAGCTTTCATATTCTTAAGTCATTGTTCATAAAATAGTTTATATATTCAGCTTTTTAGAAGCAACATTCTTGTAAACAAAACTTGTATTCAAATGATTGTTTTATATTCCTTAAGGGACCGAGTAGGTCTGTATTCTTAATAAGTCTGGGACTTGCGAGTTTTAGAAGCTATTAGTCACTTGCGGGTATCTTGTGCATTGTAATAATTAGGTTGGTTATTGTTTGATATTTCTTAAGGGATCAGGTAGGTCTGAATCCTTAAGAAGTCTAGGGCTTGCGAGTCTTAGAGGTTGTTAGTCACTTGCGATAGCTTGTGCAAATTGTAATTAGTTTGGTTATAGGGAATTAAATCCTCGATTGAGTGAGGCGAAATCCCCTTGACGGGTGGACTAGATTAGCTTGATAATTTTCAAGTGAACTAGTATAAACATACATTTCTCTTTACTTCATATTCTTACTTATTATTATTATCAAGAGTGGAGGAAAAATAATTTTTAACTTAAAGGAGAATATTTTTAAGGGAAAGTTTTTATTTTAAAAACCCAATTCACCCCCCCCCCCCCCCTTTTCTAGTGTTTTTCACACCTTTAATTGGTATCAAAATCCTGGTTTTGAGGAGATAAATTTTTGAATTTTTATCAACATGTAACATTGTCCAATAACGATCTAGTGTGTGTGAAAAACCAATGGCTATATCTACTTTCACTATTGATAATAGGGATAATAATAGAGATCACTATAGTTTAAAACCTCCTATGTTTGATGGGGAGAAATTTGACTATTGGAAGGATAAAATAGAAAGTTATCTTTCGGCATATGACTTGGATCTATGGGACTTGGTAGTTGATGGCTACACTCACCCAGTGGATAATAAAGGTCATAAGATTACAAGAAGTGCAATGAAAAAAGCACAGAAGAAAGTATGTAGAAATCACTACAAAGCAAGAACCAATCTTCTAAGTGCTATTTCATATAATGAATATGAGAAAATCACAGATAGAGAGATTGCGAAGTATATTTTTTATTCTCTCGAGATGACACATGAAGGAAACACACACATAAAAGAAACAATGGCTTTGGACTTAATTCATAAATATGAAGCCTTCAAGATGGAAGACGACGAATCTATGGAATCTATGTTTTCAATATTTCAGAATCTTGTGGCAAGACTTAAGGTTTTGAATAAAGGTTACTCCATTACAGATCATGTTAAAAATATTATCAGAAATTTGTATGTCAAATGGAGACCAATAGTAATTTCTTTAAAATTAGCAAAAGGATCTGAACAATACCTCTCTTGAGGAGCTGATTAGCTCTTTAAGAAGTCATGAAATAGAGCTAGAACAAGATGAACCTCAGAAGAAGGTAAAATTAGATGCTCTAAAGTCTACTTTTGGGAAAACCTAGGCTTGTCAAGCTAAGGAAGAATCTGAAGAATCTGAACAAGATTCAGATGATGATGAACTTTCTTTGATATCCAAAAGAATAAGTCAAATCTGGAAGCATAGACAAATCAAGTTCAAAGGTCAACTAAGGACATATGGAAGAGGTGAATCTACTTCTTGTCAAAGGAATGCTTCTGGAAAAGAAGTTACTTGCTTTGAATGCAATGAGCCTAGACATTACAAAAATTATTATCCAAAGCTCAAGAAAGACAAGAAGCCTAAAAAGGATTACAAAGCTAAGAAGGGTCTCATGGGATGATTCAGAATCAGAAGATGAAGATTATGATGAAGAACATGCAAACATGGCATTCATGGCCAGGACCAGCAAGGGAGAAGCAACATCAAAATACAAGCTAACAATTAACTATGAGTCAAACTCTAATGATGAAAAAGAGGAACTTTCTTCCTTATCTCGTTTTGAACTTGAAATTGGTTTGTCTGAATTAATGAAAAGGTATCAATCTTTTCTAAGTAAACACAAAATCTTGAAAAAAAACTTTGTAACTACTTCTGAGAACACTACTATAGATGAGTAAAATATTTCTGACTTAAATGAAAAGTTATTTGTTTTACAAAAATCAACATTACTCTGAAAATTAAAGTGTCTATATTAGAATAAGATATTCTCTCTAACACATATGTTACTGACGAAGTAATCAGATATGATAAAGCTTTTCAACACTTCCTTGCTAAAAGCACATATAGAAGCAAAATGGCTTCAATGATATATGGTGTTAGTAGAAATGGAAGCAGAGGCTTGGGGTAATCAGGACTGTTGTATCCCAAAATTTTCCCTCTCTTTTCTCAAGACATTTCTCACAAGATCTCTAATGGCTCAACTTTGCACAAGCGTTGACTAGGTCAAACCACCTCCTAAACATTGATGCCTAAAATTAGGGTTTTGATTTTCACAAGGAAAATTGGACTTCTAATTCCTCAAATGACCTTCATGTATCATTATAGACCTCCAAGAATACTCATGTCAAGTTTCAAGTCTTGAATCAAAATTTTGCTCAGTCAATTGACCAGATGACTGAGAATCAGTTGTATTGGATAAAAAGTCAATTATGGTCAACCTAGAGTCAAACTTCAAGATCTTTGACCAATATCAACATTTTGAAGTCATATTTATCAATTGATCAATTTTGGATCACAATTCCCCAAGAAAAATGTTCAAATCATCAAAAGGGCAAAATGGTTAAAATTAGTTTTTTTTTTACTAGAATGGCTGTTTTTTACTTTTGATCTAACACATGAATTATTGGTTTGAAACATGATCTAAAGAATTAAAGTACATTATCTTGACCTAATTTAATGGTTCAAATCATTTATTAATATCAAACAATTGATAGTTGAAATTTGATCAACTGATGAAAAAGTCAACTAATACACCAAAAGTCAAACTTTGACTTTTTGGTCAAATCTAGGTCTCAAAGATCAAAATTCATCAAGACATTAAAAAAATATGAAGCTTGATCATCAAGGAATCAAGAAAGTCAAAAGCCAATTTGAAAAGTCAAACTTTTCAAGACTTAGAAATTTTTCTAAGTGTTGTTGTACATGATAATTTCACTACTTCATGCCAATTTTTCACCAAGATGCAAGATGATTCAAAGAAAAACTTTCAACAAGAAATTTGTAGATCTTGATGATATATACAACTTTGTATTTGAGGGCTCATGTCCAAAAAATGATTATATTTTGAGTTATAAGCACATGAAGTCATGCACTTTTTCTTAAACACTTGGTGAAATTTTGACCTAGTTTAGGCAGATTTTTTATCCCAACTTCTTGGCCATTTTTCACATAGCTCCAATTTGATTTAGAAAAAGTGAAAAACATAAAAGTTGTAAAGGATGTTTCAAGTTTTCCAAAATATCCAAAAACTTGAAGAGATCATGCTTGATATAAGAGAATCGAAGACAAGAATTGGACATCCATTCTTGAATTACAAGTCATTTTTGTGATGAACACTTAGCCAAATCTCATAGCTATGCTGCATAATTTTACTTTTCAGGCTTCTAAATTGTGTTTCACTCCATAATTAACTAATTACACAACATATTTATCCATTGTCCAAGAATTTGAGCCATTATCCAAGTTGCATTTCCATTTATGGCACAAAGGCACCATTGCCATTCTTGAAAAGTTGCTTTAATCACAAAGTCAACTTGTATTGAGCTTTGCACTTGTTCCTTTTGTACAAGCTTCATCTACAAAGTCAGATAAACATGATTAAATTTTTCTAGCCCCCTACAATCCATGTACCTTGCCTTGGAACAATGCTTGTGAAGCTTGCCTCAAAAACAAGTCAAATGGTCATAACATATGAACTCTTGTTTCTGATCCCTCCAAGCTTCCAAACCTTTGCCTATAAGTTTAGCCTTCATTTACAAGCCAAGGACATGATTTTTCTAGCCTAAAAACTCCCTCAAACTTCCTCAAATACAGAATCACCAAAAATACCTCAAAACTTGTCATTTCTGGTTTTGAAATCCAAGCTTCAATTTCCCTCGTGCGTTTTTCATTCTAACCTTTCAAACATCATATATACACTATAGAGAAGTGATTCAAACACCCGAATAACTTCTGTAACTACAACTTCACCATCCTCCATTTTCAAAAACAGCTCTTTGCAACTTGACTTCTCCAGAATATTCCAGGCGCTCTCAGCTCAAGCTAAGCATTGTATTAGCTTCCTAGAAGTTCAGGGAAGCTAACCAGATCATTACAACACCTTGAAGGTTTCTCAAACTCAAAACACGATTTGCATCTGCAAGGTGAGTTTTCTGAAATTCTAACTCTTCATACAAGCATCATTTGACTTCCATTTTAAAAGATAAAATATAGATATCATAGCCCTGAAACTAACCATGTCCTTAGAATTAATTTATGTTGCCTGAGTAGTGAGAATTATGAGCCTGAACTTTCTGAAAAAATTAGGTTAAATTTGGTACCATTTAAAATTCGTGCTCATCTTTGATCCATTGCTTAAGTTATTTACATATTTGAACTCGTGGTGAAATTTCTAACAAGTTTGATGCTTATAATTTCTGAAATGGTTGAGAATTAAGAAAGTTAGAGTTATGGTTGGCGTGAGGAAGAAGATGAAGTTGACATCATGAACTTAGTTTATTTTAAGTTTATTACAATATATTTTATAACCGGATGAAACAGCTACCCCAGTGGCAGGAAGCGCGCGCGTAAGGCATACCTTTATAAGGTCCTAGGTTCAAGTCCCAGCGAGATCTTTTGCATTTTTCACATTTTCCTTGATCTTTTTTTGTTTGGCAGCGCATTGGGCTCTTCAGCATTGGGCTTATTTCATTTTCTTCAACATCACCCCCCCATTTTCTATATAATACTCAACCCACCTTTTTATTTTATTTTGTTTTTATTTCTGATTACAAAAAGGGTTTGGGCCTAAAATAAACAAAAAATGTTTTTTAACTTTCTAACACCCTTTTCACTTTCAAACCCCCCTACCCAAATTTTTATACTTTTTTATTAATTATTATTTTACTTTCTCTATTTTATTTTATCTTATTATTATTATTTTTAAATTAAAATACCAAAAAATATTTTATTAAATATTTAGATTAAAAATTATTATTTTCACTTTATTTTATTTCTTTTAAACAAAAACCCTAAAAAACATTTTCTTTCTTAAATTAATTAAAATTATTTTAGACTTAGCTTTATTTTAATTTTATTTTCTAATTAAATTTACCTATAATTTAGGAATTTAATTAATTAACTTCTTTCCATCTAATTTAGTTAAACTAGTCTTTTCATACAAAATGACATTAAGACAATTTTCTCTTTAATTTCTTTTCTCTATATTTCTTTGCACATTTTATTATTTTGTACCTTATAATGTAATTGTCAAAGCCTTGTAATAGTTAGGGTTTATTTTCTCTTATCATCCCCATTTGCAATTTGTACCCCCATCCCCTAAAAGTGATGTAATAGCGTATGACTTTTAATTTTTGCAATTTATCGCTTTCTATATTATTGCTAGTAATTAGGGTTTCTATGGCAAGATTTAAAATCAACAAGTAGACAATCCTAATTCAAGACAAATTGCATGGAAACAATAACACTTTGCACCCTTGCACCTCTAAGGTTAACCCACACTTGTTGCCTTTGAATTAACAGTCATGTCCCTCGAACGTGAGAAACTTTAGTAAAGACCCTCGATTACAAGATCGTAGTCCCTTGATGACCCTTCGACAGTGCCTTCGGTAAACGATCTTAGACCCTTACGAAAAATTGTTAAGGTATCCTACAATTTTGCCTTCTATGACTGTACGATAACCCACGCTTGTTCCATCACATCCGATGATATGGTTGCTTACTAACTAATGGTAAGATAACACTATCTAAAGGAGGAGGAAAAGAACTAAGACTTTTTGAGTAGGTAGAACACTCATAGTTGCTTGCTCACAAACTAAAAACATTTCCACACTCACACTTTCAAAACATCTTTCCAAAAACAAACATCTCTTTGAACTATTTTCAAAACTAACACTTTGTATACATTCTCGCCGAAACGAGAATCATTATAAAGTTTTCCGAAACAAAGGCGTTTTCAAAATATTTTCAAACTTGCACAAAACAAAAAAACATTTACAAAAGCATTTCAAAGTGAGCTAGCAACTAAGAGCCCGTAGATAACTACGGATGAAAAGGGTGCTAACACCTTCCCTTTTTATAACCTACCCCCTGAACTCAAGAAAAATTCTCAAAAGGTCTTTCCTGTTCTTTTCACCCTTTCCTTTATTGGATAAAATAAAAGTCGGTGGCGAATCTTTCTATCCGCAACATTTGCGATAAAATGCAAAACACCCAAGTCAGTTCTCTCACCGTATTACAAGGACCATCAAAGAAAATTGATGAGACTCTGAATGTCAAACCAAAACCTTTTTCTGAACATTTTGTGCTTGCTGGAACAAATTTGAAATGTCCATAACAAGAAGGTTCAAATACTATTGTAGCACGAACACAGACACAAAGAAAATTTTTAAACCAAAGTATCATGCACAAATTTAACATAATTATCATGTTGCACAAAATCCAATGGTGTCAGAACCTATGGAACTTCTAACAAAAGAGGACCCAGGAAATGGGTACCCAGAGACCAGATAATCTATGTTGCAGATATTCTTGATGGTGCAATAGAAACACAAGTTATGACACCTGAACAATGGATGCTTGCAACACATAAAGTGTGAAAGGCATATGTTCAAGGATTTGGAACTTAAGTCCGGAAACATGAGCAGTGTCAAAAGCAACCAGAAAAGAAAAATTATTTGCCCTGAAACTCGTATAATCCAATATGCTATTGTCATAACAAGATCAAACTTTAAATCTTCTGGAGAAATGCTTCTGAGCCTTAATGATCTTGCTTGTGCCAGCTCATCTTCTGAATAAAGTCCAGATTCTGAAAATTGTCTAAAGAATCAACTGATGGACTATCATACTTCTATGAGTAATGTTTCTATTCTATTTAAATCCTATTACTGCTATTTTTTTAACCTTAGTAATCCAAATATGTTTCAGTCAGAATTGTCTTTGATTAGATGGAAACTTTTTGGTTCTCCAGACTATGAGGATATCAAATGTGTCACTTAGTTAGATGTATTGATTAACGTGTATAACCCTTAGTTATACTTAATCATCACATGCTATCTAAGTTATAAAATGAGGGGTATGCGTATTTCTTGGAATTTTATTGATATCATAATCATTACTTTCATTTAATGCTCCTAAGTATTATGTTTAACTAAATTCAGCTTTATTTTTTTCTCACTTCTCAAACACAATAAATCACACACATTCACTTCACTTCCACACTTTAGAAACCCTAAACCCTCTCTCTTTTCCTCAAACCGCTCAACAAGTTCTTTGTGTTCATCATCCTCATCAACGCTCTTCATCAAAAATCATCACCCTCGTCAACAGTCTTCATTATCTTCAACATGATGAATGCTCAACAACAAGAAGCTGTTCAGTTTACCAAAGAAATGGAACAAGCCCTAAATCCTTCTGGACCATCTTCTTCAACTATTCTAACCAATTCGGATTCCATTATAGTAACTGGATCATCTTCTCTATCAATTATTGATAAACACCACATAACACAGAAATCTGTTCAAATTCAATGTAATCTAAAATCTCATGCGTTAAATGTTCTTTGTGAATATATTGTATACTTTAATAACCTTTCTAAAAATGGTGAAAACCTAATTGATGACTTGAATTATCAAGGATGGGAGCACTATTTCATGCATCTTCATGGTCCTATTTATGATTATTTGGTTAAGGATTTCTGGATTCAAGCAGACTGTGACAATCTCCATGTAGTTGCTCATGTGTTGGATCTGAAAATTGTCATTACTGAAAATTCTCATGTGTTGGATCTTCATGTAGTTGCTCATGTGCTAGACCGATATGGTTGAAACAATAGCTACGTTAGTGTGACACATTTGTGAGTACCGGTATCCCTTGTGGCGAATCAAGTAGAATACGGGGCCGCTGTGTAGTGTCATGAAGCACTAACTGACCATAGAACATTTAGTTGAACAACTTAGCCATTAGGAAGTAGTGAGATAGCCGGTTTTCGTGCAATCTTAAGTTGGTTGATACTAGATACTATGCTTAGTGAGATCGGACTTTCAGGATATTTCGGTCGCCAAAACAGAGGCTTGCGCTGAAACAATTTCCGATGAAGAAAGATCAATGCTATTGAGATTCCCTAGAACCCGATTACCTTCTAGGACAGGTTAAACCGACTAAACTTCAAGAGGGTACTTACCTATGGACTCCACGCAAGCCTAAACCTAAGGACTTGTTTGTTTTGTATATGATTATGTGTACATAACATCATGACATCATGCCATAGCATTTGCAATAACCATTCAAGGACCTAGAGATTTATCTTTGTTTTGTTTTGTAGAATATGGCTTCCACTCGCAGAAATACCATCTGAATCAACCTTGTGAAAGTGCCTCCTCAACTCAAAGAGTTAGCATCAAGGGTTCCTGAAAATTCTCCATTCACAAAGAAGTATGGTCGACTACTCAACTTGGTTACCTCAAACTTTGAAGAAGACATGATACATGTGCTTTTTCAATTCTTTGATCCTAAACATCACTGTTTTACATTTCCTGATTACCAATTGGTTCCCACCATGGAAGAATTATCTCAACTATTTGGAGTACCCATTCTTGATCAAATACCCTTCACCGGTATTGAGAAAGATCCCTGACCTAAGGAGATTGCATTAGTCTTACATTTTCAACGGTCTGTCATTGTGGCTAACTGGGAAATAAAAAGTGGTGTTAAAGGTTTTCTAGCCAAGTTTTTGTTTAAGAAGGCTCAACTGTTCTGGGATGCTCTGGATTTGCAAGCTTTTGAAGAATTTTTTGCTCTTCTAATCTATGGGATGGTATTGTTCCCTAATCCAGACCAACTTATAGATGTAAATGCGGTCAAAGTCTTCCTATCTCGTAACCCGGTGCCTACCTTACTCGGAGATATTTTGCATTCTCTTCAAGCTCGCACCATAAAGAGAAGAGGGATTCTTATGTGTTGCACTTCTTTGCTTTCTAGGTGGTTTATTTCGCACCTTCCTCGATCAGTTTTAAAGAATGAACAAGCCATGAGGTGGTCTCAAAGGTTGATGTCACTCTCGCATTTGGATATTCATTGGTGTTCTCGATATTTGGAGGATGTAACCATCACTTCATTGTGGGAAATTCACTAATGTCCCAATCCTTAGCATTAGGGGAGGTATCACTTATAATCCTTGCTTGGCTCTATGACAGTTTGGTTATGCTCTGAGGGATGGCCCTGATGAGGCGCTTGTCCAAGGTATTGTATTTGAATATGAAAACGATGTCCAAGGTTATCATCAAAGATTTGTACAAGCCTAGGGTATTGTAAACAAGGTTGATAGAAAACCTTTTGGGCATAATAACTCCATTATCTTGGATCCTTATCTCAAGTGGGTGCGAGCACGCGCTCAAAACCTCATGATGTCGTATATGGCCATCTTACCAATAATTATGGAGCATATCACTGAGGGGGGGTGTTCCTTACACCGTTGTTCATCCTGACATGCCTACTAATCTCGAGGAATTGCAAAGATCGTGGATTCAACCCAGGGGAGAGCGAGACACCTTTGAAGCCTAATTCTACTCAAGCGAGAAGAAAGTGTTGGAGCTCACGAGGCAACTTCACGAGGAGCGAAGCCTGAATGATTACATTACACCAAAGAGGATGTGCCAGTGGGAAACCTGAGCCTTTTCTTTTAGGAGTTTATTTTATCTTTTTGTTTTTTCCATTGCAAGCCCAAGAGGCATTTGTAACCTTTGAACTTATTAATACAATTGATGTTTTTTTTCCTCTTTGGTTAAACAAATTTAAATCTTGAAAGTCCTTGAAAACATTTCATTTGCATAACATGCATCATATCATAAGCAGGTTTTCCAACACAGGTTTCCTCATCTTTCTACTATTTATTTCAGTATAAGATGGATCTCGAGAAAACAATCAAGGACTTGCAGACTCAGCACTCTTAATTCCAAGAGACTCTGCTCAACTTAGAAAAAGGGCAAAAGAAATGATGACATTCTTATCACGAAGAAGAAGACCAAGAAGAATGTTGTAATCAACATGGGGAAGAGATTCAAAGGCCCCTCTGACAAGTTGAAGTTGAAGAAGACTCCTCCGAGGAGGATGAGAATCAAGATGAAGAAACAATCAAATCTCTGAAGACGAGGATTATTCGGATGAGCAATACCCATCGACCGACGACAAATATAAGCAACAAGAAGACAGACTAAAAGCTGTGGAGTTTCAAGTTGTGTCTGGCTTGGACTTTGGTGACTTGGGTTTGGTTCCTAGGATAGTCATTCCCTGCAAATTCAAGATCCCTATTTTTTCCAAGTACGATGGTGTCTCATGTCCGAAGCTTCACCTAAGATCTTACATCCGCAAAATTCAGCCGCATACCGCTGATAAGAAATGGTGGGTGTACTTTTTTCAAGAAAGTCTATATGGGATGCAGTTGGAGTGGTTTTACCAATTGGAAGGGACTAACATCCATACTTTGGAGGATTTGGCCATTGCCTTTTACCGCCAATATCAATATAACGCTGATCTTGCGCCAACTAGGGTGCAATTACAAAGAATGACCATGAGTTCCAATGAGGGCTTCAAAGAATATGCTAAAAAATGGAGAGACCTGGATGGCAAAGTGCAGCCACCCTTAACTGATAGAGAGTTGGTAGACATGTTTATGAGAACATTGACTTGACCATTTTTCAACTTACTGATTGGAAGTTCATCATCCGAATTCACTGAATTGATCTTGACTGGTGAGAGGGTTGAAAGTGGGATTAAAAGTGGGAAGAGGCCCATGGCCTCCACATCAAATGTTATGAAAAAGCCATTTATTGGTAAAAATAAGAATAATATTGTGTATGGGTCAAGGAGTCATGCTAGGAAGGACCGTCATCAGTCAGTAAATGTAGTTCTAATCTCCAATCCAACTTCTACTCAAAGACCACAATAACAAGCTAATCAACAAAGACCAAACATCCCGAGGAGACAATTTACTCGAATCAACATGTCACTATCTCAAGCCTTACAACACCTGTTGAAGTCCAATTTGGTAACATTACGGGATCCCCCTTCAAATCCCAATGTTTCATATCTAAAATATAACCCGAATGCAAAATGTGCTTACCACTCCAATAGTCTCGGACATGACACTGACCATTGTGGGGCGTTAAAATGCAAAATCCAAGACCTAATTGATAACAAGGTAATTGAATTCGACCCTCCGCTAACTCCCAACGTGATCACTGCACCCATGCCAAATCATGGTAAGGATGTCAATGCTATTGAAGATGATTCTTTTGTTTCCTTCATCAATGACTTGACCACTCCTTTGAAGACTGTTAAAGAGAATTTGTTGAAAGCCGAGTTATTCCCTGGTTGCCTTGAAGACTGTTTCCGCTGTGTTGTACAAATTAATGGTTGTGAATGGCTGAAGAAAGGTGTCCAACACCTGATGAATAGTCATGAGATTATATTTGAAAGAACTCCATCTGTGAAAAGTTTGACCCAAAATGTATCTCAAGAATTTGAAGACGTGTCCATCATTACTATCTCAAACAAACCTATTAGGATCACCTCCAAAGGTCCTATTAGGATTCTCGTTGAACCAAAAATAGATACATTGATTATTACCAAATCGGGGACAGTTCCCTACTCTTCTGATAAGGCTATGCCCTGAAATTATGGGGCGGAAGTGTATTACCATGGTATCAAAAATGATTCGTGGATTGATGAAGATAAAACTGTCGACGTTACAAAAATTGCTGGATCAAGTAAAGTTACTAGGACGGGGAGGATTTTTTTCTCCAGATATTTCACCTCCGATAACCACAACTACACCCATTTGTATTACTGTTGTTAAACCTGTTGCTGATACTCGAAGAAAGGAAAAAATGACTGAGCCTTCCCGGACGGAGGCACCCACAAAAGAGATTGTAGTTGAGGACCCATCTACCCAAGATATGGAGGAGATTTTAAAAATCATAAAAAAAATGATTACAAGATAGTTGAACAATTGGGGCAAACACCCTAGAAGATTTCTATGTTGTCTTTATTGCTATGCTCCGAGGCACATGCTCAAGCATTGATAAAATTCCTGAAAAATGCACATGTCCCTCAAGAAACTACGACTGACCAATTTGAAAATTGTGTAGCCAGTTTGCTTGCTGACAATGGCTTGGGATTTTTGGGTGTAGATTTGACCCCATCGGGGAAGAATCAAAACAAAGCTTTGCATGTTTCCATCGAGTGTAAAGGAACCACTTTAACACACGTATTGGTAGATACTGGGTCCTCCCTGAATGTCTTACCCAAAGGTGCTCTAGATAGGTTGGACTGTGAAGGTTTGGTGCTGAAATCCAGTGACATTGTGGTGAGATATTTTGATGGGTCAAAGAGAATGAACCATGGATATGTTGATCTCCCTATCAAAGTTGGTTCTCAAGTCTTCAACTCAACATTCTATGTGATGGATACCCGTCCTGCTTATTCTTAGCTGCTTGGACGCCCATGGATCCATGGGGCAGGTGCGGTAACTTCCACACTACATCAAAAGCTGAAGTACCCGGTCAAGGGGAAAATTGTCACTGTATGCGGAGAAGAGGAGTTCATGATTAGTCATCTGAATTCATTCAAGTATGTTGAAATGGATGGCGAGTTCATAGATACTTCTTGTTAAGCCTTTGAAGTGGTATCTCCCATGGTTGTTGTTTCCAAAACCACTCATGATATTCCCAAAGCTGCTAAAGATACACCGAGGATGGCCTCTCTCAAAGATGCTCGTGCTGTTGTTGAAGTCAGAGGCTGCACCATTTAGAGACAACTCCCCGATATCCCTTTCAAGTCAGACAAATTTGGGTTAGGCTTCACTGCCAAGGCTCAAAAGGAAGTTCGACGTGCTCATGTAGGGAAACCACCTCTCCGCATTAGTAACCATGAAGTCAATGATCTGTAAGACTATGACAATGACGGTGACTAGGACGACTGGATCTACCCAACTGCTAGTGGAGGACTCAACAACTGGCAGACCAAGGACTTTATCCCAATCTCCTTCAGCCAGGAGTAACTAACATTTCCTGTTTTTTATACTTTGAGAAATTTGTCTGTCATTTCCATTAAAACAATGATTTTAAACCATGTGCCTTGCTCGGGGCACAATGGTCCATTTGTTAAGGGTTTGTCATTTTCATATGCCATATGCTCATTTTAACGAAAAACATTGGACTATTTTGCATTCAAATTTTGCACTCTCTGTCTTTTTCTTACTTTATTGCATTTTCAAATAACCATGTGAACTTACATGCACACACACATTTACAAATCCACATCCACTTCGGATCTAATTGAAAATAATTATGCTATTGCCATCTATGAATTTGAACATCCAATCTATCAAGCCGAAGATGAAGGTGAAGAAGATTGTGAAATACCTGTGGAACTCGCCAGACTTCAGATACAAGAGGAAAAGGTCATCCAACCACATGAGGAACCAGTTGAAGTGATAAACCTGGGTGCTGAGGAAGACAAGAAAGAAGTCAAGATCGGCGCCAACTTGGAAGACTGTGTCAAGAGAAGATTGGTTCAGATGTTGAATGACTATGTTGAGGTGTTCGCTTGGTCATACAAAGATATTACAGGGCTTGATACTGATAATGTAGTTCATCGTCTGCCAATAAAGGAAGGTTGTCCTACGATCAAGCAAAAGGTTTGACACATGCGGCCAGATATGTATGAGAAAATAAAAGCTGAGGTAATGAAACAGTTCAATGCAAGTTTCCTGGCAGTGACATGATATCCCCAATGGGTTGCAAATATGGTTCCAGTGCCGAAGAAAGATGGAAAAGTCCGTATGTGCGTAGACTGCAGGGATTTGAATAGGGCAAGCCCCAAAGATGATTTCCCACTACCACATATTGATGTCTTGGTTGACAACACTGTTCAACACAAAGTTTTGTCCTTCATGGATGGCTTCTCCAGTTATAATCAAATCAAAATGGCGCCCAAAGACATGGAGAAAACCAATTTTGTCACACAGTGGGGCACCTTCTGTTATAAGGTCATATCTTTCGATTTGAAGAATGCAGGCGCAATCTATCAATGAGCTATGGTAGCTCTATTTCATTACATGATCCATCATGAGATAGAAGTGTACGTCGATGATATGATTGCAAGTTTGCAAACTGAGGAAGAACACCTTGATCATTTTCACAAGCTATTTGAAAGGTTGAAGAAATATAAGCTGAGGCTAAATCCCAACAAATGCACCTTCGTGGTAAGGTCTGGAAAACTCCTAGGGTTTTCCGTCAGCGGCAAAGGTATTGAAGTCGACCCTGCAAAAGTCAAAGCCATACAAGAAATTCCAGCTCCCTGTACTGAGAAGGAGGTTCGGAGTTTCTTGTGTCAACTCAACTATATTTCCTGGTTCATTTCTCACTTAACTGCTACTTGTGAGCCAATATTCAAACTATTGAAGAAAGATCAAGTAGTTAGATGGAACGATGACTTCCAAGCAGCTTTTGACAAGATTATGGAGTACTTACAAAAACCTCCAATCCTGATGCCTCCAGTTGAAGGAAGGCCTCTGATTATGTACTTGACTGGATTAGAGAATTCAATGGGGTGTGTGTTGGGCCAACATGACAAATCTGGCCGAAAAGAGCATGCAATATACTACCTTAGCAAAAATGTTACCGACTGTGAAACCAAATATTCTTTTTCGAGAAAACTTGTTGTGCTTTGGCATGGGCTGCTCGTCGGCTAAGACAGTATATGTTGACTCACACCACTTTATTGATTTCTAAGATGGATCCCATCAAGTATATCTTCGAGAAGCCAACGCTCTCCGGATGAATAACTAGATGGTAAATGATTTTGACTGAATATGACATCCAGTACAGTACACAAAAAGAAATCAACGTAAGTGTGATGGCGGATCATTTGGCCCTTCAAGTCGCTGATGACTACCAATCCATGAACTTTGAATTATCGAACAAGAACGTCATGCTGATAACTGACTGTGAAAATCCTGGACCGTATGAAGGATCTGAACAAGAATCCAGTTGGACTATGGTTTTTGATGGAGCTTCCAATGCATTGGGTAATGGAATTGGTGATGTGATCATTTCTCCCGAAGGTTGCCATACACCTTTCACTGTCAGACTTTGCTTCGACTGTACAAAAAACATGGTCGAGTATGAAGCATGCATCTTGGGTCTAAATGCTGCCATTGACCTAAGAATAAAATTATTTAGTGTATACAGAGACTAAGCCCTGGTGGTAAGTCAAGTTAAAGGAGAGTGGGATACCAAACATCCAAACTTGATCCCTTACAAAGAGCTTGTGCTAACCTTGATCCCATACTTCGAGGAGGTCACCTTTGAACATATCCCGAGGGAAGAAAATCAGTTGGCAGATGCTTTAGCAACTATGTCGTCTATGTTCAAGGTTAATTGGGACAGCGAAGCTCCCAGAATTACCATCGAAATATTTGACGAACCTGTACAGTGTTATGAGATCGATACTGATATGGAGAAGCCTTAGTATCATGAAGTGAGGAGGTACATTGAAGCATAAGAGTATCCTGAGGGAGCCTTAATCAACGACAAGAAATTCTTGCGGAGGTTCTCATCCAAGTTCTTCCCAAGTAATGGGATTATGTACAAGCGTAACCATGACTCTACTCTGCTCCGTTGTGTGGACAAGAAGGAAGCAGAAAAGATCATAGAGGATATGCATGAGGGTATCTTAGGAAATAATTCCAGTGGACATACTATGGCCATCTGAGGGCTGGTTACTATTGGTCGACAATGGAAACTGATTGCCACCACCACTCAAGGACTTGCCACAAGTGCCAGATCTATGCTGATAAGGTTCATGTACCTTAAATACCTTTAAACATCATGACTGCTCTGTGGCCATTTGTAATATGGGGCATTTACATGATCGAACAAATCAAGCCTACTACCTCCAATGGACATCGTTTCATCCTCGTCGCCATTGACTACTTCACCAAATGGGTCGAAGCTCTCTTCATTTGCCTCAGTTACTAAGAACGTTGTAGCTCGGTTTATCAAGCATAACCTCATCTATCGGTACAACATCCCTGAAAGGATCATCACCGACAACAAAACTAACCTCAACAATGCTATGATCACTGAACTCTGCACACAGTTCAAAATCAAGCATCACAACTCTTCTCCATACAGACCTAAGATGAGTGGTGCAATGGAAGCTACCAACAAGAATATAAAGAAGATTGTGCAAATGATGATGGTGACCTATAAAGATTGGCATGAGATGCTATCATTTTCTCTTCATGGCTATCATACCTCAGCACGAACATCAATTGGGGCAACCCCATTCTCTTTAGTCTATGGCATAAAAGCTTTCCTGCCTGTTGAAGTTCAGATTCCTTCCTTAAGGATTATGAAAGAAGCAAACTTAGGAGAAGACGAATGGATTCAAACTAGATTGGATCAGTTGAATTTGATTAATGAGAAGAGACTGGTAGTTGTATGTCATGGTCAGATGTATCAAAAGTGTATGATCAAGGCATTCAACAAGAAGATCAAACTTCGAGTATACCAGGTTGGAGACTTGGTAATAAAGCGCATCATTTTACTACAACGTGATCCCAGGGGCAAATGGACTCCCACTTGTGAAGGTCCATTTGTTGTCAAGAAAGTATTCTCTGGAGGTGCTATGATGCTAACCACTATGGACGAAGAAGATTTCCCGCATCCTGTGAACGCAGACATAGTAAAAAAATACTACGCATAAAGAACAACCCGCTAGGTTTACATACCTAGGCAAAAATAAGGGCATCCCGGTGAACCAAAAAAGATTCGGGAAAAAATTAGGGATATATACAAAAGATTGCACACCCAGCAAGTCGAAAACCTGAAAGGGCGGCTTGGGCAAAAAAAGGTATCCTGGTGGACCGAAAACCCAAAGGGAGGTCCAGGAAAAAGTTAAGGATTAAAGCATACGACTATGTCCCGTTGCATCACTAACAACCAGCTTTATTACCAAGGTCAAAAGTTCAAATGGTACGAGATCAATTCAATCAACTTCTTTTGATGGCAAGGGATGATGCTCGAAGACATAGGGGCAATAGCAGAGTCAGAATCTAATAAGATCACTTCCATATGGCTATACAATTTTTGTTCTCACTTTGTATTCTTTTCATTTTTTCGACGACTTCCTCTTACTAGAATTTTTGTCTCCCTGTACAAAAATGCATGTTTTTAGGCAAATTATCAATACAAATATACTTTGAAGTGCAAACTTTTTGTTTTTCTGTTTTGAGTGCAAAAACGTCCAATGACTAAAATTGAATGAACATATGCATATGAACATAATTAACTGTTAACAAATGTATGCACAAGAACTGTAATAAGCATTTACTTAAAAATTTGGGATCTCCCCACAAAGTCACTTAAATGATATTATCCCTACAGAGTGAATTCATACATTCTCCATCCAGAATTGTGATCCGCATATCTCCTGGAAATTTTCTTTCCTAGCCGAGTTTGGTCTTCCAAAGCTGAGAAAGAAACCTTGCAATAAGTTCTTCCCCTGATGAATTCATTTCCCCAGTAAGGTATTCAGAATACCTTCCTCAATGGACTACAATATCCCCCAACTTGAGTTTACTCCTCAGAATACTACAGATCAACTGACAAAACTCCTCTTCCCCAGTAAAGTTGATACTATACCCAGAAAGTTACTGTAAAACCTGTGATTTGACCAGATACCAGTTAACTTTATCCTCCCCATACAAATCAGAAGTTTAGTCATCTCTTTTATCCCCAGTAAAGGTATTTGAGAATAAAATTCCCCAGTAGAATAATGGTCAACTAAGGTTCCTGAACCCTAATCCTCAAGCAGAAATCAACATCCCCTACACAGATTCCTCAAACAAATCAGCAAGAATCCTCAGTGGAAACACTCTAAACAAAGTTCAAGATACACAGACCCTTCATCTCCAGCAGAAGTCTGGGATTTAGCTTCCCAAAACTCCCCACCAGTAGTCAGGGATTTATTTTACCAGATTAAGAAACATTTCAATAACATTACACATTCATACATCATGACATATGCATACAAAATGCATATGGCACAATCTCATTTATTTTGAGAACATCATTACGCAATGCATGCATCATAACATTACATCCAACTAATTCTCTTCCTTTTTTAGGAAAAATCAATCAACAAACAAAAGACCTCTTCTGGTTTAGATTTACTTCTTCCAGTTAAAGACAGGCGAACGAAAGACCTCTTCTGGTTTAGATTTACTTCTTCCAGTTAAAGACAGGCAAACAAAGGACCTCTTTTGGTTTAGATTTGCTTCTTCCAGTTAAAGACAGGCGAATGAAAGACCTTTTTTGGTTTAGATTTACTTCTCCAAGTTAAAGACAGGCGAACGAAAGACATCTTTTGGTTTAGATTTACTTCTTCCAATTAAAGACAGGCGAATGAAATACCTCTTCTGGTTTAGATTTACTTCTTCCAGTTAAATATAGGCGAACGAAAGACCTATTTTGATTTAGATTTACTTCTTCCAGTTAAAGACATGGGAACAAAAGACATCTTCTGGTTTAGATTTACTTCTTCCAGTTAAAGACAGGCGAACGAATGACCTCTTTTGGTTTAGATTTACTTCTTATAGTTAAATACATGTGAATGAAAGACCTCTTCTGGTTTAGATTTACTTCTTCCAGTTAAAGACAGGCGAACCAAAGACCTATTCTGATTTAGATTAACTTCTTCCAGTTAAAGACAGGCGAACGAAAGACCTCTTCTGGTTTAGATTTACTTCTTCCAGTTAAAGACAGGCGAACTAAAGACCTCTTCTGGTTTAGATTTACTTCTTCCAGTTAAAGACATGCAAACAAAAGACCTCTTCTGGTTTAGATTTACTTATTCCATTTAAAGACTAGCGAACGAAAGACCTCTTCTGGTTTAGATTTACTTTTTTCAGTTAAAGACAGTCAAAAGAAAGACCTCTTCTGGTTTAGATTTACGTCTTCCAATTAAAGATAGGCGAACGAAAGACCTCTTTTGGTTTAGATTTACTTCTTCCAGTTAAAGACAGGTGAACGAAAGACCTCTTCTGGGTTAGATTTATTTCTTCTAGTTAAAAACAGGAAAAGTACATCTGTTGTTTCAGTATAAATCGACCAAAGATTTATTCTGGTACTTCTTCCAATTTCTACCAACAGTCGCTCTGGATGGCATCTATAAGCCCATCTCCGACAATTTTCGGTCACCTATGGATGGCATCTATAGCCCATCTCCGATAACTCTTTATCACCTCTCCAAATGGCATCTTCAAGCCCATTCTTGATATAATCAACCAACACATTACCTTATGCATCAACGAGTGCAAATTTCTGGACACTCTAGTGTTCAATCATCTTCCACCTTCAAGTCACGAATGGCAGACCCGCCAATCTAACTCTTCAGGTTTAAGAAGATTAAACAGGGGCAGATGTTGTACCCCAAATTGTTCCATCTCTTTTCTCAAGACATTTCTCACAAGATCTCCAATGGCTTAAGTTTGCACAAGTGTTGACTAAGTCAAACTACCTCCTAAACACTGATGCCTCAAATTATGGTTTTGATTTTCACAAGGACAACTGGACTTATAATGCCTCAAATGACCTTCATGGATCATTATATATCTCCAAGAATACTCATGTCAAGTTTCAAGTCTTGAATCACAATTTTGCTCAGTCAATTGACCAGATGACTAGAAATCAACTGTATTGGGTTAAAAGTCAACTATGGTCAACCCACTGTCAAACATCAAGATATTTGACCAATATCAACATTTTGAAGTCATATTTATCAATTTATCAAGTTTGGATCACAATTCCCCAAGAAAAATGTCCAGATCATCAAAAGGGCAAAATGGTCAAAATTAGTTTTTTTTTACTAGAATGGATGATTTTTCACTTTTGATCTAACACATGACTTATTGGTTTGAAACATGATCTCAAGGATTCAAGTACATTACCTGGACCTAATTTCATGGTTCAAATCATTTCTTAAGATCAAATAATTGATAGTTGAAATTTGATCAACTAATGAAAAAGTCAACTGATACACCAAAAGTCAAACTTTGACTTTTTGGTCAAATCTAAGTCTCAAAGATCAAAATTAATCAAAACATTCAAAAATATGAAGCTTGATCATCAAGGAATCAAGAAATTCAAAAGTCAATTTGAAAAGTCAAACTTTTCAAGACTTAGAAACTTTTCTAAGTGTTCTTATACATGATAATTTCATTACTTCATGCCAATTTTTTACCAAAATGGAAGATGATTCAAAGAAAAACTTTTAACATGAAATTTATAGATCTTGATGAAATCTAAAACTTTGTATTTGAGGGCTCATGTCCAAAAAATGCTTAGATTTTGAGTTATAGGTCCATGAAGTCATGAACTCTTATTTCTGATCCCTCCAAACTTCCAAACCATTGCCTATAAATTGAGCCTTCATTTACAATCCAAGGACACGATTTTTCTAGCCTGAAAACTCCCTCAAACACATAATCACCAAAAATACCTCAAAACTTACCATTTCTGGTTTTGAAATCCAAGCTTCAACTTCCCTTGTGCATTTTTCATTCTAACCTTTCAAACATCATCTATACACTATAGAGAAGTGATTCAAACACCTGAATCACTTTTCTAAATCCATATTCACCATCCTTAATTTTCAAAAACAACCCTTTGCAACTTGACTTCTCCAGAATATTTCAGGCACTCTCAGCTCAAGCTAAGTATTACATTAGCTTCCTATAAGTTCAAGGGAGCTAACTAGATCATTACAACACCTTGAAGGTTGCTCAAACTCAAAACATGATCTCCATCTGCAAGGTGAGTTTTCTGAAATTCTAACTCTTCATACAAACATCATTTGGCTTCCATTTTAAAAGATAAAATGTAGACATCATAGCCCTGAAACTAACCATGTCCTTGGAATTCATTTATGTTGTCTGAGTAGTGAGAATTTTGAGCCCGAACTTTCTAAAAAAATTAGGTTAAATTTGGTACCATTTAAAATTTGTGCTCATATTTGATCCATTGCTTAAGTTATTTACATATTTGAAATCGTGGCGAAATTTCTAACAAGTTTGATGTTTATAATTTCTGAAATGGTTGAGAGTTGAGAAAGTTATAGAGTTATGACTGACGCGAGGAAGAAGATGAAGTTAACGTCATGAACTTAGTTTATTTTAAGTTTATTGTAATATGTTTTATAACCGGATGAAACAGCCACCCCAGTGGCAGGAAGAGCGCGCATAAGGCATACCTCTGTAAGGTCATGGGTTCAAGCTCCAGCGAGACCTTTTGCATTTTTCATATTTCCTTGTTCTTTTTTTGTTTGACAGCGCATTGGGCTCTTCAGCACTGGGCTTGTTTCATTTTATTTAACTTCACCCCCCATTTTCTATATAACCCGCAACCCACCTTTTTATTTTATTTTGTTTTTATTTTTTATTACAAAAAGGGTTTGGGCCTAAAACAAACAAAAACTGTTTTTTTTTACTTTCTAACACCCTTTTCACTTTCAAACCCCCCTGACCCAAATTTTTATACTTTTATTTTCTATTTTTTTATTTTCTTTTCTTTATTTTATTTTATCTTATTATTATTATTATTAAATTAAAATACCAAAAAATGTTTTATTAAATACTTAGATTAAAAATTATTATTTCACTTTATTTCATTTCTTTTAAACAAAAACCCTAAAAAAGATTTTCTTTCTTAAATTAATTAAAATTAATTTAGACTTAGCTTTATTTTAATTTTCTTTTATAATTAAATTAACCTAGAATTTAGGAATTTAATTACTTAACTTCTTTCCATCTAATTTAGTTAAACTGATCTTTTCATGCAAAAAGACATAAAAATAATTTTCTCTTTAATTTCTTTTCTCTATTTCTTTGAATATTTTATTATTTTTCACCTTATAATATAATTGTCAAAGCCTTGTAATATTTAGGGTTTATTTTCTCTTATCATCCTCGTTTGTAATTTATACCCCCATCCTCTAAAAGGGGTGTAATAGCGTAGGACTTTTAATTTTCGCAATTTATCGCTTTTCATATTATTTCTAGTAATTAGGTTTTGTATGGAAATATTTAAAATCAGCAAGTAGACAATCTTAATTCAAGACAAATTGCATGAAAACAATAACACTTTGCACACTTGCACCTCTAGGGTAAAATCACACTTGTTGCCTTAGAATAAACAGTCATGTCCCTCAAACGTGGGATGCTTTAGCAAAGACCCTCGATTACAAGATTGTAGTCCCTCGATGACCCTTCGACGTTGCCTTCGGTAAATGATCTTAGACCCTTACGACAAATTTCTAAGGTATCCTACAATGTTTCCTTCTATGACTGTACGATAACTCACGTCTGTCCCTTCACATCCAATGATATGGTTGCTTACTAACTAATGGTAAGATAACACTATCTAAAGAATGAGGCAAAGAACTAAGACTTTTTAAGTAGGTAGAGCGCCCGTAGTTGCTTGCTCACAAACTAAAACCATTTCTATACTCACACTTTCAAAACATCTTTCCAAAAACAAACATCTCTTTAAACTATTTTCATGACCAACACTTTATATACATTCTCATCGAAACAAGAATCATTACAAAGTTTGCCGAAACAAAGGCATTTTCAAAATATTTTCAAACTTACACAAAACACAAAAACATTTACAAAAGCATTTCAAAGTGAGCTAGCAACTAAGATCCCATAGATAAATACGAATGAAAAGGGTGCTAACATCTTCCCTTTTAATAACCTACCCCCCGAACTCAAGAAAAATTCTCAAAATGTCTGTCCTGTTCTTTTCACACTTTCCTTTATTGGATAAAAGAAAACTCGGTGGCGACTCTTGCTATCCGCAACATTTGGGATAAAATGCAAAACATCCAAGTCAGTTCTCCCACCGTATTACAAGGACCTTCAAATAAAATTATTGAGACTCTAAATGTCAAATCAAAACCTTTTTCTGAACATTTTGTGCTTGCTGGTACAGATTTAAAGTGTCAAGAACAAGAAGGTTCAGATACTATTGTAGCATGAACACATACACAAAGAAAAGTTTTAAACCAAGGTATCATACACAAATTTCAAATAATTATCATGTTGCACAAAACTCCAAAGGTGTCAGAACCTCTGGAACTTCTAACAAAAGAGGAACCGTGAAATGGGTGCCCATAGATCAGATAATCTATGTTGCAGATATTTTTGATGGTGCAACAAAAACACAAGTTATGGCACCTGGACAATGGATGCTTGAAACACATAATGTGTGAAAGGCATATGTTCCAAGATTTGGAAATTAAGTCTGGAAACATGAACAATGTTAGAAGCAACCAGAAAATAAAAATTATTGGCTCTGAAAATCGTATAATCCAAGATGCTATTGTCAGAACAAGACCAAACTTTAAATCTTCTGGAGAAATGCTTCTGAGCCTTAATGAGCTTGCTTTTGCCAACTCACCTTCTGAATAAATTCTGGATTCTGAAAATTGTCTAAAGAATCAACTGATAGACTATCAGACTTTTATGAGTAATGTTTTATTCTCTTTAAATCCTATTACTGCTATTTTTTTAACGTTAGTAATCAAAATATGTTTCAGTCAGAATTATCTTTGATTTGATGGAAACTTTTTGGTTCTCCAGACTCTGAGAATATCAAACGTGTCACTTAGTTATATGTATTGATTAACATGTATAACCCTTGGTTATGCTTAATCATCACACACTATCTAAGTTATACAATGTGGAGTGTGCGTATTTCTTGGAATTTGATTGATATCATAATCATTACTTTCATTTAATGCTCCTAATTATTATGTTAAATTAAATTCAACTTTATTTTTTTCTTACTTCTCAAACACTATAAACCACACACATTCACTTCACTTCCACAATTTAGAAACCCTAAACCCTCTCTCTTTTGCTCAAACCGTTCAACAAAATCTCTGTGTTCATATCTTCATCAACGCTCTTCATCAAAAGTCATCATCCTCGTCAACAATCTTCATCATCTTCAACATGATGAATGCTCAACAGCAAGAAGCTGTTCAGTTTGCCAAAGAAATGGAACAAGTCCTAAATCCTTCTGGACCATCTTCTTCCTCTATGGTAACTGGATCATATTCTCTATCAATTATTGATAAACACCATATAACACAGAAATCTGTTCAAATCCACTGTAATCTAAAATCTCACGAGTTAAATGTTCTTTGTGAATATATGGTGTACTTTAATAACCTTTATACAAATGGTGCAAACCTAATTGATGACTTGAATGCTCTAGGATGGGAGCACTATTTCATGCGTCTTCATGGTCCTATTTATGATTCTTTGGTTAAGGATATCTGGATTCAAGCAGATTGTGACAATCTTCATGTAGTTGCTCATGTGTTAGATCTGAAAATTTTCATTACTAAAAAGTCTATTGCAGATCTTCTGGGCATGCAACATGAAGGAAAACGAATTTATAAGATGAATAACAAATTTACATTTATGAAGGAGACGATTAACAAATCCCTCTTTAAGAACTATTCTCCTGAGAAAAATGAGTATAAAAGTAAAGATCTCCATGACGAACTTAGAATATGGCATAAAATAATTCTAAATTGTATAACCCCAGACCTCCGTCCAGTTATTCTGAGTACTTCAATGTTAATCAGAAGTACATATTGTACTATTTGATGATCCATCAGAAGATGTGTCTTCCAGTTCTTCTATTTCATTATATTAGAGACTTTATTTCAAAAACAAAAACCACCGGTGATCCCAAAAAAAGGTTTCCAACTATATTCCTTTTGGATGTCTCATCACTGACATCTTGGTAGAAAGTGGCTTGGTGAAAACTCTGGTAGAAGAAGCTAAGTTTACAGAGGATCAGGCTAGTCTTGCAGATTCGTTCAATGGATAGACTCTGAAGTATATGAGGATGATAGAGGAAGTCATTGCTAAACCTCTACTTGTTACCTCTTAAAGTATCAAAATTACAAGAATTCATGTGAATGACTACCCTTTGTTTACCAAGGGAGATAACATGTCTAGCATTGCTATCTATGTTAAAATGATGGAAGCAGAAGGATATGATATGTGCAGTTTCAACTATTCTGATTTACCTTCTGCTCAAGAGTATGTTGACTCTTCCAGAGGTAAAAGGAAGAAGAGTTCAGAAGCTTCTGAACCCAAAAAGAAGAAGAAGAAGAAGTCCAAAACTTCTAAGATTGAGACTCTAGTTGCTTATTCAGAAACGACAAGTAAGTCTGTTGCTGCTACATTTGTACCTGTTTCTTTATGTACATCTAATTTTTAATGAATGTTCATCCATAAACTTTACTGCACAAATTAATCCTCTTCCACCATCTACCACAATTATTCCTATTTATGATCTTGTTCCCTTAACTAAAGAAACTTTTCTTTTTGAAATTGTATCTACAATGTTACCTGAAAAAACAATTGTTTCTACTCAAAATATCACAACCTCTTCCGACCTTGCAACCTCATCAACCACACACGTTTCCAACTTAATTTCATTCATACCTACACCTATACCTTCTCAACCCATTTCTACCTTATCCTCCCCACATGTCTCATCGATACCACAAAACGTCACATCTCAACCTTCAACAAAAATTCCTATTGTTCCAAATCATATCCCATCTCTCACTAACATAATTTCATCAGAACCAATCCACACCTTTATATATCCATTAACCTCTATTGTACCCCGAAATTTCCCCTCCCATCTTTGAGATAAAATGGTTCAAGATACCTCTTCATGCTCATGAAGGTCTCAAACACTCAAGATTTGTCAAGGATTGGTCAGATAGATTCTCCTCATAAGAAATCAACCTACAAGTAGGGTTTTGCTTTTCTCAAAGGAAATTGAGTTGTCAATGCCTCAAGTGAAATTCATGGTATCCCACATGCTTCAAAGAATCCTTATACCAAATTTTAAGCCTTGCAGTACAAATTTGCTCAGTCAATTAGCCCGATAATTCAAAGTCAATTGTATTAGACAAAAAGTCAACTTTGACCAATCTACAGTCAAACTTCAAGATTTTTGGTCAACATCAAAATTTTGAAGTCACATTCATAATTTGATCAAGGGTAGATCATGATTCATCAAGAAAACTCAAGATTCATCAAAAGTCAAAAGTTACTAAATTAGGGTTTTCTTAAGGAGAAGTCAACTGAACTTTGACCAAGCATAACTTTCACATACTTCATCAGAAATTTCTCAAACAAAGCTCATTTTGAAGGAAACTCAATTCTTTACAACTTTGTCTCTCTAAGCTCGAGGCCAAAAGTGCTTCATTTGAGAGATATGTGCCAAAATATTACATGTCATTTTAAAGTCAACAAAAAGACATCTTTGTCAAAGAAATTTACAAAAAGATAAAGACTTCAATTAAAAAAGTGACCAATATGAAAGTTGTAGGAGACATCTTGAGGTTTCCAAAAATTTCAAGATAATCTTCATATGACAAAAAATGAAAAAGTTATGATTGGTGCAAATTGAGCAATTTTGGGAAAATGCATGAAGTCCACTTTGAGCAAAGTTGAATTTTTGGGCTAATATGCCTAAGTTTTTGGGTTCAAACGTGTTCATGACCTCATATTGGACCTTTAAATCCATTCATATATTTTTGTGATTTTTATTTCTTTTTATTTTTATTTTATTCAATTAAATTCAAAATAAATCAAATAAAATACAAAACTAATGGATTAAGGCGCAAGGCTTTTGATTTTAGTCACATGGAGGCCCAAAGATTCACGTTGATGGTGAAGAAACTGTGTGAGGCTGATTGGCATAAGATTTAGCTTTAAAAAGAAACTTTTCATGTAAATTTCAAATCAAATCTCTTCACCATGAAATACAAAGATTCATCTCACTTTTGTTGACCTAATCCAAGCACTATAAATACACAACACCTTTTGGTTTGCTTCAAATCTTCCATTTTTGCAGGTTTGGCGTTGGAGCTCGTCGGAGAAGACGATCAGATTTTGACTCCGGCATCTCGGTGTTTAGTTTGACTCCGGCAAGGCTTGTGTTGCGTGAAGGCGTTTTATAATTGGTCATCACTTAAGCCACTGGGGTCCACTTTTGACTCATTTAAAAATTCAAAAACTAATGCACGTTTTATTATTTGTTGTTTAATTCATAATATGTTAACGTGTAGCAACTGATGGACAAGTGGTAAGTGTGATGTGGGTTAACCATAAAGGCGTGGGTTTGATCCCTCCTCTTGTTAATTTCTTTTGTTTTTTTGCAGGATAATATGCAGGTTCATCATATGGTGATTGGTTCTCATTCTCAATCATAAACGCAATGCATGGTCTAGTGGAAAGCACGCATTCTTTGAGACTGAGGGCGTGGATTCAACTCCAACCCCATGAATTTTGTTTTTTTTCCTATTCTTCTAACCCTAGTTTTTTTCTCCATTAATCATAATCTATTTAGTTTTAGGGTTAGTTGGCCAAATAATTTTCCACAATTAATTAGACTTTTTTTTTATTAATTAAAAGGAATTAGACATTAGGTTTTCTAATTAGTAATTAGGATTTTTGACTTTTTAATTAACTTAATTAGTTTAGAATTAATTAGTTAATTAGGTCTTAATTGTCATTAACACTAAAATTATTTTCTACAAAAAACACCAAAAATATCCTTTTCTAACATATAGAATTTTGAGGCATTTAAACATTTTTCTAACATTTTTATTATTTCTTTTTTCTATTTAATTTCCTTGAAAACTGTATAGGCCGCATTACCAATATAATAGCTTGGATTTATCTTTTCGCCTTTCTTCTAATTATGTAACTGCTCACAGGATGTAATAGCTTAGGTTTAATTTTCCGCACTTTACATTTTGTACTTCAATCCTCTGTACATATTTAACTGCTAGTAATATATGGTTTGTATGGCAAGACTAAAAGCAAATCTAGAAAACCCTAATTCAAGACTAAATAACTGAAACTAATATACTTTTCACACTTCACCTCTAGGATAACCTCTCTTCATTTCCTTACGAATATTGGTCACGTCCCTCGAAAGTGGGGATACTTTAGCAAAAGACCCTTGATAAATATCATTATGGTCCCTTTCGAATAAAGATCATAATCCCTCAATGACCCTTCGAGTTTCCTACAAAATGATCTAGTCCCTTCGATGACCCTACGAGCAAAATAATAATAGTCCCTTTGATACAATTGCTAAAGTATCCTTAAAGATAAAGCAATCAAAGAATACAAGGAAAGAAAATTAAATATGACCTAAGCTCTAAGGTAACCCCACTTTTCATCTTCCCCAGCAGAGTCACCAATTCTGTGATACGGTGGCAGAACCGACTGTTATACTAGTTTTGCGTTTGTGTTTGCAAATGTTGCGGTAAGCAAGAGTCGCCACCGATTTTTCTTTTATCCAACAAAGGAAAGGGTGAAAAGAACAGAAAAAGACCTATCGAGAGTTTTCTGAGTAAAGGGGTAGATTATGGAAAGGGAAGGTGTTATCACCCTTTCCATCTGTAGTTTTCTACGGGCTCTTAGATGCTTAGCTCATTTGAAAATACCTTGTGCGTTGTATGTTTTGAAAAGTTTTTGAAATGCCAATAGTAAGGTGATTTTCTTTATGATAACCCTGGTATCAGTCCTCAAGAGTGTTGATAAAGTGTTTTTGAAAATGTTTTTGAAAGTTGTTTTGTGTAGGTGCAAAAATTTGTTTGAGCAAGCATCTAACATCTATCTACTTTACTCGAAAGGGTTGTTCTTTTCCTCCTTTCATTTAGACAAGGCTAGCCTACTATTAATAAGTAGGTCGCCATAGTGGTTTAGATGTATGAGGGATATTCGTGGGTCATCGTACAGCCATAAAGGCAACATATAGAGACACTTTAGAAATTTTGTTTAAGGGACTAGATCATTTATTGAAAGGCAACACATAAGGGTCATCGATGGACTATGATCTTTGGATCCGAGGGTCTTTGCTAAAGCGTCCTCACTTTCGAGGGACATGACTGTTTTATTTTCTGAAGGCAACCAAAGTGGGAATACCCTAGAGGTGTATATGTGCAAATTTGTTGTATTCAGTTATTTTTTGTCTTTTGTGTTAGGTTTGCTAGCGTTGCTTTTAATTTCTTGCCATACAATCTTATTAGTCATACATCTAGCAGTTAATAATTGCAGTAATTAAAAGTGCAGAAATATAAAACCTAGCTATTATAAGGCTTCGGGGAGGGGGGTTAATTACATAGTCTAAAAACTTGGGGAGAAATAAAAAGTAAATGTAAAGTCTTAGTTATGCTATTACATCTAGTAGGCAGTTATAATAGTATGAAAAATAGAATGTGAAAGATAATAACACGCGCGAATTGAAAGGACGTCTAAAAAATCCTAAGAGAAAATCTTTTTGTTTTGTTTTTGAATTTTTGATGAAAAGAAAATAAATTAAAAGATAAAATTAAACCTAAATTCTAATTTATTTTAATTTTTGAAAAAAAAAGATGTTAAAATCAATTAACTAATTTGTTCAGGAATTAATTTAATTAATAAAACCTAATCCTAATTTTTATGATTTTTTATTTATTTATGTGTTGATTTAAAGAGGGGAACTGTTAAAAGAAATGAATAACACAAAAAAATAAACATACAAGAATAAAGGTCTTTCGATCCAAAGAAAGAGAGGGCTTTCGGTCCAATGAAGGCGAGGGCTTTCGATCCACTGAAAGATGGATTTCGTTCCAGTGAAGGATGTGGGATTTCAATCCAACTGCAAAGATGGCTTTCGATCGACTGAAAGATGACTTTTGTTCCACTGAAGGATGTGGCCTTCAATCCAGTGAAGGATGTGGGATTTTGATCCAACTGCAAAGATGGCTTTCGATCTACTGAAAGATGGCTTTCATTCCACTAAAGGATGTGGACTTCAATCCAGTGAAGGATGTGGCCTTCGATCCAGCAGAGAATATTGTTGGAGGTGTATATTGGATTGCCTATGGAAGAGGGAACTGAATCTGCAAGAAAAATGTTAACAAAACAAAAGCATGACCTGGGTATCGAATCCAAGTCCTTTTCCTTAATTCGACCCTCCCTTAATTCGACCCCCTTGAGTTTGAATTTGGGTTTATTAGGCCTGAAATATCCTAAGTCATGAAATTTGAAAGAAACTTAGATCGTTCCCCAACAATGCCATGATCTCATCCCTTCACTTTTAGCTTGCATATAAGACATTCATTCAAACACAAATATCATTAGTAACACAAAAGTATGCGCAATATGTGTTTAAATTGCCTGAGTGTGTAGTTTTGACTTGGGTGAGTCCTTACCAACTAGAAATGCTTCGATATGTGAACTTGGGCATGGAATTACTTGTGTAAAGGCCTAGGTGACTCCTAGATGCAAGGTTTTCTCCTGGCTAAGGTGTGTATAGGCAGGAATGTTTTCTATCTAGTGGAAATATTTCTGTGTGATGTAATATGTATATCCCTTTTTTCTCTTTTGTTTTTGTTCCCCTAGAAATGTGGCGTTAGCCTTGTATTTATAGGAGATGAAGAGAGGGTCATAGAATGGAAATGGCAAGGGACAACCATTAACTAGGATTTGAAGGAAAAATCAAACACATTAAAGGATTGCCTTTTTTGATGAATTCCTACCCCTTTGAGCTTTGGGATGAACTCAGACACGTTTGACTCCTTCGAATACCCTCAATCCTTACTCTTCGATTGGCTCAGGGTTTCCTCCTTCGAAGGGCTCAAATTCTCATCATTGGGGCTTCTTCGATTGAGCCCCTATTTTCCTTGGTAGCTTGATCTGAAACTCTTCAACTAATCCAATCGAAAACTCTCTTCTGGCCAGTTGAAACTTATTTTGTCATGAATGTGATTGTGCAGGAGGCTTGGGCCTGGAAACATGTTGGATTTTGGATCAACAAGCATCTTGGACCAAGACTCATCATAAGACAAACTTGTTTTCAATAATTATGCGTCTCCTTCAAATGGACCACATGTATATCCTTCAAATGGCCCTTTTGCGTGTCTTCCAAATAGCCCACATGCATGCCTTGCACATTCTTCGAATGGGTCACCAATGTGTGCTCATAAAGTGGCAATCATGTGCTGAAGGTTTCAGAGATAGAGTCGACGCAAGCAGTTTCGAAAGGAACCATTGCCCAGTCGAAACTAGGACAAAGTAATCCAATGCCTTGTGGATACTAGCATGAGGGGGGCCATTGCTCTGTGAATCGAAGGCTAGTTGAAAGGGTCTTGGCCTTGTGAATCAAAGACAAATTGAAGAGGGAGCCTTTGCCTTGTGCACTGAAGGAACACACATAGGGAGTCATTTCCTTATGGGTCGAAGCACACATGAAAGACGCTCTTGCCTTGTGAATCAAAGGCAAGCATGAAGAGCAGGTCTGTGCCTTATGTGTTGAAGGAAAGCACAGAGAAGGCACTGCTTAAATGTTACTTGTGGACCTAAAGCTTGATCGAAGGGTTTTAGAGGTCCAATCGAAGCTTGCCTACAGAGGACTACTGCTTTGTGAATCAAAGCATGCATGTAGGAAGTTCTTGCCCTGTGAATCGAAGGCAATCCTGAAGCAGCCAATACTCAGTCAAAGCTTTGTGAATTGAACTTGATCGAAGGAGGTCCAGCACCCAATCAAAGCTCATGAATCAGGTTTGCATTGAAGAAGGTACAACGCCCAATCGAAGCTTGTTCAGATGCCAATCGAAACACCTTGTTCAGATTCCAATTGAAAGACAGTTGATTATCTTCAACAGTTTTATTTTCTTTAAGCAAGTGTTTGTAACCACCCATGTAAGAGAAGATCTTGGAAAAACATGAGAGGGAAAATTTGGGGGTACAACAGTTGCCCCTGTTTAATATTGTTGAACCTGAAGATTTAGATTGGCTTGTTTTCCTTTCGTGATCTGAATGTGGAAGCTGATTAAACACTAAAATGCCCAGAAATTTGCACTCGCATTATATGATGATTGACTGTGTAGGGAATGGGCTTGAAGATGCCATTTGGAGAAGATGACTAAAAGTTGTCGGAGATGGGCTTAAAGATGCCATCCAAAGTAGATGTTGACTTCATAAGAGGTCTCTTTATGGGGAATTCATGTCCCTGCTGTCTAAGGAGGAGTCCACTGGGGAAGGTTGATTTTTATTATTCTTCGGCTTGAGGAAAAACTCTGTGGGGAATAGAGTCTAGGAACTTCAGTTGTCCATGGCTCTATTAAGGAGTTATCTCTGGACTGGAGAGATGAAAGTTTGTTGTTTTCTGGTTGAACTCTAGGCTTCACAGTAACTTACTAGGGAGAATGAAATTAACTATTATCCAGAAATGTATTAGAAGGAGTCGATGTAAGGCCGCTTCAGGATGAGTCTGTGTTAGACTGCATCCAGAGATATATCAGAAGGATCCTGTGTGGGGATGCTTCAGGATGAGTCCGAGTTAGACTGCATCTGGAAAGGTTAGAAGGAACCCGCATAAGATTGCTTCACTTGGTCGTTTAGATAGTTTTCCCGTCTGGTTTCAGGTATTAATTTACAGTCGGTCGTGTTGTACCCCAAAATTTTCCCTCTCATTTGTCAAGTATTTGCTCACAAGATCTTCTACGATATCAAGTTTGCAGCACTGATGCATCAATTTAGGCTTGAAATTTGCACAAGGGCAAAATTGTCAATTGCATACTGAAAAGTCAAACTTTGACTTTTTGGTCAACATTACATTTAAAAGATCAAATTTCATCAAGACATTCAAAAATATCAAGCTTAATCATCAAGAAGTCAAGAAAGTCAAAAGTCAACTTGAAAAGTCAAGATTTCCAAGACTTAGAAATTTTCTAAGTGTTTTTATACATGATAATTTCATCACTTCATGCCATTCTTTCACCAAGATGCAAGACGTTTCAAGGGAAACTTTCAACATGAAAGTTGTAGATTTCCATGATATCTACAACATTGATTTACACAACTTCTGCTAAATATGCATGGATCTCAAGTTATAAATTCATGAAGTCATGACATTTTCATTTAACACTTAGAGAAATTTTCAGCAGTTTTGGTTAGGTTTTTATCCCAACTTCTTGGCCAATTTTCATCAAGTTCCAGTTTGATTTAACAAAAGTGGTCAACATGAAAGTTGTAGGGGAGGTTCCAATATTTCCAAAAAAGTCCAAGAACTCATTAAAATCATTCTTGAGCTAAGAGGATCGAAGAGATGAAGTTAGGGTTTCATTCTTGAATTACAAAGCAAAATTTGTGTTGAACACTTGACTAAAATTCCAACCAAAGCTACAAGATCTCTCTTTTCAGGCTATGTTCTCTCCAAATATATGCATAATCAAGCAATTACACATACCCTAAGTGTATTACACAAGCATTTAAAGCTTTGTCCAAGTCTTGATACCATTTATGGTTAGAAATGCTAAATCAACATTTCCATTTGCATAAAGCTTCACTTTTCCAACCACTCTCTTCTTTCAAAGCTTGAAATCTGTTCCAAAGATGAAATAAAAATCTCTCAACATCAGAAGCAATCCACAAGACCTGCAAAGCATGGCTAAATTCCTTAATTCACTCCTTTCTTCATCATGAAGCAACTTGTCTTTATGAATTTGAAAAAAAAGGCATAACATGGGATTTTCAAAAAATCTGAGTTTCTCAAGTCTCAAACCTTCTCTATGAATAGAAGAAGCATTTGAAATACAAGGAGGTTAGAAAAAATAGAGAGAAAGGCCATAAAAAATAGGAGGGGAAACTAACACTCAAAATCATTTTTGCTGTCAAAAACCAGATTTATCGCTTTCATATCAATGATTGTAAATTAGAGTTTGTATGGAAAGATAAAACCAAAAAGTAGATCACCCTAATCAAGACTAAATGCATGTAAATAAAACACATTTGAACACTTTCACCCTTAGGGTAATTCCACTTGTTGCCTTTGGTAAACGATCTAGTCCCTAAAACGACATTGCTAATCATGGTCATACGATGACCCGCGCCCGTCCCTTCACATCCAACGATATGGCTTCTTACCAAAACAATGGTAAGATAGAAATGTATAAAGGAGGAGGAAAAGAACATCTAAGACCTTTTGAGTAGGTAGCTTCGCTCCTAGTTACTCACTTTCTCACAACAAAAACATTTCATACACCTACACTTTCACTTTGAAACATTTTTCAAAACAAACACTTTGTACGCGTTCTTATAGAGACGAGAACCGTTATTAAGACGTTTTCAAAATCACTTTCAAAAACACATCTCACAAACACCTCTTTGAACTATTTTCGAAACAAACACTTTATATGCGTTATTATAGAAACGAGAACCATTACGAAGTTCCATTTTTAAAAATACTTTCAAAACACACACCACAAGCACATTCAAACAAAAGCAAGTGATCTAGCAAGTAACTAAGAGCCCATGGAAAACCATGGATGAAAAGGGTGCTAATACCTTCCCTTTTCATAATCTACCCCCCGAACTCAAGAAACAATATCAAAGGTCTTTCCTGTGCTTTTTCACATTTCCTTTAGGATAAAAGAAAAGTCGGTGGCGACTCTTGCTAACTGCAACATTTGCGATAAAACGTAAAACCTTCAAGTCAGTTCTCCCACTATATCACAGAACTGGCGACTCTGTTAGGGAATATTTCTAAAAGTGGGGTTAACTTAGGGTTTAGATCACATTTACTTGCTTACATTGATTGACTTGTATGCTTTACATTATGGTTCTTTATTTGGGTTTGAATCCTCTACCCAGATTTGGGATACATTATAGGTAAGTAGCAATATGTTATGGAAACTGTGCGGGATATACCGAAATGGTCTAAGCAATAGCTACATTAGTGCGACATATTTGTGGGTACCGGTAGCCTTTGAGTTAATCAAAGAGAATACGAGGGCGCTGAGTGATGTCATAAAGCACTAATGAACTTCTAGAACCTTTACTTGACCAACTTGGCCTTTAGGACGTAGTGAGATGACCGGCTTTGGTGCAGTCTGAAGTTGGTAGATACTCGATACTACACTCATTGAGGTTTGGCTTCTTGGGATATTTCGGTCGCCATTAAAGAGGCTTGAGATGAAACAATGACCAAGAAAATAATCCAGTGATATTGAGCTCCTTAGAACCCGGTTACTATTGTTAGGACAGGTTGAGCCAACTAAACTTAAGAGGGTACTTACCTACAAACTCCATGCAAGCATAAACCTAAGGACTTGTCTGCTTTTCGTGTACATGATTATTTTGATAAGCTTGTTTACTTCGCATAATTGTGCATAACATCATAACATCATACAATAGCATTTTCAATAACCATTTCAAGGATCTCGAGGGTCTTTGATGCTGGTTCACAATGAACCAGACGTCTATCAAGGGGCAAGAGGATTTATTTTCCTCTGACCAAACACCGTCAAAGATTAATTACAACAAACTTGAGTCAAGGGCTATGACCCACTTGACATGGTGAGCTTGATTCTCGTGGAAGGACATCCACCGATACAAAGTTCTCCAATCAAAGATGTTGATCAAAGTTCAAACTTCTAACTTTTTCTTGTGTTTACCCCGCGAGATCCTTGAAAACATTGCATCCACATATCATGCATCATATCATGACAGGTTTCTCCCATACAGTTCTCCTTATCTTCCTACTGTTTATTTCAGTAAGATGGAACAAACAGTGAAAGACATCCAGGCTCAAAATGCTCAACTCCGAGAAATGTTCTTGAACCTATCCAAGGGGAAAGAAGAAGTGAAAGCTCTCCTCACTAAGGGCATGACCATGGGGAATCCTGAGGGCAACAAAGATGACCAGTTGGAACGACTACAAACCGAGATAGCCATAATGAAGGTCCAAATGATGGGACAACTGGTGGGCCAGATGGCTCTTATCCAAAATCTGGCACAAGGACAAGAAGAGCTGAGGGTCCTCATCAACAAGCTTCGTCGGGATGAATGTAACCATATGGGGGAAAACAACCAGAATTGGAAATCAAGTCACTGCTTAGCCTCCCATGAGACAAGACGACGGAATACCTTCCCAATTTGCTGCCACATCACGAGCCCAACTGCAACTTCGTCAACATCAACCAGAAAATCAGCAAAAGCAAAGCGAGCCCAAAAGACAGTTTACCAATATCAACATACCACTCTCCCAAGCTTTGCAACACATTCTGAGAATGAATCTGATTACACCAATAAGACCTCATCCAAATCCCAAAACCTTTTCTCCCAGCTACAATCTCGATGCCAGGTGTGCCTATCATTCTGATGGTCCTGGGCATGATACAAACGATTGTTGGGCGCTGAAGTACAAGATTCAAAACATGATCAACAAAGGAATGTTAGAATTCACACAAGATGGCCAGAATGAATTCTTTTGCCGTCCCTCAAAGGCTCACCACCTAAAGTGACAAGTTCAGACAAAGAGGCTTCTGTTCATTTTGAATTTTCAATTGTAATTTCTTTTGTTATTCAAACAATTATCTATTAATGTCAAACTCTGTTTCATTAATGCATTGCATATGTTTGTCTTGAATTCATCCTTTTGTTTTCACTATATTTAAACTATGCTTTTTATTCTTCTTATGACATTTAACTCTTGCTAAAAGTTACAATCCTTTAGAGGGAGGATGATGAAAACAATGCCATAATCTCATACAGTATGCTTTTAGACAGACCTTGCTGGCGATGTACAGGCGTTTCTTTCAAATCCTAAACACTAGAGTTATAAGGAAGATAATCCCTAGTCAACCCCTTCAAGCCAAAGAAGTAGAAGTTTTCTGTTTTAACACAAATTGAAACCTTTAATCAAAACCTGGGGCAGAGTAGTCTCTCAGTTAATTCAAATACGCGTTTAGCCGCAAACTCTCATCTTGTAATACAACGAATGACATCAAAACATTCCTCTAGAATTAAAAGACAATGATGCTTCCCAATCACATAGGCAATCATTATCTCTCAAAAAGAAAAGCTCACTAAGTCAAAACCTACAAGGGAGGCTTAAGAAAAAAAAACTGGGGCATCCCGCTGACCGTAATCTCAAAACAAGAACAGTCAGGCAAAAATCAAGGATAACAAATCAATAAAAAGAGGTCACTACAAATCCTCAACAAAATGAAAAAGGTTGCAAAAAAAAATTAATGCCTTCCGATAAACTTAAATTTTCTGAAATATCACCAAAACGTCATTCCAGATTCAATAGGAGTTCAAACATACAATTAACTGAGTTTAGGACTGAAGAACGTCACGAAGAGCGGGTGGATACAAATATATTTTGAGCCTTTATCCTTTGTTTCTTAAACCGTGAACCAATCCACGTTACAACCTTTCAAAAGTCCTAATTGAAGCATGGGTTAGTTCGAAAACATATTGTTATAAAAGGTATCCTGACTCCTGTAAGGCTTTACTCAAAATCCTGAGTTAAATTTTTCTTACAAAATTTCTTGCTAAAAAACGCATTTTCAAAATTTCAAGACAAGCATAAAATTTACATTATTTGAATATCGTTGTTTGCATATGGCTATTTGTTTGACAGCGGAGAAATTCACACAATGAATATTCGATGAACGAAAGCTCTCCCAATGAACAAAATCACTTTGAGTGGGATGACACTTACAATGAAAAATCTCCTATCAACAAGGGGGTATGACATGTCACTATCCAAGCACACTTGGGGAAGTCCAATCAAGATTCCAAGAAATCTCTCAAGAAGTACAAAATAACCAGGGGCAGGTCTCCATCTCCATTACTTGGGGCATTGAGCACAAATCCCAATAAAGGGTTACATACAGTCAATTAGTTCCTGGAAGTGCCACAAACACTCGCTACTAGGGGCAGTGACAAGTCTCCATAAAATCCTTCTTATAGGATGACTCCCAGCCAGAGTTTCAATCTCTGAAAACTTTTTCCCAACTGAATCGACTTCAAGAATCCTCGAGGATTTCTGCCAGTGAAGTCGCCGCCTCTCCAACATACTAAATAATAGGGTTTATTTCCCCAACAAATGACAAGATTCCCCAGCTTGAGGTTTGCCTTTCCAACTACTACAAATCAAGGGACCACAACTCCCTTTCACCAATAGACTACTCTACAATCCCTGGCAAGTTACTGTGAAACCTAGACCCGACCAGATATCAATTCAACTTTGACTCCCCAATAGAGAAACGAATGACTAAGACTCCTGAACTCTTTTCCCCAAGCAGGAATCAACACTCTCTGCAGAGTTTTCAACTTTCCCCAACGGAGTTCTCCTCAACCAAACAGGGATCCTCAGTGGAAACATTCTAAGCAAAGTTTGAAGACATACCTACTCTTCAATAGTAATCCGGGATTTAATAACTCCCCAACACTTGTCAAGAATTTATTCTCCAAAACAAAATTACATTTCAACAACATTCATAGCATATGCATACAAAATACATATAACGTAAATCTCATTTATTTTGAGAACATCATTACGCAATGCATACATCATGACATTGCATACAACTAACTCTTTACCTTTTCAGGAAAGATCGATCGACAGATAGAGGTAGTAATCGTCCAAGATTCCTTCATCATCCTACTGAGGTAGTAATCATCTAAGATTCCTTCATCATCTTGCTGAGGTAGTAATCGACCAAGATTCCTTCATCATTCTGCTGAGGTAGTAATCATCCAAGATTCCTTCATCATCCTGCTAAGCTTTCAGATACAGTTCAGATACGCTCTAGATACTGATGCCATCCTGATACTCATTCAGAGACAGCTTTCAGATACAGTTCAATTACGCTCCAGATATGGATTCCATCCTGATACTCATTCAGATTCAGCTTTCAGATACAGTTCAGATACGCTCTAGATATGGATGCCATCCTGATACTCATTCAGAGATAGCTTTCAGATACAGTTCAGATACGCACCAGATACGGATGCCATTCTGATACGCATTCAGATTCAGCTTCTAGATACAGTTTAGATACGCTCCAGATACGGATGCCATCCTGATACTCATTCAGATCTAGCTTTCAGATACAGTTCAGATATGCTCCAGATACGGATGCCATCCTGATGCTCATTCAGAGACAAGTTTCAGATACAGTTCAAATACGCTCCAGATATGGATACCATCCTGATACTCATTCAAATTCAACTTTCAGATACAATTCAGATACGCTCCAAATATGGATGCCATCCTGATACTTATTCAGAGACAGCTTTCAGATACAGTTCAAATACGCTCCAAATACGGATGCCATCCTGATACTCATTCAGATTCAGCTTTCAGATACAGTTCAGATACGCTCCAGATATGGATGCCATCCTGATACTCATTCAGATTCAGCTTTCAGATACGCACCAGATACGGATGCCATCCCGATACTCATTCAGAAGCAAATTTCAGATACAATTCAGATACGCACCAGATACGGATGCCATCCTGATACTCATTCAGATTCAGCTTCTAGATACAGTTCAGATACGCACCAAATACGGATGCCATCCTGATACTCATTCAGATTCAGCTTTCAGATACAGTTCAGATACGAACCAGATACGGATGCCATCCTGATACTCATTCAGATTCAGCTTTCAGATACAGTTCAGATATACTCCAGATACGGATGCCATCCTGATACTCATTCTTTCAACTTAAAAATTACAATTCAACAAGCATTCTTGGATAGCATCTACAAGCCCATCTCCAACAAGATTCTATCACCTCTCCAAATGGCATCTTTAAGCCCATTCCTCCTATCATCACATCGTAGAGTGCAAATTTCTGGGCACTCTAGTGTCCAATCATCTTCCACCTTCGAGTCACGAATGGCGGAACTCGCCCATCTAACTCTTCAGGTTTAAGAAGATTGAACAGGGGCAGCTGTTGTACCCCAAAATTTTCCCTCTCATTTGTCAAGTATTTTCTCACAAGATCTTCTACGACATCAAGTTTGTAGCACTGATGCATCAATTTAGGCTTGAAATTGGCACAAGGGCAAAATGGTCAATTGCATACTGAAAAGTCAAACTTTGACTTTTTGGTCAACATTACATTCAAAAGATCAAATTTCATCAAGACATTCAAAAATATCAAGCTTAATCATCAAGAAGTCAAGAAAGTCAAAAGTCAACTTGAAAAGTCAAGATTTCCAAGGCTTAGAAATTTTCTAAGTGTTTTTATACATGATAATTTCATCACTTCATGCCATTCTTTCACCAAGATGCAAGACGTTTCAAGGCAAACTTTCAACATGAAAGTTGTAGATTTCCATGATATCTACAACATTGCTTTACATAACTTCTGCTAAATATGCATGGATCTCAAGTTATAAATTCATGAAGTCATGACATTTTCATTTAACACTTAGAGAAATTTTCAGCAGTTTTGGTCAGGTTTTTATCCCATCTTCTTGGCCAATTTTCATCAAGTTCCAGTTTGATTTAACAAAAGTGGTCAACATGAAAGTTGTAGGGGAGGTTCCAATCTTTCCAAAAAAGTTCAAGAACTCATTGAGATCATTCTTGAGCTGAGAGGATCAAAGAGATGAAGTTAGGGTTTCATTCTTGAATTACAAAGCAGAATTTGTGTTGAACACTTGACTAAAATTCCAACCAAAGCTACAAGATCTCTCTTTTCAGGATATGTTCTCTCCAAATCTATGCATAATCAAGCAATTACACAAACCCTAAGTGTATTACACAAGCATTTAAAGCTTTGTCCAAGTCTTGATACCATTTATGGTTAGAAATGCTAAAGCAACATTTCCATTTGCATAAAGCTTCACTTTTCCAACCACTCTCTTCTTTCAAAGCTTGAAATCTGTTCCAAAGATGAAAGAAAAATCTCTCAACATCAGAAGCAATCCACAAGACCTGCAAAGCATGGCTAAATTCCTTAATTCACTCCTTTCTTCGTCATGAATCAACTTGTCTTTATGAATTTGAAAAAAAGGCATAACATGGAATTTTCAAAAAGTCTGAGTTTCTCAAGTCTCAAACCTTCTCTATAAATAGAATAAGCATTTTCAAGACAAGGAGGATAGAAAAAATAGAGAGAAAGGACAGAAAAAATAGGAGGGGAAACTAACACTCAAAATCATTTTTGCTGTCAAAAACCAGATTTGTACACAAAACCTCCATTTTTGAGCTTTGAATCTCTTACCTTGCAAGTTTTCTCCAAACAAACCATCCAAACATTCCATATACACCATATAGAAGTTGTTCAAACATAAGAAATAAATTTTGTAACATCATTACCACCATCTTCTAAACTAAAAAAAATTACATTGCAACTTGACTCGGTTGGAGCAGTTCAACCATTTTCAGTACAAAAGGAAGGTTGGAGTTACTTCAAGAAGGTTCAAAGGAGCTCGATCAATCACCACTTTACACTCGGAAACATCCGTACGTGTCCTAAAGCTTCCGCTTCGAGAGGTAAACTTTCTCAAACTGTGATCTCATTGTTCATACATCATTTTCTTTTACGCTCAAAAGATATAACAAGACAAATCAAAGAGAAAAAACTAATAAAAAGCCAGACCAGAGGTTGACACGGGTGCCCGTGTCACACGACACGGGTGCCCGTGTCACACGACACGGCCCGTGTCAGCTTATTTGGGTTGAAAAAACATAGTAAAATGCAGGGACAGAGGCTGACACGGGTGCCCGTGTCAATCGACACGGCCCGTGTCAGAGTTACTGGTTGAGACACGACCAGAAAAAGATGAACAGGGGCTGACACGGGCGCCCGTGTCAGGTGACACGGCCGTGTCAGGATGGCTGGGACCAAAAAAATGCATATAAGTCATGGACTGGTCCTGACACGGGTGCCTGTGTCCCCCGACACGGCCCGTGTCAGCTCGGGCACCAAATTTCTTGATTTTTGGAGATTTTTTAGGTTCTTTTGGACATATTGCATTGCTTGGAAGTGACCTAAATTTATAAAACCTTTTTGTTCAAATGAAACCTCAAAAACACTTTTCTAAACAATTAACTTAGACTTAGTTTTTTTCTTTAATTAAATTAATTACAAAACCTTTTTCTATAAAAAAAACCTAAAAAGAAATTTCTCTCACTTCACATCTTCTTGCATATTTTATTCTCTTTGAATTATAAATTATGTAATTGTCAAAGCCTTGTAATAGTAATTAGGGTTTAATTTTCTTGCAATCCCATTTGCACATTTGTATACGCCATCCCCATAATGATGTAATAGCGTAGTAATTTTACTTTCCGCAATTTATCACTTTCATATCAATGATAGTAAATTAGAGTTTGTATGGAAAGATAAAAACAACAAGTAGATCACCCTAATCAAGACTAAATGCATGTAAATAAAACACATTTGAACACTTACACCCCTAGGGTAATTTCACTTGTTGCCTTCGGTAAATGATCTAGTCCCTAAAATGACATTGCTAATCATGGTCATACGATGACCCGCGCCCGTCCCTTCACATCCAACGATAGGGCTTATTACCAAAATAATGGTAAGATAGCCATGTATAAAGGAGGAGTAAAAGAACATCTAAGACCTTTTGAGTAGGTAGGTTTCCTCCTAGTTACTCGCTTGCTCACAACAAAAACATTTCATACACCTACACTTTCACTTTGAAACATTTTTCTAAACAAGCACTTTGTACACGTTCTTATAGAGACGAGAACTGTTACAAAGAAGTTTTCAAAATCACTTTCAAAAACACATCTCACAAACACCTCTTTGAACTATTTTTGAAATAAACACTTTGTATGCGTTCTTATAGAAACGAAAACCATTACGAAGTTCCATTTTCAAAAATACTTTCAAAACACACACCAGAAGCACATTCAAACAAAAGCAAGTGATCTAGCAAGTAACTAAGAGCCCATGGAAAACCATGGATGAAAAGGGTGATAATACCTTCCCTTTTCATAATCTACCCCCCGAACTTAAGAAACAATCTCAAAGGTCTTTCCTGTGCTTTTTCACCTTTCTTTTTGGATAAAAGAAAAGTTGGTGGCGACTCTTCCTAACCGCAACATTTGCGATAAAACGCAAAACCTTCAAGTCAGTTATCCCACCGTATCACAGGTTGTTCACAGATAGTTATCCTGTCTGGTTTCAGGTATTAATCTAGAACTTGTTTTTGTCGGTCATTGAGATAGTTATCCTGGCTGGTTTCAGGTATTAATCTCTGACCTTAGAAAGAAAGATAGTTTTCCTGGCTTGTTACATGTATTAATCTTAAATCTTCACATGTAGATAGTTTTCCTGGCTTGTTACAGGTATTAATCTAAAATCGGTCGTCCACAGATAGTTGTCCTGGCTTGTTACATGTATTAATTTGGAACTTGTTTTTGTCAGTTGTTGAGATAGTTATCCTAGCTGGTTTCAGGTATTAATATCTGATCTTAGAAAGAAAGATATTTTTCCTTGCTTGTTACAGGTATTAATCTTCAATCTACTCATGTAGATAGTTTTCTTGGCTTGTTATAGGTATTAATCTACAATCGATCGTCCACAGATAGTTGTCCTGGCTTGTTACAGGTATTAATCTGGAACTTGTTTTTGTCAGTCGTTGAGATAGTTGTCCTGGATGGTTTCAGGTATTAATCTCCGACCTTAGAAAGAAATATAGTTTTCCTGGCTTGTTACATGTATTAATCTTCAATCTTCTCATGTAGATAGTTTTCCTGGCTTGTTACAGGTATTAATCTATAATCGGTTGTCCACATTTAGTTTCTTGGCTTGTTACAGGTATTAATCTGGAACTTGTTTTTGTCGGTTGTTGAGATAGTTGTCCTGGCTGGTTTCAGGTATTAATCTCTGATCTGAGAGAAAGAAAGATAGTTATCCCATCTGGTTTCGGGTATTAATCTTCAATCTTTTCATGTAGATAGTTTTCCTGTCTGGTTTCAAGTATTAATCTATAATCGATCGTCCACAGATAGTTGTCCTGGCTAGTTACATGTATTAATCTAGAACTGGTTTTTTCGGTCGTCGAGATAGTTGTCCTGGCTGGTTTCAGGAGTTAATCTCTAACCTGGTCTTGTAGATAGTCGCTCTGTCTTGTTTCTGGAATTGATCTACAATCAGTTGTTCACAGATAGTTGCCATGTCTTGTTTTAGGAATTAATCTGGAACTTGCTTTTATTGGTCGTTGAGATAGTTTCCCTGTCTGGTTTCAGGAATTAATCTTTAACCTAGTCTTATAGATAGCTGCCCCGTCTTGTTTCAGGAATTGATCTACAATCAGTTGTTCACAGATAGTTGCCATGTCTTGTTTCAGGAATTAATCTGGAACTTGATTTTGTTGGTTGTTGAGATAGTTGCCCTGTCTGGTTTCATGAATTAATCTCTAACCTGGTCTTATAGATAGTCTCCCTATCTTGTTTCGGGAATTGATCTACAATCAGTTGTTCACAGATAGTTGCCTTGTCTTGTTTCAGGAATTATTCTGGAACTTGCTTTTGTTGGTCGTTGAGATAGTTACCCTGTCTGGTTTCAAGTATTAATCTCTGACCTTAGAGAAAGGAAGATAGTTTCCTCGTTCTGTTTCGGGAGTTAATCTTCAATCTTCTCATGCAGATAGTTGTCATGTCTTGTTTCAGGTATTAATCCATAATCAGTAGTCCGCAAATAGTTGTCCTGTCTTGTTTCAGGTATTAATCTGGAACATGTTTTTGTCGGTCGTTGAGATAGTTGTCCTGTCTTGATTCAGGTATTAATCTCTGACCTTAGAGAAAGGAAGATAGTTTCCCAGTCCTGTTTCGGGAGTTAATCTTCAATCTGTTCATGTAGATAGTTGTCCTGTCTGGTTTCAGGTATTAATCTACAATCAGTCGTCCACAGATAATTGTCCTGTCTTTTTTCAGGTATTAATCTGGAACTGTTGAAAATTGGTGATGATGTTTGTCTGCCTGCTAACTTTCCTGAAAAAGGTAAAGAGTCTGTTGTATGCAGTGTCATGATGTATGAGATGCATCGGGTAATGATGTTCTCAAAATAAATTAGATTGTGATATATGCATTTGTGCTGCATATGTTATGACGCTTGAAAAATGATGTATGAATGCAATGTATGAACGTATCAGTTGTTCTACTGCAGTGTTGCTGAGCTAGGGAAAATAAATCCATGATTGTTGTTGGGGACGAAGAATGTCAGTCTTCAAATGAAGTTGAAATGCTGAGAGACGAATTTCCGTTGTTATAGAAATAAACTCTATTGAAGAAGGGAAACTCCGTAATCCGCTCGGGGATTTTTATGAAATCCTGCTGGGGAATCCAAGAAGCTTGTGAACCATGCTAAGGAATTCTTTGAGATGTTGGGTAAGTAATTGGAAATTTTTACTCTGCTTGGGGTATAAGAATGCCTGACATCATTAGGTTGTATACTGGCGATATGGTAGTGACTTTATGGTAGGATGCCCCTGCCTCTGTACCTGCTTGAGAAAGTATCTGTGGGGATTTTGTAGATGGTTTGAATGTTATCCCAACTCTTGGAGTCTCGAGTAGATGTTGATCAGGGTGATCAGCATTCTACTGATAGACCAGTGACGAGATGACAGGACATAATTGTACGCTTCAATCCCTAACTTTTTCTTGGACCTCCCTTTCGGGTTTTCAGTCCATCGGTGTTGTACCCCAAAATTTACCCTCCCATTTTTACTCAAGACATGCTTATTGAGGTTCCCAATTGCTCAAGGGTGACCAAGAGTTGATCAGACAAATTCTCCTCCTAACCAATGAACCTCTAACTAGGGTTTCAATTTTCACCAAGATGTGTGAACTCCAAAGGTCTCAAATGTTTTCCATGGTTCTAATATGTCTTCAAGATTGTCCATGCCAAGTTTCATGCCTTCCACTACAAGTTTTCTCAGTCAATTGCTTAAATGTTTGAAAATCAACTGTACTAGGTCAAAAGTCAATTGTGGCCCATGTATAGTCAAACTTCAAGGTTTTTGGTTAACATCAACATTTTGAAGGGATATCCATCATTTTATCAAGGGTTGATCATGATTCCTCTAGAAATTCTCCTAATCTATCAAAAGTCAAGAATTTCTAAATTAGGGTTTCTATAGGAAAAGTCAATAGAACTTTGACCAGGCATAACTTTCATATACCTCATTCATTTTCCCCAACCAAACTCATTTTTAAGAGAATCCAATTCCCTACAACTTCTCTTTTTCCCTCAAGTCCAAGAAATGAACCATTTTAAAGATACAAGCTCATACATTACAGGTCATTTTCAGAAAGTCAACAAAAGGCACTTTTTTGTCAAGACCATTTACATCAAGATAAAGTCTTAAAATGTAAAATTTATCAAAAGAGGGATTGAATTAGACATCTTTGGATTTCCAAAAAGTCCAAGATCATCATCATGAGATAAAAATTGAGCAAGTTATGGGTTGCCCAAGTTGGGAAAATTTGTGAAAATGCAAAAAGTCCATTAGAGCAAAAATTCATTTTTAAGTTCATGGACCTATTCTTTGGGATTCAAGTATGCTCATGACTTACTCAAGAACCCTTAAACTCATTCTTACCATGACTTACAATTTCTAGCTATTTTATTCACAATTTATTTTATTTTACTCAAATAAATATAAAATAAAATGAATAAAATAATGGATATTTGTTTTGGACACATGGGCTGACATTTTGGATCAATTTTGGGCCCAAGAATTCGTGCACAAGTGTCCAGGTGCATGCAAGCATGGAAAGGGCAAGTTTTGCAAGTTTTGGAAGCTTTTTAATTTGTTGGATTTTGGTATGAAAGCATGGTTTATGGCATTGATTCTTTCCATGTTTTCTGATCCTCTCCACCTCCTCTATATATACATCACATTTGCAAGCAGGAAACACGCTGAAAGCTGCCTCAAAGAGCCATACAGAAATTGCAAAAATCCATCAAAACCGTGAAATTCAAATAAACAAGTTCCAGCCTCTCTCAGCCCATTCCAGGTCCTCCATCAACATCTTGAGATTCCCAGGAGCGTATACCAACCTTCATCCAAGGCATTCCACGCCCAAAAATGCCAAACCGAAGCAATCTATGATTTCATGATGTGTTAACGCATTTCACTGCTTTATTTATGTTTAGGGTTGTCCATAGCACAAGTTTAACGTGAAACATGCAAGGATAAAGCCTAGAATAAGATCGTGCCATTTCTAGGGTACGATTTGTGTTCTTCTTCGTATCTCAAGATCCAGGGGGTTTCAGACCAAACGGGTTGCAAATTTAAACTCAGGGGACTGGAATTAGGGGGGTAGGGTAGTTTTTAATCCTTGTTTTTGGCTATTTCGCAGGATCCATATTGGAGCCCGACGGAGAAGACAACTGGAGAGTTGACTCCGGTGGGCTGACTCCGGCGCCCACACGTCTCCTTCCTATTAGTGCATTCAGTCAGCGCGCGTTTTATTTTATTTTAAATAATTACTGTTTTATTTTTACATATAATATTATGGTTGTGTTGTTATAAACGATTGAAACAACAGCTCAAATGGCAAGGCGTGCTCGTGCAAAGGGAAAGGACTTGGGTTTGATACCCAGGTTTGAAGTTTTATTTTTCTAACATTACTTTGCAGATTCCATGCGTTGCATAACCAAGCGCCCACCATATGCCTTCATGTTTGGGCCATCAAATGCCAGCAGATGGAGACCTAACATTCCAACCGCGCTGTATATGATGAACCCTCAAGGAGAAAATCACACAGGATCAGGCAGACATTAGACTCCTTTCATTTGGGCCCAGCGAAATTCCAACATACCCCCATTTACTTTAAGCGCCAGGCCCATCATGTTTTTTTTGTTTTCTTATCTATTTAGTCTTTTTTTAATTTGTTTTATATTTATTCATTTGCAAAAATCTTTTTTAATCATAAAAATCATAAAATAAAAAAAATAGACTTAGGATTTTTCTAATTAATTTTAATTTTGTAAATTAATTAAATTAATTATTTTGACTTTATCTTATCAATTTAAAATCAATTAGAATTAGATTTATTTCATTCAATATTTTCTTAATAAAAATACAAAAAATATTAGAATTAGGCTTAAATTCATTTAATAATTATCTTTTTAATTAAATTTAGATTTAAGGTAGTTTAATTATTTTCTTAATAAAAAATAAACAAAAAAAGATTTCTTTATTCATCTAGAATTTTTTAGGGTTTTAGACGTCTATTTCCATTTCGCATGCGTTGTTTATTTTCACACTTTTTTTATACTAATGTATCTGCTGATGGAATGTAATAGAATTAACTAGGACGTTACTTTACCGCTTTATTTATTTTCCCCCATTTTTGGACATGTAAATACCCCCTCCCTGAAGTATTGTAAAAGCGTAGATTTAACTTTCCACCATTTAAATTTCTGCAATGTTTAAACTATTTAGATGCATGATAATAGGATTGTATGACAAGATTATTAATCAAACGTTAGCAAACCTAATATCTAAGACTAAAATAACTGAACATAACACACTTGCACATATACACCTCTAGGGTATTCCCACTTTAGGTTGCCTTTCGAAAAATAAAACAGTCATGTCCCTCGAAAATGGGGACGCTTTAGCAAATACCCTTAAATCAGTCTCTCGATGACCCTACAGTGTTACCTTTCGGTAAATGATCTAGTCCCTTAAACAAAATTGCTAAAGCGTCTCTATATGTTGCCTTTTATGACTGTACGTCCCTTCGAATGTCCCTCAAACATCCAACGATAGGGCTACCTACTCACTAATAGTAGGATAGCGCTTTCTAAAGCATAGGAGGAAAATAACAAACCTTTCGAGTATAAGTAGATAGTTCTTAGATGCTTGCTCAAAACAAACTTTCACACTTACACAAAAGAAACTTTCAAAAACATTTTAAAATACTTTATCAACACTCTTGAGGACTGATACAAGAGTTATCATAAAGCGAATCGCCACATAAGGCAATTTCAAAATACTTTTCAAAAACACACAAAAAGCACAAGGTATTTTTCAAATAAGCTAAAGCATCTAAGAGCCCGTAGAAAACTACGGACGGAAAGGGTGCTAACACCTTCCCTTTCCATAATCTACCCCCTTACTCAGAAAACTCTCAAAAGGTATTTTTCTGTTCTTTTCACCCTTTCCTTTGTTGGATAAAAGAAAAGTTGGTGGCGACTCTTGCTTACCACAACATTTGCAAACACAAACACAAAACTAGTATAAACAGTCGGTTCTGCCACTGTATCACAAAACTAACGGCTCTGTTGAGGAAATAAAAAGTAGGGTTACCTTAGAGTTTAGTTCAACATTTTAAAATTACTTGTAGGCTTTGATTGCTTTATCTTTGAGGGTTTTGTTGGGGTATTCTTGCAATGATCCTACACCCAGATCTAGGGCACATTTTTAGGTAAACAATAATAGATTGTGGAGACTTACAGCGTAGACCGATATGGTTGAAGTGATAGCTGTATTGGTGTGACACTTTGGTTGGTACTGACATCCCTTGTGTTAAATCGAGGAGAGTACGTGGCCGTTTTGTGGTGTCATAAAGCAATAACGGACCTTAGAACCCTTGTTGAACAAACTTAGCCATTAGAAAGTAGTGAGATAGTCGGCCTCGGTATAAAGATGAGGATTGGTTGATACTCGATGCTACACTTATTAAGATCGGACTTTCAGGATATTTCGGCTGCGAGAAAAGATTGCTTGAGCTGAAACAATGCCTGATAAAGAAAGATGAGTGATATTGAGACTCCTTAGAACCCAGTTAATTTTCTAAGACAGGTTGAACCAACTAAACTTCAAGAGGGTATTTGCCTATAAACCCCATGCAAGCCTAAGCCTAAGGTCTTGTGTGTTTTTCTTGTGTGTGATTAAACTGTTCAAACATACCATCATGCATCATAACATCCATATTTCATTTCACTAACCATTTTAAGGACTAGGGGAATTTATCTTTGTTCTGTTTTGTAGATCATGGCTTCCGACCGTAGAAACACCATCCAAATAAGCTTCATGAGAATACCTCTCCAACTCAAAGAGCTAGTATCAAGGGTTCCTAAGGCTTCCTCATTTACCAAGAAATATGGTTGACTTCTCAACCTGGTTACTAAAAGCTTTAATGAGAAGATGATGAGGGTACTCTTTCAGTTCTTTGACCCCAAGCACTATTGCTTCACATTTTCCGATTATCAGCTGGTACCCACCATGGAAGAGTTCTCTCAATTATTGGGTGTACCCATTCTGGATCAGATGCCTTTCACCGGTTTAGAGGAAGCTCCAAAGCCAGAAGTCATTGCATCTGCCTTACATCTGAAATGGTCTGACATCATATCCAACTGGGAAACAAGAAGCGGAGTCAAGGGTTTCCTAGTCAAGTTCCTATTGGAAAAGGCTCAGTTGTTTTGGGATGATTTGGATTTCCAAGCCTTCGAAGAAGTCCTGGCTCTACTAATCTATGGGTTAGTACTGTTCCCTAATTCGGACCTACTCATAGATGTGAATGATGTTAAGATTTTTCTCTCCCGTAATCTTGTACCTACTTTGCTCGGAGGTATCTTGCATTCCCTCCACACTCGTACTATGAAGAGAAGAAGGGTTCTTATGTGTTGTATGCCTTTGCTGTCTAGGTTGTTTATTTCACACCTTCCTCAATCAGTATTGAATGAACAAGGTTTGGGTTGCTCACAAAGGGTAATGTCACTTTCTAATTCGGATATTCTTTGGTATTCCAGATCTTTAGGAGATATTTCTATCATTGACCGTTGTGGTGAATTCCATAATGTTCCACTCCTTGGCATTAGTGGAAGTATCATTTATATTCCTTCCTTAGCTCTACGACAGTTCGGTTATACTCAGAGAGATGGCCCCCATGATACGCTTATACAAAGCATTATGTCAACTACGAGGATGATGTTCAAGAGTATCGTCAAAGGTTCGTACGAGCTTAGGGCATGGTAAATAAGGTGGATAGTAAGGCTTTGGGACACAAGAAGTCCATACCTATGGAATCTTATCTTAGATGGGTACGAGATCGTGCCTAAAATCTTACGATGCCATATATAGCCATCTTACCAGTGATTGTAGAACCGACCGCTGAAGAGGAAGTTTCTTATACAGTTCTCCATCCTAATATGTCCACTGATATTGAAGATCCGCAGAGGTCTTAGATTCAACTGAAGGAAGAACGGGATACCTTTAGAGATCAATTCCACACTAGTGAGAAGAGAGTGTTGGAGCTCACAAAGCAACTTCACAAAGAGGAAAGTCTTAATGTCTACCTCGGCACGAAGAGGAAGCGTCCATGGGAAAACTGATGTTTACATTTTAAGAGTTTTAATTGTAAGCCTAAAAGGCAGTTGTAATTTGAATTCTACTAATAAAATATTTGTTCATTTTGGCTCACAAATTTAAATATCTCGAAGTCCTTGAAAACATCGCATAAGAATATCATACATTTCATTGCATAAGCTGGTATTTCAAGACATGTTTCTTATTATTTTCGCTGTTTATTTCAGAAAAAGAAATGGCTCTTGAACAAACAGTGAAGGAACTCCAAGCTCAAAACGCTCAGTTTCAGCAAATGTTCCCGGCTCTAGCCAAGGGGCAAGAAGACTTGAAAGCCCTGATCATTAAAGAGAAGACCAAGAAGCCAAAGAAACCAACTGGGGTCTTGAATTTGGGTAGAAGTTTCAGAGGAAAGGCTAAGCGAGCTCTAGATTTCGCAACCCCGTCAAATGAGGGGGATAATCAAGAAGAGAAGCCAACGGAAGAAAACAACAATCCAGGGTTTGAGGAAGATGAAGCTGACTATTCTGAGGAGTAGTATCCTCCTGTTGATGATAAATACAAACAACTAGAGGATCATCTCAATGCTATGGAGATCCAGAGGGTACCGGGGCTGGATTTTGAAGAGCTAGGACTGATCTCAGGGGTGGTCATCCCGCAAAAATTCAAGGTCCCTACATTTGCTAAGTACGAAGGTGTCTCCTGTCCTAAGCTGCACTTAAGGTCATATGTCAAGAAAATTCAACCCTACACTACTGATAGGAATCTGTGGGTACATTTCTTCCAGGAAAGTTTGGCAGGGACTCGACTGGAATGGTTCTATCAACTGGAAAGAACTAACATTCATAATTGGGAAGATCTGGCTGCTGCTTTCTACAAGCAGTACCAATATAACGTTGACCTCGCCCCAACTCGTACATAATTGCAAGGTATGTCTACGGGTTCCGATGAGGGTTTTAAAGATTATGCCCAAAAGTGGAGAGACCTTGCGTGAAGAGTCCAGCCTCCGTTGTCTGATAGAGAGTTGGTGGGCATGTTCTTGGGAACGTTATCTGATCCATTCTTTATCCATCTGATTAGAAGCTCGTCTTCCGGATTCACTAAACTGATACTGACTGGTGAACGGGTAGAAGCTGGCATCAAGAGTGGTAAAATCCAGAGAGGTGCATCCTCCAGTACCGCAAAGAAACCTTACACTGGAAAGAAGGAGGTCAGTGCTGCTTATGGCCAAAGAAATCACAACAAAACTGAACATCGTCCGACGGTAGGGGTTGTTATGATTTCCAATACTGCATCAAACTAGCAACGAAACAATCAGCGCAGGCTGGATGCGCCCAGAAGACAGTTTACCTGGATCAACATGACCTTGTCCCAGGTTTTGCCACATCTACTGAAGTCCAACCTGGTAACCCTAAAGCAGTCTCCTAAGAATCCTAAAACTACATCTCCCCTCTACATCCCAAATGCTCAACGTGCCTACCATTCTGAAAGTCCTGGACATGATACAAATGATTGTTGGGCTCTGAAGAACAAAGTGTAAGATCTCATTGAGGCGAAGGAGATTGAGTTTGATCCTTCCAAGACCCACAACGTCATAACTGCATCAATGCCTAAGCATAAACTGAGAATCAGTGTTATTGATGTTTTTTCTACTATAGAGCATGCTGACAGCGACTGCGACGTAGACAAGTGGATCTTCCCAACCATCAGTGGTGCACTTAACAATTGGGAGGCCAAAGACTTTGTTTCTATTACTTTTGTTCAAGAGTAACTATCTTTTTGTTTTTTTGGGACATGTAATATTTGAACAATTAAAACTTTAAAGCCTTGTGTCTTACCCAAGGCACAATGATCTATTTTGTGAGGGTTATTACTTCATACTCATATGTCATTAATAAATCATTGGAAGTTTTGCATGCAAATTTTACGCTCTCTGTTTTTCTTCTACTTTTTACTTTATCAAAATAGATATGCTCTTACACACACCCATGTATCAAACTGCAGATCCACATCTACTATGGATCCCATTAATAATGGTTCTGCTATTGCCAGTTATGACTTTGAAAATCCGATCTACCAAGCCGAGGATGAAGGTGAGGAAGATTGTGAAGTACCAGGGGAACTTTCCAGACTGTTACAATAGGAAGAAAGGGTAATACAACCTCATGAAGAGCCGATTGAGACAATTAACTTGGATACTGAAGAGGACAAGAAAGAGGTCAAGATAGGTGCCGATATGGAGCATAGTGTCAAAGAGAAGTTAATACAGATGCTACACGACTATGTTGAGGTTTTTTCTTGGTCATACGAAGATATGCCAGGACTTGACACTGATACTGTGGTTTATCACCTATCAACAAAAGAGGATTGACCTCCAATGAAAGAGAAGGTTCGTCCTATGCAGCCTGAGATGTCATAAAAAATCAAGGCTGAAGTCATGAAACAGTTCAATGTCGGTTTCTTAGCTGTTACCTCTTATCCATAATGGGTTGCCAATGTTGTTCCAGTACCTAAGAAGGACGATAAGGTACGTATGTGTGTGGATTACAAAGACCTGAATAGGGCAAGCCCCAAGGATGACTTTCCGCTTCCCCATATTAATGTTCTGGTTGATAACACCGCACAACTTAAGGTATTCTCCTTCATGGATGGTTTCTCCGGGTACAATCAGATCAAAATAGCGCTTGAGGACATGGAGAAAATGACCTTTGTTACACAGTGGGGCACTTTCTGCTACAAAGTTATGCCATTTGGGTTAAAGAACACCGAGGTAACCTATCAGCGCGCCATGGTAGCTTTGTTTCACGATATGATCCATCACGAGATAGAGGTCTACATTGATGATATGATAGCTAGGTCTTGGACTGGAGAGGAACACCTTGATCACCTGTAGAAATTGTTTGAAAGACTGAAGAAGTACAAATTGAGGCTGAACCCGAATAAATGCACCTTTGGGGTAAGATCTAGTAAGCTCTTAGGTTTCATCGTCAGCAGCAAAGGCATTGAAGTAGACCCCGCAAAGGTTAAATCTATACAAGAAATGCCAACTCCTCGCACTAAGAAGGAAGTTAGAGGATTCTTGGGACTCCTAAGCTACATAGCCAGATTCATTTCCCACCTAACTGCTACTTATGAGCCAATCTTCAAGTTACTGAAGAAAGATCAAGCAGTGAAGTGGAGTGACGATTTCCAGAACGCCTTCGACAAAATCAAGGAACATCTTCAAGATCCTTCAATCTTGATGCCGCCAATTGAAGGAAGACCTCTGATCATGTACTTAACAGTGTTAGAGAACTCAATGGGGTGTGGGTTGGGGCAGCATAACGAGTCTGGTCGAAAAGAACACGCAATATACTACCTTAGCAAAAAGTTTACCGACTGTGAAACAAGATACTCACTGCTCGAGAAAACTTGCTGCACTTTGGCATGGGCTGATCGCAAACTAAGACAATATATGTTGACTAACACTACCTTGTTGATATCTAAAATGGATCCTATCAAGTACATCTTCAAGAAGCCCGTTCTCTCCGGAAGAATAGCAAGATGGAAAATGATCCTGACCGAGTATGATATTCAATATACAACCTAGAAAGCAATTAAGGGAAGTGTATTAGCTGATCATTTAGCTCATCAGGCTGTGGATGACTACCAATCCATGAATTTTGAGTTCCCGGATGAAAACATCATGTTAGTAATTGATTATGAAGAACCTGGACCGGATGAAGGAACTGAAAAAGGATCCCGATAGACTATGGTTTTTGACGGGGTTTCCAACGCACTTGGCAATGGCATAGGTGCTGTGATCATATCTCCTGAAGGCTGTCATACTCCTTTCACTGCCAGATTATGTTTCAATTGCACCAACAATATGGCTGAGTATGAAGCATGTATTATGGGTCTCAAAGCTGCTATCGACTTGAGGATCAAATTCTTGAGTGTATTGGGAGACTCGGCCTTAGTAATCAGTCAAATCAAAGGAGAATGGGACACGAAGCATCCTAATCTTATCCCTTACAAAGAGCATGTGTTGACATTGATTCCATCCTTTGAAGAAATTACCTTTGAGCATTTTCCACGAGAGGAAAATCAACTAGCGGACGCGCTAGCTACGATGTCATCCATGTTCAAAGTCAGGTGGGATAATGAAGCTCCTCAGGTCACTATTGAGATAATGGATGAACCAGTATACTGTCACGAGATTGGTACTGAAGGAGTAGTGGACAAGCCTTGGTTCTATGAAGTCAAAAGATATCTCGAAGCCCAAGAGTATCCTTAGGGAGCTTCAGTCAATGATAAGAAGTTTCTGAGAAGGTTATCTGCCAAGTTCTTCCTCAGTAATGGAATCCTCTACAAGCTCAACCACGACTCTACCTTGCTCCAGTGTGTAGACAAGAGTGAGGTAGAAAAGATTATGGCTTATTTGCATGAAGGTAACTTTGGCGCCCATTCCAGTAGGCACATGATGGCTAAAAAGATCCTACAGGCAGAATACTACTGATCCACTATGGAAGCAGACTGTTATCAGTATTCACGAACTTGTCATAAATGCCAGATCTATGCTGATAAAGTACATGTGCCTCTGGTTCCTCTAAATGTCTTGACTGCTCCCTGGCCATTCGCAATATGGGGCATCGATATGATTGGAGAAATTAGACCTACAACTTCTAATGGACACCATTTTATCCTGGTCGCAATTGATTATTTTATGAAGTGGGTCGAGGCAGCTTCATTCGCTTCTGTTACCAAGAACGTTATGGCCCGATTTACCAAACATAACCTTATCTGTCGATACGATATTATAGAAAGAATCATTACGAATAATGGTACCAATCTCAATAATACTATGATCATTGAGCTCTGCACGCAATTGAAGATCCAGCATCATAACTCTTTTCCTTACCGGCCGAAGATGAATGGTGTTGTAGAAGCTGCTAATAAAAATATCAAAAAGATCATACAGAAGATGACGGTGACATACAAAGACTGGCATGAGATGTTACCATTTGCTCTTCATGGTTACCGTGCCACAATGCGCATATCAACAGGGGCAACTCCTTTCTCTCTGGTATACGGTATGGAAGCTGTCCTACCCATTGAAATCCAAATCCCTTCCTTGACAATCATGAAGGATGCAAGGCTGATCAAAGAAGAATATGTTTAGACTCGACTTGACCAATTAAACCTGATTGATGAGAAGAGGCTCGCGGATGTCTGTCACATTCAGATGTACCAAAAGCGTATGATTAAAGCTTTTAACAAGAAAGCTAGACGTCAGGTATGTCAAGCTGGTGACCTGGTAATCAAACGCATCATACTACCGCAAGGTGATCCCAGGGGAAAATGGACTCCAACATACGAAGGGCCATTTGTGATTAAGAACATATTTTCTGGTGGAGCCATGATTTTAACCACTATGGACAGTGACGACCTTCTGCACCCTGTAAACACAGACATAGTTAAAAGATAATACGCATGAACAAAGACCCGCTAGTTCGACTGGCCTAGGAAAAAATAAGGGCATCCCGGCGAACTAAAAGGGTTCGGGAAAAAATTAGGGATATACATATGAAAAAATCTGTACACCTGGCAAGTCGAAAACCTGAAAAGGCGGCTTGGGCAAAAAAGGGTATCTCGGTGGACTGAAAAGCCAAAAGGGCGGTCCAGGAAAAAGCTAGGGATTTAAAGCATATAACTATGTTCCGTTGGATCACCTTATAGCTAATCTTTAGTATCAATTATCAAGCTCAAACGGTACTAATCAATCCAGTCATCTTCGGACAAGTGACAAAGAGATGAGACGCTCAAAGGCATAAAGGCAATAGCAGAATGGGAACCCAATGAGATTATTTCACATACCTGTTTTCTTTGTATGCTATTTTGTAAAGTGTTATTCTTACGACGACATTCTCTTGCTAGGATGTTTGTCTCCTGGTACAAAAACGCTTATTCAAGTTAATACAAATCTATTCCTTTGAAAGTGCAAAACTATTTGTTTTTTATTTTTCTGTTTTGTTTGCGAAAACTTCCAATGATTATTTTTGAACATATGCATTTGAATATGATTACTGTTTACAAATATACGCATAAAAAATAGAAAGACAGTTACTAATGACTTTAAGAAACGGGACAATATCTAAGGGTCGTCCACAAAATCCTCGCAGATATATCCTCCAGCAGATACCTTCTCTAGCAGGTACAGAGGAAGGGGCATCCTACTATAAATTCACTGCCATATTCTCAGCATGCAACCTAATGGTGTCAGGTTCTCATATCCCCGGCAGAGAAAAATCTCCAAATTACTACTCCAACAAAAGATTCCCCAGTGAAGTCGCCAAGCTTTTCAGGATTCCTCAGCAGGATTTCACAAAATCACCGAACAGCACACGGAGTTTCCCTTCCCCGACCAAGTTTATTTCTCTAATAGCAGAAATCCGTCTCCCAACATGTCAACTTCAAACAAAATCTGAAGACATACATTCTTCATCCCCAACTGCAACCAGGGACTTATTTTCCCTAGTTCAACAACACTACAATAGAGCAACTGACACGTTTATACATTACACTCATACATAAATTTACAAACATCATAGCATATGCAACACAAATGCATATATCACAATCTCATTTATTTTGAGAGCGTCATGCAATTGATACATCATGACATCGCATGAAATTGGTTTTACCTTTTCAGGTTAAAATTAGAAGACAGACAAACACTATTAACTTATGCAGCAGGTCAAAGATTAATGCCCGAAGCCAGAAAGGGAAACTATCTACACGACCAAGTGGTATGAACTCCCGAAGCAAGACGGGTTTACCAACAAATACAGCAGGCCACAGATTAATGCCTGAAACTAGATGGGGAACTATGTATGTGACCAATGATGCCAAGTCCCAGATTAATACCTGTAATAAGCCATGACAACTATTTATGGACGGACGATTATAGATTAATACCTGTAACAAGCCAGGAAAACTATCTACATGAGGATATTGAAGATTAATACCTATAACAAGCCAGGAAAACTATCTTTCTTTCTCAGGTCAGAGATTAATACCTGAAACCAGACAGGAGAACTATCTCAATGACCGACAAAAACAAGTTCCAGATTAATACCTGTAACAAGCCAGGACCACTTTCTGTGGACGACTGACTGTAGGTTAATACCTATAACAAGCCAGAAAAACTATCTATATGAGAAGATTGAAGATTAACACCCGAAACCAGACGGGAAAACTATCTTTCTTTCTCGGGTCATAGATTAATACTTGAAACCAACCATGATAACTATCTCAACGATCAACAAAAACAAGTTCCAGATTAATACCTATAATAAGCCAGGACAACTATCTTAGGATGACTGACTGTATGGTAATACCTGTAGCAAGCCAGGAAAACTATCTACGTGAGGAGATTGAAGATTAACACTCAAAACCAGACATGAAAACTATCTTTCTTTCTCGAGTCAGAGATTAATACCTGAAACCAGCCAGGACAACTATCTCAACGACCAACAATTTTCAAGTTCCAGATTAATACCTGAAACCAGACAGGACAACTATCTGTGAACAACTGATTTGTAGATTAACACCTGAAACCAGACAGGAAAACTATCTACATGACCATACGAAGCAATCTCACACGAGTTCCTTCTCATATATCTCCAGATGCAGTCTAACATGGAATCATCCTGAAGTAGACCCACACAAGATCCTTCTCATATATCTCCGGATGTAGACTAACACAGACTCATCCTGAAACAGCCCTACACAAGCTCTTTCTAATACATTTCAGGTAACAGTTAATTCCATTATCCCTAGCAACTTACTGTGAAGGCTAGATTTCAACCAGAAAGCAACAAACTCTCATCTCTCCAGTACAGAGAAAACTCCTCAGTAGAGTCTTGGACAAATGAAGCTCTTAGACTCTATTCCCCACATAGTTTTCCTCAAGCGAGAGAACAACATAAACCCACATTCCCCAGCGGAGTCCTCAAGAATTTCCCACAAAGGGTCCAATTATGAAATCAGCATCTACTTTGGATGGCATCTTTAAGCCCATCTCCGACGACTCTCAGTCCTCTTCTCCAAATGGCATTTGTAAGCCCATTCCCGACATCATCAACCACCAGTGTTACTTCATGTGAGTGCAAATTTCTGGGCACCCTAGTGTTCAATCATCTTCCACCTTCAGATCACGAAAGGCAAATAAGCCAATCTAAATCTTCAGGTTTAAGAAGATTGAATAGGGGTAGCTGTTGTACCCTAAAATTTGCCCGTCCATTTTTAATCAAGACATGCTCATTGAGGTTCCCAATTGCTCAAGGATGACCAAGAGTTGATCAGACAAATTCTCCTCCTAAGCAATGAACCTCTAACTAGGGTTTCACTTTTCACCAAGATGTGTGAACTCCAAAGGTATCAAATGTTTTCCATGGTCCTAATATGTCTTCAATATTGTCCATGCCATGTTTCATGCCTTCCACTACAAGTTTGCTCAGTCAATTGCTCAAATGTTTGAAAATTAACTATACTAGGTCAAAAGTTAATTGTGGCCCGTGTACAGTCAAACTTCAAGGTTTTTGGTCAACATCAACATTCTGAAGTGATATCCATCATTTGATCAAGGGTTGATCATGATTCCACAATAAATTCTCCTAATCTATCAAAAGTCAAGAATTGCTAAATTAGGGTTTCTATAGGAAAAGTCAACAAAACTTTGACCAGACATAACTTTCACATACCTCATCCATTTTCCCCAACCAAAGCTCATTTTGAAGAGAACCCAATTCCCTACAACTTATCTTTTTCCCTCAAGTCCAAGAACTGCACCATTTGAAAGATACAAGCTCATACATTACAAGTCATTTTTAGAAAGTCAACAAAAGGCACTTTTTTGTCAAGACCATTTACATCAAGATAAATCTTAAAATGTAAAATTGATGAAAAGAGGGATTGAAGTTGACATATTGGGCTTTCCAAAAAGTCTAAGATCACCATCATGAGATAAAAATTGAGAAAGTTATGGGTTGCCCAAGTTGGGAAAATTTGTGAAAATGCAAAAAGTCCACTTAGAGAAAAAATGCATTTTTAAGTTCATGGACCTATTCTTTGGGATTCAAGTATGCTCATGACTTACTCAAGAACCTTTAAACTTATTCTTACCATGCCTTGCAATTTCTAGCTATTTTATTCACATTTTATTTTATTTTATTCAAATAAATATAAAATAAAATGCATAAAATAATGGATATTTGTTTTGGACACATGGGCTGACATTTTGGATCAGTTTTGGGCCCAAGAATTCGTGACAAGTGTCCAGGTGCATGCAAGCATGGAAAGGGCAAGTTTTGCAAGTTTTTGAAGCTTTTTAATTTGTTGGATTTTGGTATGAAAGCATGGTTTATGGCATTGATTCTTGCCATGTTTTATGATCCTCTCCACCTCCTCTATATATACATCACATTTGAAAGCAGGAAACACACTGAAAGCTTCCTCAAAGAGCCATACAAAAATTGCAACAATCCATCAAAATCGTGAAATTAAAAAAGACAACTTCCAACCTTTTTCAGCCCATTCCAGGTCCTCCATCAACATCCTGAGATTCCCAAGAGCGCATACCAACCTTCATCCAAGCCATTCCACGCCCAAAAGTGCCAAACCGAAGCAATTCATTTTTGGTAAAAGTTCACATTTGCAATCTATGATTTCATGATGTATTAACACATTTCATTGCTTGATTCATGTTCAGGGTTGTCCAAAGCACATGTTTAATGTGAAACATGCAATGATAGAGGCCAGAACAAGATCGTGCCATTTCTAGGGTACGATCTGTGTTCTTCTTTGTATCTCGTGATCTATGGGGTTTCAGACCAAACGGGTTGTAAATTTGAACTCAGGGGACTCGAATTATGGGGTAGGGTAGTTTTTAATCCTTGATTTTGGCTATTTTGCAGGATCCATATTGGAGCCCACCGGAGAAGACAACCGGAGAGTTGACTCCGGTGGGCTGACTCTGGCGCCCACACATCTCCTTCCTATTGGTGTATTCAGTCAGTGCGTGTTTTTTATTTTGAATAATTACTGTTTTATTTTTACATATATGGTTGTGTTGTTATAAACGATTGAAACAGCAGCTCAAATGGCAAGGCGTGCACGTGCAAAGGGAAAGGACCTGGGTTCGATACCCAGATCTGAAGTTTTATTTTTATAACATTGCTTTGCAGATTCCATGTGTTGCATAACCAAGCGCCCACCATATGCCTTCATGTTTGGGCCATCAAATGCCCGCATATAGAGATCTAACATTCCAACCGCGCTGTACATGATGAACCCTCAAGGGGCAAATCAAACAGGATCAGACAGACATTGGGATCCTTTCATTTGGGCCCAGCGAAATTCCAACATACCCCCCATTTACTTTAAGCGCCAGGCCCATCATGTTTTTTTTTGTTTTCTTATCTTTTGTCTTTTTTTTATTAGTTTTATATTTATTCATTTGCAAAAATCTTTTTTAATCAAAAAAATTATAAAAATCAAAAATCACAAAAAATAGACTTAGGATTTTTCTAATTAAATTTAATTTTGTAAATTAATTAAATTAATTATTTTGACTTTATTTTATCAATTTAAAATCAATTAGAATTAGATTTATTTCATTCAATATTTTCTTAATAAAAATACAAAAAATATTAGAATTAGGCTTAAATGCATTTAATAATTATCTTTTTAATTAAATTTAGATTTAAGGTAGTTTAATTATGTTCTTAATACAAAATAAACAAAAAAAGATTTCTTTATTCATCTAGAATTTTTTAGGGTTTTAGACGTCTCTTTCCATTTCGCACGCGTTGTTTATTTTCTCACTTTTTTATACTAATGTATCTGCTGATGGAATGTAATAGAATTAACTAGGACGTTACTTTACCGCTTTCTTTATTTTCCCCCATTTTTGGGCATGTAAATACCCCTTCCCCGAAGTATTGTAATATGGTAGATTTAACTTTGCGCCCTTTAAATTTCTGCAATGTTTAAACTATCTAGATGCATGAAAATGGGATTGTATGATAAGATTAATAATCAAATGTTAGCAAACCTAATATCTAAGACTAAAATAATTGAACATAACACACTTGCACATATACACCTCTAGGATATTTCCACTTTAGGTTGCCTTTCGAAAAATAAAACAATCATGTCCCTCGAAAATGGGGACGCTTTAGCAAATACCCTTAAATCAAAAGATCATAGTCCCTCGATGACCCTACAGTGTTGCCTTTCGGTAAATGATCTAGTCCCTTAAACAAAATTGCTAAAGTGTCTCTATATGTTGCCTTTTATGACTGTACGTCCCTTCGAATGTCCCTCAAATATCCAACGATAGGGTTACCTACTCACTAATAGTAGGATAGCTATATCTAAAGGATAAGATTAAAAGAATAAACCTTTCGAGTATAAGTAGATAGTTCTTAGATGTTTGCTCAAAACAAACTTTCACTTACACAAAAGCAACTTTCAAAAACTTTTTAAAACGCTTTATCAACACTCTTGAGGACTGATACAAGAGTCATCATAAAGTGAATCACCGCACTAAGGAAATTTCAAAATACTTTTCAAAAACACACAAAAAGAACAAGGTATTTTTGAAATGAGCTAAAGCATCTAAGAGGCCGTAGAAAACTACGGATGGAAATGGTGCTAACACCTTCCCTTTCCATAATCTACCCCCTTACTCAGAAAACTCTCGAAAGGTCTTTTTTTGTTCTTTTCACCCTTTCCCTTGTTGGATAAAAGAAAAGTCAGTGGAGACTCTTGCTTACCGTAACATTTGTAAACACAAACGCAAAACTAGTATAAACAGTCAGTTCTGCCACCGTATCATAACTGGGATACCCATTTTTGCTCAAGCATCCTTTTGAGGTTTTCGACTTGTCGGGCGTACATATTTTTTCCATATATATATATATATATATATATATATATGTATATATATATATATATATATATATATATATATATATATATATATATATATATATATATATATATATATATATATATATATATATATATATATATATATATATATCCTTAATTTTTGCCTGAACCCTTTTGGTTCATCGGGATGCCCTTATTTTTCCTAGGCCAGTCAACCTAACGGGTCTTTGTTCATGCGTAGTATTTTCCGACTATGTCCATGTTCACAGGGTGCGGAAAATTATCACTATCCACAATAGTAAGTGTTGTAGCACTGCCAGAAAGATGTTCTCTTAATCGCACATGGACCTTTGCTGGAATTCATGTCCAATATCCCAACTGATTTAGATGGAGATCTGCCCCTGGCTATTTGGCACTATTGAGAGATTCCTTGAATCTTGACTTGACTACGCCATATCAGCTAGACACCATGCCATGTCCCTTGATTATGAAAGGCCTGTTACTGGAAATGTCTTTCCATCTGAGGTGATTTTGTGCATTGAGAGAATTTATGTTCATTGAATATCCGTTGTGCAAATTTCTATGTTGTTGAATAAATAGTCATATGCAAACAATGGTGTTTTAAAAAAATGCAAAGCTTATGTCTGCCTTGAAGTTTTTGAAAATTCATTTCTTAGTAAAACAAAATTTGCAAGAATGTGATATCAACTCCGGATTTATAGTAAGCCTTATAGGAGTCAGGATACCTTTGTGTAACAGTATGCTTTCGAACTAACCCATGCTTCAGCTAGGACTTTTAAGGGTTGTAGCGTGGCATGGTTCACGGTTTAAGAAACAAAGGATAAAGGATCAAAATTTATTTGTACCCAAACTGTTCTTCGTGATGTTCTTCAGTCCTGTACTTAGTTAACTGTGCATTAAGATCCCAATTGAGTTCTGGAATCTTGGCCCTGATATTCCGGTGATGGTTCGGATACTGAAAGGTTAATTGAGAAGGCAATTATTTTGGTAACCTTTCCTTTTTGTTGAGGATTCGTAGCAACCTCTTTTTTGATTTTATTATCCCTACTTTTGCCTGAACTGTTTATTTTATGATTATAGTCAGCGGGATGCCCCGATATTTTTCTTAAGTCTCCTTCATAAGCTTTGACTTATCGGGCTTTTCTTTTGAAAAATAATGACTCCCTGTTTTAATGATTATGTGGAACAATCACCGTCTTCTATCTTGGAATGATACCTCTGACACTACTTGTCGTGTACAAGAGGAAAGCTTGCGATTGGAATACACCTTTAAATTAACTGAGAAACTATCCTGCCCCAGGTTATGATTAAGGGTTTTAGTTTTTGTGAAAAGAAAAAAAACTCCTGCTTCTTAGGTTCAAAGGGGTTGACTAGGGATTATCTTCCTTATGACTCCACTGTTTAGGATTTGAAACAACACTTGTACATCATCAGTGGGGTCTGTTCAAAAGCATATTGTAGAGATTGTGGTATCATTTTCATCATCCTCCCTCTAGAGGCTTAGAGCTTTTAATCGAGAGTTGAATATCACAAAAAGGAAGCAAAAACACAGTTTGAATATAGTGAATATGAATGAATTGATTCAAAACAAACATATGCAATGCATTGATGAAATAACAAAGTTTGACATAAATAAGTGTTCGAACAAATCAAAAGAAAATTACAATTTGAAAATTCTAATGAACGAAAATCCTCCTTGCCATAAATTGTCATTTTAGATGATGTGCCTTTGAGGGATATTAGAAGAATTCAGCTTGACCATCTTATGTAAACTCCAACAATCCTTCATCGATCAAGTCTTGAATCTTATTTCTCAACATCCAATAGCTATTAGTTTCATGTCAATGGACTGTTGGAGTGGTACGCACACCTTGCATTTGAATTGTACATTAGGGAAACAATGTTGGGATTCTGAGGAGGATCCTTCAATGTAATCAGCTTGGCCTCCAACACGTGTTGCAATGCTTGAGCCAATGACATGTTGATTTTGGTAAAGCTCCTTTTAGATGTATTCCGCTTACGCTGATTGCCCTGTCGTTGTTGGCGGGGTTGTGACGTAGCAGCATTTTGGAAAGGTCTACTCTCCACCAAGCCAACTTCTTGTCTCATCAGGGGCTGATTAATGACTTGGTTCCTAATCTCGACTGTTTGCTTCATATGATTACGTCCTTCTTTATGAAGCTTACTGATGTGAATCCTTAACTCTTCCATTTCCCATCTAACTTCTACTTGTGAGCCAATCTTCAAACTCTTGAAGAAAGATCAAGTGGTAAAATGGAATGACGAATGCCAGATTGCCTTTGAGAGAATCAAGGAATACCTTCAAGAGCCTCCAATTCTGATGCCATCGATTGAAGGAAGACCTTTGATAATGTACTTAACAGTGTTAGATAATTCAATCGGGTGTGTGTTGGGGCAGCATGACGAGTCCAGACGAAAAGCGCATGCAATATACTACCTTATAAAAAATTTTACCAACTGTGAAACAAGATACTCACTACTCGAGAAAACTTGTTGCGCTTTGGCATGGGCTTCTCATTGACTGAGACAATATATGCTGAACCACACTACTTTGTTGATATCTAAGATGGATCCGATCAAGTACATCTTTGAGAAGCCCGCTCTCTCCAAAAGAATAGCGAGATGGAAAATGACCCTGACTGAGTACGACATTCAATACACGACCCAGAAATCAATCAAGGGAAGTGTACTAGCTGATCATTTGGCTCATCAGGCTGTGGATGACTACCAATCCATGAACTTTGAATTCCCGGATGAGAATATTATGTTAGTGACTGACTTTGAAGAACCTGGACCGAATGAAGGACATGAGGAAGGATCCCGATGGACTATGGTTTTTGATGGAGCCTCCAACGCACTTGGAAATGGTATCGGTGCTGTAATCATATCTCTTGAGGGCTGTCATACTCCTTTCACCGCTAGATTATGTTTCAAGTGCACCAACAATATGGCTGAGTATGAAGCATGCATCATGGGTCTCAAAGCTGCTATTGACCTGAGGATCAAGTTATTAAACATTTTTGGGGATTCAGCCTTGGTAATAAGTCAAATCAAAGGGGAGTGGAACACGAAGCACCCTAATCTCATACCCTACAAAGAATACGTGCTGACATTGCTTCCACATATTAAAGAGGTCACCTTTGGACATTTTCCACGAGAAGAGAATCAGTTAGCGGACACGCTAGCGACTATGTCATCTATGTAGGTAAGACGGGACAACGAAGCTCCTCAGATCACTATTGAGAGATTGGATGAACCAGTATACTGCTATGGGATTGATACTGAAGAAGTAGCAGATAAACCTTGGTTCCATGAAGTGAAAAGGTATCTCGAGGCTCAAGAATATCCTGAGGGGGCATCTGCCAAGGATAAGAAGTTTCTGAGAAGGTTCTCTGTAAAGTTCTTCCTCGGTAATGGAATCCTGTACAAGCGCAACCATGACTCTACTTTACTTCGGTGTAAAGATAAGAGCGAACTAGAGAGGATTATGACAGATTTACACGAAGGTACCTTTGTCACCCATTCTAGTGGACACACCATGGCTAAAGAGATCCTACGAGCAGGATATTACTGGTCCACTATGGAAGCAGACTGTTATCAGCATTCCCGAACTTGTCACAAATGCCAGATCTATGCTGATAAAGTACATGTACCTCTGGTCCCCTTAAACGTCTTGACGGCTTCCTAGCCCTTTGTAATGTGGGGCATTGACATGATCAGAGAGATTAGACCTACCGCTTCCAATGGGCATCGCTTCATCCTAGTGGCCATTGATTACTTCACGAAGTGAGTTGAGGCTGTCTCTTTTGCTATTGTTACCAAGAATGTTATGGCGCGGTTTATCAAGCATAACCTTATCTGTCGGTATGGTGTTCCAGAAAGAATCATCACAAATAATGGTATAAATCTCAACAATACGATGATAACCAAACTCTGTAAGCAATTCAAGATCCAGCATCATAACTCTTCTCCCTACCGGCCGAAGATGAATGGTGCTGTCGAGGCTGCTAACAAGAACATTAAGAAAATCATATAGAAAATGACGGTGTCATACAAAGACTGACATGAGATGTTACCATTTGCTCTTCGTGGGTACCGCACCTCAACACGTACATCAACAAGGGCAACATCTTACTCTCTGGTGTATGGTATGGAGGTTGTCCTACCTATTGAGGTCCAAATCCCTTCTTTGAGAATCATGAAGGATGCAAGTTTGAATGAAGAGGATTGGATCTAGACTCGACTTGATCAACTAAATCTGATTGATGAGAAAAGGCTTGCTGCTGTCTGTCATGGTCAGATGTACTAAAATCGAATGATCAAGTCCTTCAATAAAAAGGTTTGCCGCCATGTATATCAAGTGGGTGATCTAGTAGTCAAGTGCATCATACTTCCACAAGGTGATCCCAGGGGCAAATGGACTCCCACATACGAAGGGCCATTTGTAATCAAAAGCATATTTTCTTGTGGAGCCATGATTCTAACCATCATGGATGGTGACGACCTTCCCCACCCTGTGAATGCGGACATAGTGAAAAGATATTACACATAAATAAAGACCCTCTTGGTTGACTGGCCTAGGAAAAAATAAGGGTATCATGGCGAACCAAAAGGGTTCAGGCAAAAATTAGGGATAAATACAAAAAAAAATCTGTACACCCAGCAAGTCGAAACCTAAGAGGTCAGCTTGGGAAAAAAAGGGTATCCCGGTGGATTGAAAACCCGAAAGGGCGTTCCAGGAAAAAGTTAGGGATTTAAAGCATATAACTATGTCCCATTGGATCACCTTGCGACCAGACTTCAGTATCAACTATCAAGCTCAAATGGTACTGACCGATCTAGTCAGCTTCAGACAAGTAACAAAGTGATGAGGCGCTCAAGGACATAAGGGAAATAGCAGAATTGAAACTCAATGGGATTATTACACATAGATGTTTTCTCTTTGTACACTATTTTGTATAGTTTTCATTTTCACGGTGGTGTTCTCCTACTAGAATGTCAATCTCTTTGTACAAAAATGCCTGTTATAGGCGAACTTCAAAAATCAATGCAAATCATTTCTTTGAAAGTACAAAACTATTTTTTTTTCTATTTTTTGTTTTGTTTTGCAAAAACATCCAGTGACTATTTTTGACATATGAATTTAAATATGATTACTATTTACAAATACTTGCATAAGAAACAGAAAGACAATTGCTAATTACTTTAAGAAATGGGGCAAAGCCTAAAAAAGCCATTTGTAGTCCCGACAGTTACTGTTTCCAGCAGGCACATGGGCATCCTCCTGTCACATCCTCAGCATACGTCCTAGTGATGCTTATGTCCCCGCAGAGTGGAAACAACCAAAATTTTGATCTCTTCTTCCCCAAGAAGGAATTACCTCCTCCAGCAAAGTTCGCTCAGAGAGCTAAAATCTATATTCCCCAGCTGAGTTTTATAATCTCGAACAATTTATAAAGCCTTATACCCGATAGAGTTTATTTCTCTAGCTGCGGAAGTTTATCCCCCAACAGTGTTTATTTCTCTACATTGGTAAAATCTTCCGACAGAGCATCTTTCTCTCCACCGAGTCATCCTAAAGCAGGGGTCAAAAATCCCCAGAAAACAATCTCCATTCATAATCCCCAACAAAAATGAAAGAATCACTTTCCTCATCTACCAAACAGTAGTTCGAGATTCATCTCCCCAGTACTCTCCAGCAACAGTCATGGATTTATTTTCCCAGACTAAGAAATATTGCAACAGCATCCCATATTCATACATCATGGCATGCGCATATATATTGCATACAGTATAATCTCATTTATTTTGAGAACATCATTACACAATGCATTTCATACATCATGACATTGCATACAACTAACACTTTACCTTTTCAAGAAAGATCAAATCAAAAAACACCGTTGACTACTTACATGACCTGGCAGTCTTCTCAAAGGCTATGTCTGACGAATGGCTATTTCAGCATTTTCCTCAGAAAGATTATTCTCAAAAGACCCTTCTCTAGTTCAGTTAAATCGACACTAAGATTTTCCTGATTTCTATTGCAGTTGAAGACAACTAAAGACCTTCCTCTGGTTCAGTTAAATCAACACTAAGATTTTCCTGATTTCTATTCCAGTTGAAGACAACTAAAGACCTTCCTCTGGTTCAGTTAAATTGACACTAAGATTTTTCTGATTTCTATTCCAGTTGAAGATAATTCAAGACCTTTTTCTGGTTCAGTTAAATCGATACTAATATTTTTCTAATTTTTATTCCAATCAAAGTTAATTCAAGACCTTTTTCTGGTTCAGTTAAATCGACACTAAGATTTTTCTGATTTCTATTCCAGTCAAAGTTAATTCAAGACCTTTTTTTGGTTCAGTTAAATCGACACTAAGATTTTTCTGATTTCTATTCTAGTTGAAGATAATTCAAGACCTTTTTCTGGTTCAGTTAAATCGACACTAAGATTTTTCTGATTTCTATTCCAGTCAAAGTTAATTCAAGACCTTTTCTGGTTCAGTTAAATTGACACTAAGTATTTTCTGATTTTTATTCGAGTCAAAGTTAATTCAAGACCTTTTTCTGGTTCAGTTAAATCGACACTAAGATTTTTTTGATTTCTATTCCAGTTGAAGATAATTCAAGACTTTTCTCTGGTTCAGTTAAATCAACACAAAGATTTTTCTGATATTTACCCAGTTAAAGAAACTGTAAAGCCTCGAGTCCGACCAAATAGCAGTTAATTTCATGTTCCCCCAGTAAGTCATTGTGAAGCCTGGAATACAACCAGATAGCAGTCAGCCTTATTATCCTCAATAAGTCGCTGTGAAGCCTAGATCCTGACCAGATAGCAGTTCACTTCCGTCTCTCCAATCAAGAGATGACTCCCCAGTAGAGTAATTGAAAACTGAAGCTCCTAAACTCTATTTCCCAAGACAAAGACCAACATTCCTCAGCGGAGTCCTCCTTAACAAAAGGAATAGGTATCCCCACAAAGGAATGTCTCATGAACTCAACATTATTCTCTAGATGGCATCTTTAAGCCCATCTCCGACGAATCTCCTTCATATTCTCTAGATGGCATTTTTAAGCCCATCTCTGAAGATCTTCCATAATCTTTTCCAAATGGCCTCTATAAGCCCATTCCTGATATTATCCACTAATAGTATCATTTCAGACGAGTGCAAATTTTTAGGCACTCTAGTGTTCAATCATCTTCCACCTTCAAATCACGAAAGGCAGACCAGCCAATCTACATCCTCAGGTTTAAGAAGATTGAACATGGGCAGTTGTTGTGCCCCAAAATATGCCCTCTCATTATACTCAAGACATGTCCATTGAGAGCCCTAACTTGCCCTAGGATGACCAAGAATTGACCAGATAAATTCTCCTCATAAGGCAATAAACCTCTAACTAGGGTTTCAGTTTTCCTCAAGATGTGTGAGCTCCAAGGGTCTAAAATATTTTCCATGGCCCTAATATGTCCTCAAGATCATCCATGCCAAATTTCATGCCCTACACAACAAGTTTGCTCAGTCAACTGCTCAAATGCCTGAAAATCGATTGTACTAGGTCAAAAGTCAATTGTGGCCTATATACGCTCAAACTTCAAGATATTTGGTCAACATCAAAGTTTTGAAGTGATATCCATCATTTGATCAAGGGTTGATCATGATTCCTCAAGAAATGCTCCTGACTCATCAAAATTGAAAAATGGCAAATTAGGGTTTCTATAGGAAAAGTCAACTAAACTTTGACCAGGCATAACTTTCTCATACTTTATCAGAAATTTTTCCATCAAAGCTCATTTTGAAGAGAATCCAATCCCTTACAACTTCTGTTCATCTCTCAAGTTCAAGAAATGCCCCAGTTAAAAGATGCAAGCTCAGACATTATAGGTCCTTTCAAAAAGTCAACAAAAACAACTTTTGGGTCAAAGGTCCTTATGTGAACATGGAAGATCCAATTTGTTGTACCCCAAAATTTGCCCTCTCTTTCTTCAGGAAATCATCTTGGATTTTCAGAGTCCCTCTGAAACAAATCCAAGTCCTGAATTGTCATTTTTTGCCCAAGCAAACCATTTACAAGAGCAAGATGATCACACAAGCTCTAAAGACAACGCTTTTATTTTGAGAAAAATTAAATTCTAAGTACTTGGAATTTTTCTCTAAAAAATGAGTGTTTAAGAAAAAAAATCAGCGCTTCAGAACTTCTGGACCAAACTCCAGATAGAAACGGTCAGAAGTTGCAAGCTTGTTTCAGCGCAGTCAGAAGTTGACTCTTCAGCAGCTACATCAGCTCAATCAGAAGTTGTAAATGTGGTTCAATACGTAAGTCCCAGACAGAACATGACTCTTTCAGCAGTTACGTAAGCTCAGCCAGAATTTGCTAAAGGAATGTAAAAGAAGCAAGGAAGTCTGAAGGCTCTTTCAGAACATGCTAAAATTAGAAGATGAAAAGGTCAGAAGAGTGGGTGTTACACTAATACAGAATATCTAAGCCCAGGAGGTCCAGAAGCAAATCCAAGGAGCGTGTCAGAAAATCAGGAGAATCCCCACTAACAAACTTCTATCTCACAGCGCAGGGGGGTCAAAACTTCTGATTTCCCCACTAACAGGTTTCTGTTTTGCAAGTGCCAGAGTCAGAAGTTCTGACTCATACAATTTAACCAAAAGGTTGATCATCTGGAAGCGGGTCTGAGTCAGAACTTCTGATGACCTCTCAGCAGTGCGCTGGCTCCCTCTCTCTTTCCCTCTATCTTGTTTTTTGCTATTTTCTTTTTTGTCTATTTTTCTCGTTGAACCCCTCATGTACAAATGTGTACCCCCACTCCCTAATTGTTGTAATAGCGTAGGATTTTATATTTCCGCTTCTTATGGCTAGTAATTAGGATATGTATGGCAAGATAAAATCAATGAAATAGAAAATCCTAATTCAAAGATAAACTCTTGTATGCAATAAAACACACTTGCACACTAACACCCCTAGGGTTACTCCACTTGTTGCCTTCAATAATGGGCCATGTTGCATATTAGGTGTCTTTGGCAAAACAAAACAAATCAAATGATCATAGTCCCTCGATGACGCTTTCGAAAGTTGCCTAAAAATGATCAAGTCCCTTAAAGAAAGATTGCCCAAAGACGTTTGGCACCATTGCAATCATGGTCTAAACGATGACCCGCGCCCGTCCCGTTCACATCCTAACACAAGATTTTCCACCAAATACAATGGTGGAATAAAATTGTTAAAAGGGCTAAAACATAGCAAAGATCTTTGAGAAATTTAGGGTAGATAGCTCTTGGTTATTTGCCAACTTGCAAAACAAAAACACTTGCCTATTTTTCAAAACACACATCACAAACACACTTTCAAAATAACTTTCAAAAAACATTGAAAACTTTTCAAAAGACATACACCTCTGTATACATCCCAACATGGATCGTTACAAAGGTTGCCACCACATTGGCCTCTTTTCAAAACATTTTCAAAAATCCACACACAAAGCACCATTTCAAACAATTGAAAATCAAGGCAAGTTGATCTAAGCAAGTAACTAAGAGCCCATGGATAACCATGGATAGAAAGGGTGCTAATACCTTCCCTTTCTATAATCTACTCCCCGAACCCAAGAAAACATCTCAAAGGTTTTTGCTGTGCTTTTTAACCTTTCCTTAGGATAAAATAAAAAGTCGGTGGCGACTCTTGCTCAACCGAAACATTTGCGAAAACAAACACAAAACCTCAAGTCAGTTCTCCCACTGTATCACAGAACTGGCGACTCTGCTGGGGAATCTTTTTTAGTGGAGTAACATTAGGGCTTAGATCACCCTCTTGCATGACTAATTGTTTGTTTTGATTGCTTTACATCTTGGATCTCTTGTTTGGGTTTGCAATCCTACACCCGGATTTGGGGAAACATTCATAGATAGCAATACGTTGTGGAAACTGTGCGGGGTATACCGACACGGTTGAAGCAATAGCTATATTAGTGCAACATATTTGTGAGTACCGGTAACCCTTGAGTTCAATCAAGGAGAGTACGGGGCCGCTGAGTGATGTCACTAAGCACTAATGACCTAGAACCTTACTTGACCATCTTGGCCTTTCATTAGGGGTAGTGAGATGACCGGCTTTGGTGCAGTCCGAAGTTGGTAGATACTCGATACTACACTCATTGAGGGTTGTTTTCTTGGAATATTTTGGTCGCTAGTTAAGTGGCTAAACCAAAACAATGAACAATGAAAACAATCCAATGATATTGAGCTCCTTAGAACCCGATTACTAATTATAGGACAGGTTTTTAAGCTAACTGCACTCAAGAGGGTACTTACCTATGAAACCCCATGCAAGCCTGAAACTAGGGTTTTGTGTGATTTGCTTGTACATATGTTTGTGCATACATCATGAACATCATAAAGCATCATATGCATACACTAACCATTTCAAGGGTTTAGATCTTCATCTTTGTTCTTGTTTTGTAGGTCATGGAAATTCCTTGTAGGAAAACCATCCAAGTCAACCTTATGAGAATCCCTCCTCAACTCAAGGAGCTCACATCAAGAATTCCGGAAAGCTCTCCCTTCAGTGAAAGACAAGGTAGACAGCAAGACACTGGGGCACAAGAACTCCATCCCTCTTGAGCCTTACCTCAAATGGGTACGAGCCCGAGCCCAGAGTCTAATGATGCCTTATCCTCATGTTCTCCCTGTGATTAAAGAGCCCGTTACGGAAGGGGAGGTTCCCTACACCATCCTATATCCTGACATGCCTACATCATGGGAGGAGATGCAGAAGAGTTGGATCCAACTCAAGGAGGAACGGAACACTTTTGAAGCCAGCTTCTACGCCAATGAGAAGAAGGTTCTAGAGCTTACCCGCCGACTCCATGAGGAAGAGACCCTCAACACCTACATCGCACCAAAGAGGATGCGCAATGTCTTTTTACCTTGAGAAGTTTTTTGTAATATTTGGCCCATGGGGCATTTATGTACTGACAAATTTCTTCTTATTAATATGACGTGCGTTCTTTTTTGTTTGCAACAATTTCTGCTTATTAATATCTTTCTGCTGTTTATTTCAGTAAGATGGATCTCGAACAGACGGTCAAGGACTTGCAGTCTCATAACGCACAGTTTCAACAACTCCTGATGACCTTGGCTAAGGGTCAGGAAGATCTGAAAGCCCTGCTGGGGAACAAAGACCAAGTGAAAAAGAAGAAGAAGAGAATCGGGGTGGCTACCCTAGGAAGAAGGTTTGAGGGTGAAGCCACAAGAGTGCTTGAATTTCCCCTACATCTGAAGAAGGAACCAGTAAAGGGAATGCGGCTGCAGTGCCTTCCGAATCCGAGATTGAAGAAGAGGGGGTTGAAGAAGACGAAGACTACTCTGATCAACAATACCCGCCCGCTGATGATAAGTACAAAGGCTTGGAAGACAGGTTGGCAGCTATGGAGCTGCAGAGAGTTCCCGGCTTAGATTTCGAAGACTTGGGATTAGTTGCTGGAATTGTGATCCCCCCGAAGTTCAAAGTGCCAGTTTTTGTAAGGTATGACGAGCTGTCCTGCCCGAAAATGCATCTCAGATCATATGTAAGGAAGATCCAACCTTACACTGCAGACAAGAACCTTTGGATCCATTTCTTTCAGGATAGCCTTTCTGGGGCTCAGCTCGAGTGGTTCTATCAGCTGGATGGAGCCAGTATCCGAAACTGGGAAGACTTGGCCACCGCATTTTATAAACAATATCAGTACAATTCTGACCTCGCTCCTACGCGTACCCAACTTAAGGGTATGTCACTAGGGACGGGCGAAGGATTCAAAGAGTATGTGCAAAAGTGGAGAGATCTGGCTGGCAGGGTGCAGCCACCTTTGACTGACCGTGAGCTTGTAGACATGTTTCTTGGGACTCTGTCTGGTCCGTTCTTTAATCATCTGATTGGTAATTCCTCAGCTGAGTTTACAGATTTGATTTTAACTGGTGAGAGGATAGAAGCTGGTATCAAGTCAGGGAAGATACAGAAAGGTGCCGCTGCAAGTACTGAGAAGAAGCCTTTCAAGAAGGAAGCTAGTGTTGTTTATGGTCCCAGAAGACAAGTTAAGCCAGAACGCCGCCAAGTTGTCAATGTATTGGTAATTTCAAAGCCTGTTGCTGCTCCTCAGCAGTATAATCAACAAAGGGGTGAGAGGCACAAGAGGCAGTACACTCGGCTCAGTATGACCCTGCCTCAGATCTTGCCGCAACTACTATCAACCAATCTGGTAACTGTCAAAGAAGCTCCGAAGGTAGTGAACACATCTTCTCCAAAGTACAACCCCAACGCCTGTTTCGCTTATCACTCTGATAGCCCCGGGCATACTACGGACGATTGCTGGGCTCTGAGGAATAAGGTTCAAGACCTTATTGATGCTAAGGAAATACAGTTTGAGGCGCCTGAAAGGCCCAATGTTGTGACTGCTCCCATGCCCCAGCATGGAGTGAATGTTGTGGAAGAAGACCGATATGTAGCCTCCGTGGAAGAGATTGTTACTCCGTTATCAACTGTTAAAAGGAATCTGTTGCTAGCTGGTTTATTTCCGGGATGTCGTGAAGATTGCCTTCTATGTGTTGTTTCCCCTTTTGGCTGTCCCTTGCTAAAATCAGGTATCCAAGGCCTGATGGATAGCAAAGAGATCTTATTCGAGAAGATTGTCGTTCCTGCTATCCCTGCCGAAGAAGTTTCTATTATCACTATTTTCAACAAACCTCCCAAAGCTCCTTCAAAGAAGCCTGTCAAAATTATGTCCACTCAGAAGATTGCTCCTATCATCATTACAGTTCCGGGGCTCCTCCCCTATACATCCGACAAAGCTGTCCTATGGCACTATGGGGCAGATGTTTATGTGCTTGGAGTGAAGCAAAAGTTTGATATAAGTACCGGCGTTAGCAACATCACCGGGCCTGCCAAGATTACTCACAGTGGTAGGCTGTTTTCACCAGATATTTCGCCACCAGTTATTCAGAAACCTCTTATCATCACACCCGCAAGTGTGCATGTTTCCCTTCCTAATCAAGTTCCTGTTTCTACCCCTGTCGCCGAGTCTTCTAATGCTCGGGGCAAAGGGGTTGATGCTGATTTGCCTGCCTTGACGGAGGCGCCGAAGACAACCGTTGTTGAAGCCTCCCAGCAAGAGATGGAGGAGATCCTCAATATTATCAAGAAAAGTGATTTCAATGTTGTTGAGCAGTTGGGGCACACCCCATCAAAAATTTCTATGCTATCACTGCTATTGTGTTCAGAGGCCCATGCCAAGGCCCTGATCTCCTTCCTGAAGACAGCTCATGTGCCGCAAGAAACGTCTGCTGATCAATTTACTGATTATGTGGCCAACTTGACTGCCGATAATGGTCTGGGCTTTTCTGACGCGGATCTGACCGCAAATGGAAAGAACCATAATGACGCCCTGCGTGTCTCTATCGAATACAGGGGCACTAGTCTTGCCCATGTGTTGGTGGACACCGGTTCTTCATTGAATGTATTGCCCAAGAAAGCCTTAGACAGGTTAGATTGTGAGGGTTTGGAGCTCAAGCCTAGTAACATTGTTGTCCGAGCCTTCGACGGTTCGAAAAGAATGGTACATGGCGAAGTTGACATTCCAATCAGGGTTGGTTCCCAAGTCTTTGATTCAACTTTCTATGTGATGGACATCCGTCCATCCTACTCTTGTTTGCTGGGCCGTCCGTGGATCCACAAGGCCGGAGCTGTGACCTCCACACTACATCAAAAGCTTAAGTACCCGGTTAGAGGAAAGATTGTTACAGTTCAAGGGGAAGAAGAGTATATGGTCAGCCACTTAAACTCGTTCCGATACATAGAAATGGACGGGGAGTTCATTGAAACCCCCTTTCAACACTTTGAAGAGGTGCCTCAGACGCTGGTGTCAGCTGAAACTATAATTGAAGACCCTCCTTTGAAGATGGCTTCCTTAAAGGATGCCCGGGCTGTGATGGAGAAGGGTGAATGTGAAAATTGGGGCCGACTTCCTGACTTTACTCTGAAGACCGAAAAGTTTGGTTTGGGCTTCACTGCAGAGGCTCAGAGGGCTGTTCGTAAAGCGAGGATTGGAAGACCTCCTGTGTTCATCACCAACCCAGGAGTGAATGCTATTGAAGACAAAGTGGAGGAATCGGAATTTGACAACTGGATCTACCCAACAACCGACAGTGGACCGAGCAACTGGACTGCCAAAGACTTCACACCTATTACTTTTGTCACTCAGTAATGAACTCTTTTGTTTTCAATTTGTAACAAACAATATGTTGAAACTTTTATGGCTCGGTGTCCTACCCGGGGCACCGTGGCTCCATTTTGTGAGGGCTTTTGTATGACATTTTCATACATCATTAATCAAAACATTGGACGTTTGTTGCATTTCAAATCTTGTGCTCCTTTTCTTTCTTTATCATATATTGCAAAACAACTATATTTACACACACTCACTTATACAGGTTCCAATCCACTCTGGATCTCACTGGTAACGACTCTGCTACTGCCAGTTATGACTTCGAAAATCCGATCAACTTAGCCGAGGACGAAGGTGAAGATGATTGTGAAGTGCCTGGGGAACTTGCAAGACTGCTACTCCAGGAAGAGAGGGCCATTCAGCCACATGAAGAGCCAGTGGAAACGGTAAATCTGGGTACTGAGACAGATAGAAAGGAAGTCAAGATCGGTGCCAATCTAGAGCTCAGTGTGAAACAACGGTTGATTCAGATGCTGCGTGACTACGTGGAAATCTTTGCTTGGTCTTATGAAGACATGCCTGGTTTGGATGCCGACATTGTGGTTCATCACCTGCCTACCAAGGAAGATTGCCCTCCGGTAAAACAAAAGGTCCGCCGTATGCGTCTAGAGATGTCCGAGAAAATCAAAGCTGAGGTTATGAAACAATTTGATGCCGGGTTTCTAGCAGTGACTTCTTACCCTCAGTGGGTTGCCAACGTGGTTCCAGTACCGAAGAAAGATGGCAAGGTCTGAATGTGTGTTGATTACAGGGATTTGAACAGGGCCAGCCCCAAGGATGATTTCCCTCTGCCTCATATCGACGTTCTGGTGGATAATACGGCTCAGCATAAAGTTTTCTCCTTCATGGATGGCTTCTCCGGTTATAATCAGATCAAGATGGCTCCTGAAGACATGGAGAAGACCACTTTTGTTACTCAGTGGGGCACCTTTTGCTACAAGGTCATGCCTTTTGGGTTGAAAAATGATGGGGCAACCTACCAACGTGCCATGGTTGCTTTATTTCATGATATGATCCATCATGAGATAGAAGTATACGTCGACGATATGATTGCAAGGTCCCAAACTTAGGAGGAGCACCTTGACCATCTGCGGAAGCTGTTTGACCGTCTGAAGTTGTACAAGCTGAGGTTGAACCCAAACAAGTGCACCTTTGGGGTGAGGTCCGGAAAACTACTAGGTTTCATTGTAAGTGACAAAGGTATTCAGGTGGATCCTGCCAAAGTGAAAGCCATACAAGAGATGCCAGCTCCCAAGACAGAGAAAGAAGTCAGAGGCTTTCTAGGACAGTTGAACTACATTGCCCGATTCATCTTACATCTAACGGCTACCTGTGAACCAATCTTCAAACTGCTGAAGAAAGATCAAGTAGTACGTTGGAACGACGAATGTCAGGCCGCTTTCGAAAAGATCAAAGAGTATCTCCAAGAACCACCCATTCTTATGCCACCGGTTGAAGGGAGACCTCTAATCTTATACTTGACAGTACTTGACAACTCAATGGGGTGTGTGCTGGGGCAGCATGACGAGTCTGGTCGAAAAGAGCACGCTATTTATTACCTGAGCAAAAAGTTTACCGACTGTGAGACTCGGTACTCACTGCTCGAGAAAACTTGCTGCGCTCTGGTATGGACTGCTCGCCGGCTGAGACAGTATATGTTGACTCACACTACTCTATTGATTTCAAAAATGGATCCAATCAAGTACGTATTCGAGAATCCTGCTCTTTCCGGACGAATAGCAAGATGGCAAATGATCTTGACAGAATATGACATCCAGTACACGACTTAAAAGGCAATCAAGGGAAGTGTATTGGCAGACCATTTGGCACACCAACCTGTGGACGATTACCAGTCGTTGAACTTTGAATTTCCAGACGAAGATATCATGGTAGTAACTGATTGTGAAGTACCTGGACCGGATGAAGGACCTGAGGAAGGATCCCGATGGTCTATGCATTTTGACGGAGCCTCAAACGCTTTGGGTAATGGTATCGGCGCTGTAATCATATCCCCTAAAGGCATTCATACTCCACTCACCGCCCGACTATGTTTCAACTGCACCAACAATATGGCGGAGTATGAGGCATGTATCATGGGTCTTCAAGATGCAATCGACTTAAGGATCAAGTTTCTGAGTGTCTTCGGAGATTCCGCTCTCGTGATCAATCAGATCAAAGGCAAGTGGGATACGAAACACCCAAATCTTATTCCTTATAAGGAGTATGTGCTGACGTTGCTTCCCCACTTCGAGGAGATAACTTTTGAACACTTCCCAAGAGAGGAGAATCAGTTAGCGGATGCACTGGCTACGATGTCTTCTATGATCAAAGTCAAATGGGACAACGAGGCTCCCCGGATCATTATCTGGAAGTTGGACGAACCTGCATATTGTTGTGATCTTGAGGCTGAGGAAGTAATTGAAAAACCCTGGTATCATGAAGTGAAGAGGTACTTGGAAGCTCAAGAATATCCCGAGGGTGCATCCGTTAACGACAAGAAGTTTCTGAGAAGGTTCGCAGCAAAGTTCTTCCTCAGCAACGGCATTCTGTACAAGCGAAACCATGATTCGACCTTGCTGCGTTGTGTGGATAAGACTGAAGCAGAAAGGATCATGGTAGAACTTCATGAAGGTACATTCGGAACATATTCCAGTGGACATACCATGGCAAAGAAAATCCTTCGGGCAGGGTATTTCTGGTCCACAATGGAAGCCGACTGTTACCAGCATTCTCGGACGTGTCATAAATGCCAGATTTATGTTGATAAGGTGCATATTCCTCCGGTTCCTCTGAACGTCCTGACAGCACCTTGGCCTTTTGTAATGTGGGGCATTGATATGATCGGCGAGATCCGACCGACGGCATCCAACGGGCACCGCTTCATCTTGGTAGCAATTGATTACTTCACAAAATGGGTTGAGGCAGCCTCCTATGCTACTGTAACCAAGAGCGTCGTGGCACGATTCATTTGGCATAACCTGATCTGTCGATACGGTGTACCTGAGAGGATCATTACGGATAATGGTACCAATCTTAACAACAAAATAATCACTGAGCTCTGCGAGCAATTCAAGATACAGCACCACAACTCTTCTCCTTACCGGCCGAAGATGAACGGGGCTGTAGAAGCAGCAAATAAGAACATCAAGAAAATTGTGCAGAAGATGACAGTGACCTACAAAGATTGGCACGAAATGTTACCGTTTGCTCTTCATGGGTACCGTACCTCAGCAAGGACGTCAACCGGGGCAACACCCTTTTCCTTGGTCTATGGCATGGAGGCAGTCTTGCCTGTCAAAGTCCAGATACCCTCTCTCCGGATAATGAAGGATTCAGACTTAAGTGAAGATGACTAGATCCAGACTCGGCTTGACCAATTAAACCTAATTGACGAAAAAAGACTCACTGCTATTTTTCATGGTCAGACGTACCAAAAACGGATGATCAGGGCATTTAACAAGAAAGTCAGACGACAAGACTATCAAGTCGGAGACCTGGTAATCAAGCGCATCATTCTTCCTCAAAGTGATCCCAGGGGAAAATGGACCCCCACGTACGAAGGGCCATTTGTGGTTAAACATATCTTCTCAGGAGGAGCTATGATTCTAACCACCATGGATGGTGACGACCTTCCTCACCCCGCCAATGCAGACATAGTAAAAAGATACTACGCATGAACTAAAGACCCGCTAGGTTGACACACCTAGGCAAAAATAAGGGCTTCCCGGCGAACCAAAAGGGTTCGGGCAAAAATAAGGGATGAAATGAAAAAATCTGTACACCCGGCAAGTCGAAAACCTGAAAAGGCGGCTTGGGCAAAAATGGGTATCCCGGTGGACTAAAAACCCGAAAGGGCGGTCCAGGCAAAAGTTAGGGATAAAGTGTAATACTATGTCTCATTGGATCACCTTGCATCCATAATTCGGCATCAACTATCGGGCTCAGACTTCGGCATCGATCAATCAGCTTCATCTTCAACTAAGCAGCAAAGCGATGAGACGCTTGAAGACATAAAGGCGATAGCAGAGTTGGAACCCAGTGGGATTATCTTTCACATAGCTGTTTTGTTTCCTTTTCATAAAATTGTATAAACTCTATTTTACTCGGCGGTGTTCTCTTACTAGGACGTCAGCCTCTTGTACAAAAACGCCTATTGACAGGCAAATTTCAAAATCAATACAAGTTCAACTTTTCAGACAAATTATCCATTGTTTTTCCTTTTTCTGTTTTGTTTTGCGAAGAACGTCCAATGTTCATTTTTGATATATGCATTTGACATTAGTTGCTAATCATGAATGGTTGCATGTGAAACAAAAGACTAGTTACAGATGACATCAGAAACAGGGGCAGCTTAGAATTGTCTGAGCGGTCTAGTTGCTTTGTCCACCAAGGTACCAAGGTAGGTTCGGCTGAAGAACGTAACCAAGTCACTTCAACTCCTCGCAGAGTAAGACAAGATTCAACAATACTCTCCCCAAGTAGAGTTGGTTTCCTATCAGCCCTGGAAAGTCACAATATTCCCCTAGCGAGTCAGCAATACTCTCCAAGCAGGATCAGTCTACTGTTAGCCTTAAGGAAGTTGGGTATCCCCAGAAGATATCAATAATCCCCAGCGAAGTATAGACATTCCTCAACAAGCGTCCCCGGCAGTCTTAATCTAAGATTGTTCCCCGGCAGAATACCAACACCCCAGTACAGTCTGAAAAGTTTCCCCAGGAAAGTGGAATTCATATCCCCAGCAGGTCTTGAAGCTTATCCCCTGCAGAGTACATACGTATCTCCCCGACTTTATTCAAAGGTTATTTCCCCACCAGGATATAACCAGGTCATCCTCAACTATTTACCACGGAAAGATCGTCCTCGGCGAAGTCCTTCCTATTCCCCAACATAACTTATCAAGTGGAATCCCCAGCGGAGTTCTCATCAAAACCTCAGCGAAGTATCCCTTCCCACAGAGTAATTCCCTGCAGAGCAATCTCTCCAACAAGTGTATTCCCCGACAGAGTCATCTTCTCCTACCGGTTTATTCTTGCAACCATCATCCCCAGCGGAAGCGAAGAACTCTACTCTTCAACATCAGCCCAGGATTTGAACTCTCGGCAGTCGTCAAGGATTTATTTTCCTAGACAAAAATACATTCATAGACATTTCACATTTCATACATCCTGCTTACATACATGATATAGTGCATACAACACTACCTCATTTTGAGCATCATGACATCGTGCATCTCATACATCATGACATTGCACACAACTATTGTTTTGCCTTTTCAGGAAAAGGTCAATCCAAAGGTGATTACCATCAACTATCGCAATTCCAGATTCGATACCTGTATCTAGCCAGGGCATATCTGTGAGCGACTGATTGTAGATTCGATACATGTATCTAGCCAGGGCATATCTGCATGAAGAGTTTGAAGATCAACCCCTGTAACAGGCCAGGAAATTATCCTTCATTCTCCGGTCAGAGGTCTACACCTGTATCTAGCCAGGAAAGCTATCTCTACCAACCTTTTACATTTCCAGATTTGATACCTGTATCCAGCCAGGGCATATCTGTAGACAACATTTCCAGATTCGATACATGTATCCAGCCAGGGCATATCTGTAGACAACATTTCCAGATTTGATACCTGTATCCAGCCAGGGCATATCTGTAGACAACATTTCCAGATTCGATACCTGTATCCAGCCAGGGCATGTCTGTAGACAACATTTCCAGATTCGATAACTGTATCCAGCCAGGGCATATCTGTAGACAACATTTCCAGATTCGATACATGTATCTAGCCAGGGCACATCTGTGAGCAACCAATTGTAGATTCGATACCTGTATCTATCCAGGGCATATCTGCATGAAGAGACTGAAGATCAACACCTGTAACAAGCTAGGAAACATCTTTCTTTCTCAAAGTACGCAAGTTCTCGCTAAGGAATCTCTTACGCGATCAGCACTTCCAAATGGCATCTATAAGCCCATTACCGACAAGGTTCTGTCACATCTCCAGATGGCATCTATAAGCCCATTCTCCTATCCACCATCTCTCCAAATGGCATCTATAAGCCCATCCCCGCCATCACAATTGCTGATACTCCACTATGCGAGTGCAAATTTCTGGGCACTTTAGTGTTCAATCATCTTCCACCTTCAGATTACGAAAGGCAAGCCTGCCAATCTAACTCTTCAGATGCAAGAAGATTGAACAGGGGCAACTGTTGTACCCCAAAATTTTCCCTCTCTTTCTTCAGGAAATCATCTTGGATTTTCAGAGTCCCTCTGAAACAAATCCAAGTCCTGAATTGTCCTTTTTTGCCCAAGCAAACCATTTACAAGAGCAAGATGATCACACAAGCTCTAAAGACAACGCTTTTATTTTGAGAAAAATTAAATTCTAAGTACTTGGAATTTTTCTCTAAAAAATGAGTGTTTAAGAAAAAAAAATCAGCGCTTCAGAACTTTTGGACCAAACTCCAGATAGAAACGGTCAGAAGTTGCAAGCTTGTTTCAGCGCAGTCAGAAGTTGACTCTTCAGCAGCTACATCAGCTCAATCAGAAGTTGTAAACGTGGTTCAATACGTAAGTCCCAGACAGAACATGACTCTTTCAGCAGTTACGCAAGCTCAGCCAGAATTTGCTAAAGGAATGCAAAAGAAGCAAGGAAGTCTGAAGGCTCTTTCAGAACATGCTGAAATCAGAAGATGAAAAGGTTAGAAGAGTGGGTGTTACACTGATACAGAATCTCTAAGCCCAGGAGGTCCAGAAGCAAATCCAAGGAACGTGTCAGAAAATCAGGAGAATCCCCACTAACAAACTTTTGTCTCGCAGCGCAGGGGGGTCAGAACTTCTGATTTCCCCACTAACAGGTTTCTGTTTTGCAGGTAACAGAGTCAGAAGTTCTAACTCATACAGTTTAACCAAAAGGTTGATCATCTGGCAGCGGGTCTGAGTCAGAACTTCTGATGACCTCTCAGCAGCGCGCTGGCTTCCTCTCTCTTTCCCTCTATCTTGTTTTTTGCTATTTTCTTTTTTGTCTATTTTTCTCGTTGAACCCCCCATGTACAAATGTGTACCCCCACTCCCTAATTGTTGTAATAGCGTAGGATTTTATATTTCCGCTTCTTATTGCTAGTAATTAGGATATGTATGGCAAGATAAAATCAATGAAATAGAAAATCCTAATTCAAAGATAAACTCTTGTATGCAATAAAACACACTTGCACACTAACACCCCAAGGGTTACTCCACTTGTTGCCTTCAATAATGGGCCATGTTGCATGTTAGGTGTCTTTGGCAAAACAAAACAAATCAAATGATCATAGTCCCTCGATGACGCTTTCGAAAGTTGCCTAAAAATGATCAAGTCCCTTAAAGAAAGATTGCCCAAAGACATTTGGCACCATTGCAATCATGGTCTAAATTATGACCCGCGCCCGTCCCGTTCACATCCTAACACAAGATTTTCCACCAAATACAATGGTGGAATAAAATTGTTAAAAGGGCTAAAACATAGCAAAGATCTTTGAGAAATTTAGGGTAGATAGCTCTTGGTTATTTGCCAACTTGCAAAACAAAAACACTTGCCTATTTTTCAAACACACACATCACAAACACACTTTCAAAATAACTTTCAAAAAATATTGAAAACTTTTCAAATGACATACACCTCTGTATACATCCCAACATGGATCATTACAAAGGTTGCCACCACATTGGCCTCTTTTCAAAACATTTTCAAAAATCCACACACAAAGCACCATTTCAAACAATTGAAAATCAAGGCAAGTTGATCTAAGCAAGTAACTAAGAGCCCATGGATAACCATGGATAGAAAGGGTGCTAATACCTTCCCTTTCTATAATCTACTCCCCGAACCCAAGAAAACATCTCAAAGGTTTTTGCTGTGCTTTTTAACCTTTCCTTAGGATAAAATAAAAAGTCGGTGGCGACTCTTGCTCAACCGAAACATTTGCGAAAACAAACGCAAAACTCAAGTTAGTTCTCCCACCGTATCACGCAATTGATATGAAACCAAAAGGGTTGTTTAGAGGACATCCTAAGATCTATAAACAGTCCAAGAACACCCTCATATGGTTAAAATTGAGATAGATGTACATTGCTAAAGTTGACCAATTATTGGGAAAGTGCATGAAGCCAATATTGACCAAACTTGATTTTTTTTCTCCAAATGGGCCTATCTTTTTACGTTTGAAACATATTCCTAACATGTCCAAGAACCTATAAACTCAGCCATGCATAAATTTGATTTTTATTTTATTTATTGTTTATTTTTGTTCAAATAAAATCAAAATAAATTAAATAAATACAAGATTGATGTATAACGCGTGCAAGCCTGGAGATTTGGTCATGTTGGAGGCTCAAAAAGCTCACAAATAGCTGTAAAAAATGCATAAGGCAAGAGGAGGGAAATATCTTCTTGTTTTAGAAATTTTGGATCAAATCTTCATGACTTTAAAAGCATGATTATATTTGATCTCATGGATGTATTTTTAACCTAATATTGTGTGCTACATATGCACAATAATTCCAGACCTAACACATATGTGCAGCAGCCTCAAAAGAACCCTAACACTTCTAAAAAAAAATTCAAAGAGTGGTACAATCCTCGTATTCACCTTTGCAGCCAGCTGCAAAGCATTCTAACCGTTCATTGGTATTCCTGAGGTAATATTGGTTAAGTATGGATCATCATCCATAGCTATAACACGCTGAAAATCATCATACATAACTCATATTTTTCATAATTTTTCTGTCTATCATATTTCAAATTATAGCATGTTTCAATTCATTCTAACCCCTTTAACATGATCACAAGATGATAAGGAACAGGTTTGGGAAATCGTTGAAGAGCTTTGATGGCTAAATAGCCATTTGACATGGCTAGGGTATAATGAACTGCAAGCTTCGTATCTCCATGTACATGGACTTTCAGAAAAAACGGACACCACCACTAGATTCACAGCCCTCGAATTAGGGGGTAAGGTCCTTCTTTTGCGTTAACGTGGCTATTTTGTAGGTTTGATGATTGAGGTCCGTCGGAGAAGACGATCGAAGTGTTGACTCTGGCGTCGCTAGGGTTTTGACTCAGGCGAAGGCAGGCGTGGCACAATCCAGTCTTTCGATTGGTCCATTCAAATATCCAGGGCCCCACTGGGGCGTATGCGTGTACACCTCAGTATCTTTTTGGTGTTTCCAATATATTATTATTTTTTCATTGGTATAAATGATTAACAAGTTGGCTGAGTGGTAAAGAGGAATGTGTGCAAAAGGAGGGACCTGGGTTCGATACTCAGGTCTGGAGTTTTATTTTTCTAATAAGTTTCTTTCAGATCCAACGCATTGCCATCCCACACGTATACCTTGCACCCTCAGATCCAGCCATCAGATCTTCATTTTCCAGATCCAGCGCTCCTGGGGTGCTTCCTCATGGTAGACCTTCCTAACGCAACACTACTGGATCACACGCATGAGTATGGGCCAACAGATCTGGGCCTTGCAAATTCAGCCAGCACCCCCCCCCCCCCCAATTGGTTTCTCACTCCAGGCTCAAATCTCTTTTGTTAATTTACTTTATTTTTCTTTTTTAATTAGTTTATGTTTTTTTTAAATTCATTTTTTTAATCATAAAATCAACAAAAAAATTAAATTTAAGTTTTTAATTAAAATTAATTCTTGAAAATTAATTTAATTTTATTGATTTTAACTTGTTTTCTTTAATTTAAAATTAATTAGAAATTAGGTTAAATCTCAAATTTTTTCCACATAAAATACCAAAAAATATTTTTATTAAGCAGTTAGATTTTTAGGGTTTCAAACTTGTTCCCATCTTAATCTCCACGTGCTTATTGTTTTCCATTTTATCATTTTTCAATTTATTGTAACTGTTTCCCAGATTGTAATAGTCCTAATTAGGATTTTTACTTTCCGCACTTTACATTTTAGTCAGATATAACTGTAACATCCCCGAAGCATTGTAATAGTTGTAGGGTTCACTTTCTGTACTATATTGTATGCATGTAAATAAACTGCTAGTAATTAGGCGTGCATGGCAAGAACTAACCAATCAATCTCCGATCACTAACATCAAGATAAAAATACCTGAAAAAAGCACATTATTGCACACTTGTACCCCTATGGTATCTCCCACTTTGGTTGCCTTCGGAAACGGTCATGTCCCTCGAGCGTAGGGATACCCTTTGCAAAGACCCTCGGTTAAAGTCATCATAAATATCATAGTCCCTCAATGTCCCTCGAGTTTCCTACGAGAAATAATCTTGTCCCTCGATGTTGCCTACGAATATATGATAACAGTCCCTTCGAACTGCTAAGGTATCCCTACATGTTGCCTTCAATGACCGTAAAATTTCCCTTTCAGTAGTCCCTCAAACATCCAACGATAGGGTTACCTAGTCGCTAATAGTAGGATAACATTGTCTAAAGGATAAGAGGAAAAGAACGCCTTTTCGAGTATATAGATGGCTGTTAATTACTTGCTCAAAAACAACTTTTTCACACCACACTTTCAAAATTCTTTTCAAAAACGCTTTATCACACTCTTGAGGATTGATAAAAAGAGTTATCATAAAGCAAACAAAACTTTTCAAAACACACAAACACGAAAACAGTTTTCAAAATGAGCAAGTACATAAGAGCCCGTGGAAAACCACAGATGAAAAGGGTGCTAACACCTTCCCTTTCCATAATTTACCCCCTTACTCAGAAAATCTTGAAAAGGTCTTTTCTGTTCTTTTCACCCTTTTCTTTGTTGGATAGAAAGAAAAGTCGGTGGCGACTCTTGCTTACCGCAACATTTGCAAATACAAAATGCAAACCAGTAATAACAGTCGGTTCTGCCACCGTATCACAGAACTGGCGACTCTACTTGGGATCATAATAAAAGTGGGGTTTACCTTAGGGTCTAGTTCATTTCTAATTTGTTTTCTTTGTTTGTTTTGATTGCTTTACTTTTAAGGGTATTGTTTGGGTTACTATAGATCCTACACCTGGATCTGAGGAAACCTTTTAGGTAAGTATAAATAGATCGTGGAAATTATGCAGGGTATACCGACACAGTTGAATCGATAGCTACGTTGATGCGACACTTTGGTGGGTACCGGTAGCCCTTGAGTTAATCAAGGAGATTACGGGGCTGCTGCGTGGTGTCACGAAGCATCAACTGACCTTAGAACCTTAATTGAACAACTTGGCCATTAGGACGTAGTGATATAACCGTCTTTGGTGTATCCCTAAAGTCAGTTGATACTCGATGCTACACTCATTGAGATTTGAATCCCGAGTTTTGTTTGGTGGCAAGTCAGTTGTCTATCAGAATGAAACTTGTGGGAAAGATCAGTGATATTGAGATCCCTTATAACCCGGTTACTATTTATAGAACAAGTTGAACCAATAAAAAATTTAAGAGGGTATTACCTTAAAACCCATGCAAGCCTTACACCTAAGGTTTTTTGTGTGATTTGCTTGTGCTTGCTATATCTGTAATTTCTTAACATAATCATGACATCATAACATGGCATGTCATACTAACCATTTCAAGGATTTTCTAGGGCTTATCTTTGTCTTGTCTTGTAGGACATGGCGTTCGCTTGCAGGAACATTATCCAAGTCAAACTTGTGAGGGTACCTCATCAACTCAAAGAATTAGCATCAAGGATTCTTAAAAGCTTTACCTTCACTGAAAGACATGGTCGACTTCTCAACCTGGTCACCTCAAACTCTGATGAAGAAATGATAAAGGTGCTCTTTCAGTTCTTTGACCCGTTACATCACTGCTTCACTTTTCCCGATTACCAGTTAGTGCCTACTATGGAGGAGTTTTCTCAATTGTTGGGGGTACCTATCCTTAATCAGTTACAATTCAACGGTATGGAAAGAGACCCAAATCCTGGAGATATTGCTCAAGCTATGTCTTTACAAAAAATTGGGAAACTAGATGAGGCATCAAGGGATTTCTAGCTAAGTTTCTATTTGATAAAGCTCACCATTTTCGGGATACCCTGGATTTACAAGCTTTTGAAGAAGTGTTTGCTCTTCTCATCTATGGGATGGTGCTATTTAATAATATGGACCAACTCATAGATGTGAATACGGTCAAAGTTTTTCTGTATCATAATTCAGTGCCTACTTTACTTTGAGATATTTTACACTCTCTGCATACTCGCGCTCTAAAGAGAAGAGGGACCCTTCTGTGCTGCACTCCTCTATTGGCTAGGTGGTTTATTTCTCACTTACCTTGGTCTATTTTGAAGAACGAGAAGGGTATGAGATGGTCTCATAGGTTGATGTCTCTCACACATTTGGATATTCATTGGTGTTCTCGATCCTTGGAGAATGTTACTATCATTGATCACTGTGGGGAATTCCCTAATGTCCATCTCTTAGGCATTAGGGGAGGAATCACTTATAATCCTTGTTTTGGGTTGCAACAGTTTGGTTATGCTAGAAGGGATGGTCATCATGATGCACTCGTCCAAGGAATCACATTTGACTATGAGAATGATGTTCAGGGTTATCGTAAGAGGTTCATTCGAGCTTGGGGCATGGTAAGTAGAGTTGATAGCAAGACACTGGGGTACAAAAATTCCATCCCTCTTGAGCCTTACCTCAAATGGATGTGAGCTCGTGCTCAATGTATTATGATACCTTACCCCTCCGTCTTACCTGTAATTATGGAGCCAATTGCTAAGGGAGACACTCCTTACATTGTTCTTCATCCTAACATGCCAACTGATTTCGAAGAGCTACAGAAATCCTGGATTCAACTCAAATAAGAGGATGCGCCTGTGGGAAGCTTGAGTATTTCTTTGCTTGGAGAGTTTATTTTTTATTTGTTACTTCCTTTGTAAGCCCAAGAGGCATCATGGTGACCAGTAAAACTTCTTAATGCAATTAACGTTTGTTCTCTTTCTATTTAAGCAAATTTAAGTCTTAGAAATCCTTGAAAACATTACATGCATAAATCATGCATATCATTGCATAAACAAGTTTCAAAGCAGGTTTCTCATCTTGTTCGTTGTTTATTTCAGCAATGGCTCTGGAACAAATAGTGAAGGATCTACAAACTCAAGATGCTCAGTTTCAACAGATGATCATGGTTCTGGCCAAAGGGCAGGAGGAACTGAAAGCCCTGATTTTCAAAGAGAAGACCAAGAAGCCAAAGAAGCAAGCTGGTGTGGTGAATTTTGGAAGGAGGCTCAGAGGACCGTTAAGACAGGTTGTAGCACTAGCATCTTCGTCAAAAGAAAGAGACAATCAAGAAGGGGAACCGAGAGAGGAAGACCCCACTCTAAGGGAATCTGATAATGAGACTGACTATAATGAGGAGCAGTATCCTCTGGCCGATGAAAAATACAAACAGCTGGAGGATCGTCTGAGTGCAATGGAAATCTAGAAGGTACCGGGGCTGGATTTTGAAAAGCTGGGTTTGGTTTCTGGGGTTGTTATCCCGCAGAAGTTCAAGGTTCCGGTGTTCGCTAAATATGATGGGGTCTCATGTCCCAAAATGCATCTCCAATCTTATGTGAGGAAGATTCAGCCTCACACTGCAGACAATGACTTATGGGTCCAATTCTTTCAAGACAGTCCATCCGGGACTCAACTAGAGTGGTTCTACAAGTTGGAGGGGACCAATATTCGTAACTGGGAAGACTTGGCTGCTGCTTTCTACAAGCAGTATCAGTATAATGCAGACCTTGCTCCCACTCGTACATAACTCCAAAGTATGTCTATAGGTTCAAGCGAGGGTTTTAAAGACTACGCTCAGAAGTGGAGGGACGTAGCGGGAATAGTCCAACCCCCCCTGTCTGATAGGGAGTTAGTGGATATGTTTTTGGGTACCCTATTTGGTCCATTTTTCAATCACTGAAAGGAAGCTCCTCAGCTGGCTTTACTGAGTTGATTTTGATGGGAGAAAGAGTGGAAGCTGGGATTAGAAGTGGCAAGATTCATAAGGATGCCTCTTCAAGTGCAGGAAAGAGACATTTCATGGGAAAAAAGAGGTCAGTGATGTTTATAATTAACAAAATCAGGGCAGAACCGAGCGTCGTCCAATGGTAGGGGCCGTTATGATATCCAAGCTTGCAGCTACTCAACAACAAAATAATCAGCCTAGAGCAAAAGACCTGTAAGGCAATTCAGTCGGATAAATATGACTTTGTCTCAAGTTTTTCCTCACCTACTGAAATCCAATCTGGTTACCTTGAGGGAAGCTCCCAAGAATGCAAACACCACATCTCCTCCCTACAACCCAAATGCTCACTATGCTTACCATTCAGAAAGTCCAGGGCACAATACAAACGACTGTTGGACTTTGAAAAACAAGGTGCAAGACCTTATTGAGGCGAAGGAGATTGAATTTTATGCTCCTGAGATTCCCAATGTTATAACTACTTGTAACGCGGTGGGAGAAATAACTTGGGATGTTTGCGTTTGATCGCAATTGTTGCGGTTAGCAAGAGTCGCCGCCGACTTTACTTTTATCCAAAAGGAAAGGTTGAAAAGAACAGGAAAAACCTTTGAGATTATTTCTTGATTTTGGGGGGTAGATTATGAAAAGGGAAGGTGTTAGCACCCTTTTAATCCATAGTTATCTATGGGCTCTTAATCGCTTGCTAGATCACTTGCTTTTGTTTGAAAGTGTGCTTGTGGTGTGGGTTTTGAAAGTATTTTAAAAATGTAACTTTGTAATGGCTCTCGCTTCTATAAGAACGCGTACAAAGTGTTGTTTCGAAAATAGTTCAAAGAGGTGTTTGTCGAATGTGTTTTTGAAGATGATTTTGAAAAGGTGTCTTTGTAATGGCTCTCGTTACTATAAGAACGCGTACAAAGTGTTGTCTTTTGAAAATGTTTCAAAATGAGTGTGTTGGTCTATAAAATGTTTTTGTTATGAGCAAGCGAGCAACTAGGAGCAAATCTACCTACTCAAAAGGTCTTAAATGTTCTTTTCCTCCTCCTTTAGATGTTGCTATCTTACCATTGATTTGGTAAGAAGCCCCATCATTGGATGTAAAGGGACGGGCAAGGGTCATCGTATAGCCATGAATAACAATGTTGTAAGATATCTTAGCATTTTCTTTAAGGGACTAAGATCATTCATAAGGCAACATTTGTAGCGTCATCGAGGGACAATGATCTTATATTTTATTTGTTTTTGCTAAGACATCGTACATGCATATTATGACCATTTATTTCTCAAGGCAACAAGTGGAGTTAACCCTAGAGGTGAAAATGTGCAAGTGTGTCCTTTTCATGCTTGCTTTGTCTTGTATTAGGGTTTGCTGACTTGTTGATTTTAATTTTTCTATCCAAGCCCTAATTTACTAGCATTTATATATAAAGCATTAAATTGCGGAAAAAAAATACTAAGCTATTACATCAATAGGGGAGGGGTGTACAAATTTACAAATGGGGAAATTGCAAGAAAATTAAATCTAAATAATTATCACAACCATATTGAATATTGTACAAGAATTGAATAAAAGTGTACAAATGCAAAATAAAGAAAGAAATATGATTTTTATTTGGTTTTCATGAAATATTTTTAACCTAAACCTAATTAAGAAAAATGATTAATGAAAATTAAATAAAATTAACTTAAACTAAATAAGAAAAGAAATTAGCTAAAAAAGATTTTTTAGGTTTTATTTAAGAAAAGGTTTTAAATTAATAAAAATAATATGAATATTAATTAATTAAAAGAAACCTAAGTTCTAAATTAATTTTAATTGCAAGAAAAATAATATAATACTTAAACCTAAACCTAAATATTAATTATTAAGAAAGAAATTAATTTATTAAGAAAATGTTTTTGTTCTTTTAGTTTTATAAAATAAATAAACTAAATATGTGTAAAAGTAATAGATAAAATATTTTTGGATTTTTATTAATAACAATAAAATAATAATAATAATAATAATAATAATAATAAAGGAAAAATAAAAAAATAAAAAAATAAAAAATAAAATAATAATGAAAATTGGGCCAGGGGGTGCTGAAGTAAGGCATGGAGGAAAGTTAGCAAAAAAGAAGGCCCAATGCTAAGGGTCCAGGCGCTGCAAACTGAAAGAAAGGAAAAATGTGAGAAAAATAAGCAAAAGGCATCACGTTGGGTGTTGAACCCATGCCTTCTTGGTTACCAGCGCGCTGCCTTACCACTGGGATGGCTATATATCTGTTCACTTATATCAAACCATAAATATATATTACAAATCAAGTCCATGGCCTGAACTTTATCTTCAACCTCACGCCCAGCCAGAGTACCTGTAACTTCTTCATCTCTCAACAAAAATGGAAAGTACAAACATGAAAGTTGTGGTATTTCTTCCCACGAATCCAACCATATAAATAACTGAAGCTAAAAGTCAAAGATAAGTCAGAATTTTTCTGGCCCTAATTTAAAACCTAAAAATTTTAGAAACTTCAACTCTAAAATTCTCTAAGCTCAGGCCATATAAATGCAAATTATGGATATATACAGTTTCATGGCAATGGTATCTACATTTTATCTTTGAAAATGAAAGCTTAACGATGCCTATATGAATAGTTCAAAAGTCAGAAAATTTACCTTGCAAGAGGGTATCGTGTTTTGAGTTTCAGCAACTTTCAATGAGTTCTAGTTATTGGGTTAGTTTCCTCAAATTCCCAGGAAGCTAATGTGATGTTTGGCTTGAGCTGAAAGTGGCTGAGGACTTCTGGAGAAGTCCACTTGCAGACCCCTGTTTTTGAAAATGGAACTTGATGATAGAGGTGTTACAGTTAGGCAAAAGGACTTTGGATGGTTTATATTTTATGTTTAGAAGCTTTAGGAACCAAAAGGCTTGGAAACGCACGAGGGAGATATGAGTTTCAAGTTTTTGGTCAGATTATGCAACAATGGAGTTTTTGTGTGTGATTCTGAGTTCTAGGGAGTTTGAGGGCTTAAGCATGCATGGTTTCTCTTGCAAATAGTATCTCTATTTATAGAGGAAAGGTTTTGAGGTTTGGAATGATCAGAAACAAAGAATCACATGTTATGAGTTCTTGACTTATTTTTGAAGTTATCTTGACAAACATGGTTTCAATGTAAGGTGTATGTCTTGTAGGGTGGCTAGCAACTTTAAACATGTTTGTTCTAAGTTTATAGAGTATGCTTGTGCCAAAAGAACAAGTGCAAAGCTCCATACAAGTTGACTTTGTGATTAAAGTCACTTTTCAAGAATAACAATGATGTCTTTCTTCCAAAAATGAAAATGCAACTTGGATAATGATTCAAATGCTTGGACAATGACTCCATATGCTGTGTAAACATTTAATTAAGGAGATAATTTCAAGTTTGAGGCCTGCAAAGTGAATATTATGCAGCATGGCTATGGATTTGGTTCATTGTGCATCACAAATTTTGCCTTGCAAAACAACTTGAAACCCTAACTTCTGGCCTTCGATTCTCCTTGCTCACAAGTGATATCAAAGAGTTATTGAAAATTTTAGAAATCATGTAATGTTCTCTACAACCCCTCTTTGAATTACTTTTGCAAAATCCAAATGGAACTATGTGAAACTTGGCTCAGAAGTTAGGTCAAAATCCTAACCAAAATGCTCAAAATTTCACTAAGTGTTTTAGTTTCATGATCATGATTTCATGGGTTAATAACTTAAAATCCAAGAATTTCTTGTAAATAAATGTTTTAGACCTCATTGATATTTATAACTTTCATGTTGAAAGTTTCCTTTGAATCATCTTGCATCATGGTGAAAAATTGGCTCAAAGTTGTGAAAAAATATGAAGTTTTCAACACTTAGAAAAATTTCTAAGTTTGGAAACTTTGACTTTTCAAAATGAAATCTTGACTTTTTGATTTCTTGATGAACAAGTTTCATATTTTGACATGTTTTGATGAATTGTGATCTTTGACACTTGATTTTGACCAAAAAGTCAAAGTTTGACTTTTCAGTATGCAAGTGACTTTTGATCAGTTGACTGAAAATCAACTATCAACCAAATGACTTGAGCAATGTTTTGAGTCATGCCATTAGGTCAAAAATCAGAAATTGCCTTTTCTCAGTAAAAACCCTAATTTTGACCATTTTGCCCTTTTGATTATCTGATCAATTTTCTTAAGGGATTGTGGTACAAACTTGATAAAATGACATATATGAGTTCACAAAGTTGATATGGATCAAAAATCATGAATTTTGACTGTAAATTGGCCACAATTGACTTTTTCTCCAATACAGTTGATTTTTAGGTCAACTGATCAATTGACTGAGCAAAAATGTGATCCAAGACTTGAAACTTGACATGAGAAATCTTGAGGGTCTATAATGATCCATGAAAGTCATATGAGGCATTAAAAGTTCAAGTATCCTTGTGCAATCTCAAACCCTAATTTCAGTCGTCAGTGCTTAAGGATGTATCCTGAGCTGATCAACCCTTGTGCAGTTTTGAACCAAAGGAGATCTTGTGAGAAAATACTTGATAAATTAGAGGGCTAATTTTGGGGTATAACGGCTGCCCATGTTCAATCTTCTTAAACTTGAAGAGTTAGATTGGCAGATCCGCCATTCGTGACTTGAACGTGGAAGATGATTGAACACTAGAGTGCCCAGAAATTTGCACTCGAAGATGAATTAGGAATGGGCTTATAGATGCCATTTGGAGGAATGATGGAGATTTTCCAGAGATGGGCTTGTAGATGCCATCCAAAGGTGACTGTTAACAGAAAATGGATTAAGTCTGAACTTGATTTCAACTGGAAAAGAACCAGAATAAATCTTTGGAGCAATTTATCTGAAACTAGCAGAAGTCTTATATGTTGTTTGACTGGGAAGAATCAGAATAAATCTTGGAGCGATTTATCTGAACCAGAAATGTTCATTTGGAAAGTATCAGGATAAACCGTTGAGATGGTTAAACTGAACCAAATGAGGTCTTGAATATTCTTTAACTGGAGATAATCAGAGTAAATCATTGAGCGATTTATCTGAGCCTGAGAAAGTGCCTACTAGGAAAGAAATCAGAATAAATCGTTGAGACATTTATCTGAACCAGCAGGGATTTGGAGAAGAATCAGAATAAATTCGTTGAGAGATTTATCTGAACCAAAGTAGTCCTCTACAGGGAAGAATCAGAATAAACCGTTGAGAGATCTAAGCTAAACCGACAGGGATCTGGAGAAGAATCAGAATAAATCATTGAGATATTTATCTGAACCAGAGAAAACGTCTGCGGGAAAGAATCAGAATAAACTGTTGAGAGATCTAAGCTGAACTAGTAGGGATCTGGAGAAGAATCAGAATAAATCATTGAGAGATTTATCTGAACCAGAGAAGACGTCTGCGAGATGTACTAAATGAGTGTCAGAATGACATCCGTGTTTGGATTGTATTTGGGCTCCAGTGATTAAGTTGTTATCTGGTCGGGTCCAAGCTTTAACTTGAATATGAGTTGTACTACTATCCGGTCGAGTCCAGGCTTTATAGTAATTGACATAGTAAACTGCTATCTGGTCGAATTCCAGGCTTTGCAGTGTTTTTGAAGAATTGAACTACTATCTAGTCAGATTCCAGGCTTCGCAGCCCCTTATACTGTTATCTGGTCAAAATCCAGGCTTCATAGTGTTTTTGAAGAAGTGAACTACTATCTGGTCGGGTTTCAGGCTTCGAAGCACCTTATACAGTTATCTGGTTGAAATCCAGGCTTCATAGTGTCTTTGAAGAAATGAAACTACTATCTAGTCGGATTCCAGGCTTTGCAACACCTTAATATTTTTATTTGATCAAAATCTAGGCTTCATAGTGTCTTTGAAGAAAAGAACTACTATCTGGTCGGATTCCAGGCTTCGCAGCACCTTAATATTGTTATCTAGTCGAAATCCAAGCTTCACAATGTCTTTTAAGAAGTGAACTACTATCTGGTCGGATTCTAAGCTTCACAGTACCTTATACTGTTATCTGGTTGAAATCCAGGCTTCACAGTGTCTTAAATTGTTGATTGACTATTATCCGGTCAGTTTTCGGGCTTCATAGCTTCCTTAACTGGAATAGAAATCTTAGTATTGATTTGACTGGACCAGAGACAGATCTCGAATTGTCCTCAACTGGGAAAGAATCAGAATAAATCTTGGAGCGATTTATCAGAACCAGAGAAAAATGTCTACGGGAAAGAATCAGAATAAACCGTTGAGATATTTAAATTGAACTAGTAGAGGTCTTAGATATTATTCTATTTATGATGGGCCTGTCTAGGGCTGCTTCATGATGAGTCTGTTTGAAACTTCATCTTGGAAATAGGAGGAACCTGTGTAGGGTTGCTTCAGCTGGTCGTGTAGATAATTGCCCTGACTTGTTATAGGTATTAATCTCCGACCTTTTGAAAATTGTTGGCGATAGCCATTTATTGATTGAACTTTCCCTGAAAAAGGTAAAATGTTAGTTGTATGCAATGTCATGATATATGAAATACATGGTGCAATGATGTTCTCAAAATAAATGAGATTGTGTTGTATGCACTTGTCATGTATGTAACCAAGATGTATGAAGTGTGAAATGTTAATGAATGTATTTTTTTTTTGTCTGGGAAAATAAATTCTTGACAAATACTGGGGAGTCATTAAATCCCTGGCTGCCGTTAAATAGTAGGTGTGTCTTCAAACTTTGCTTAGAATGTTTCCACCGGAGATTCCTGTTTTGTTGTTTGAGGAGAGTTTCGCCGGGAAATGTTTGAAACTCTGCTGGGGAGTGTTGATTTCTGCTTGGGGAAAAAATTTCAGGAGCCTTGGTTGTCCGTTTCTCTACTGAGGAGTCGAAGTTGAACTGATGTCTGGTCGCGTCCAGGCTTCATAGTAACTTGTCAGGGATTGTAGAGTAGTCAACTGGGGAAAAGGAGTTGTGGTCCTTTGATTTGTAGTAGTCAGAGAGGCCACCTCAAGCTGGGTAAACCTGACATTTGTTGGGGAAATAAACCATGTTGCTGGTCCGTTGGAGAGATGGCGACTTCGCTGGTGAAAATCCTCGAGGATTCTTGAGATCGACTCAGCTGGTGAGAAGTTTTCAGAGACTGAAAATCTGGCTGGGAGTCATCCTATGAGAAGGATTTTGGGGAAATTTTTCATTTCCCCTAGTAGCGAGTGTTATAGTAATGCCGGAAAATGTTTGCTTGGTCGCACATGACCCTTTATGTGGGAGCCTGTTTGCCCTCAGAGTTAATCTGGTGCACCTTGACGCTTGAGATTTTGATCATATTTCCAGTAGCCCTGAACTTCCTAGAGATATTTTCTAAGAATATTGTGGAAGAAATCGAAGACCTGATAATGACACCATCTGATACTACTGGCACAGACAAACAAATTGGTGGTACCCAAGATCTTTGGTCAAGTCTCAAAATTTTCTAAGAATTGTCATGGGAGGATCCGAAGACATGATACTGACACCATCTGATACTGGAACCATCTGATACTATTGGTACAAACAAACAATTGGTGGTACCGGAAGTCTTCATAGTGGATATTGTTCAAACCCCTGATCAACATGACATTTCCCCTTGATTGATACATATGGAGATTTTCTCCTGGTAATTCAACATTTCTTGAGAGATTTCTTGGAATCTTGACTGGACTTCCCTAGGCGTGTTGGACAAAGGTCATGCCGTGCCCTTTTGATCATGAGAAATTTTTCATTGGAAGTGTCTTTCCAATCGAAGTGATTTTGTTCATTGAGAGAGCTTTCGTTCACTGGATATTCGTTGTGTGAATTTCTCCACTGTCAAACAAATAGCCATATGCAAACAGCGATATTCAAATAATGCAAAGTTTATGCTTGTCTTGAAATTTTGAAAATGTGTTTTAGCAAGTAAAGAAGTTTTGTAAGAAAATCCAAACTCAGGATTTAGGGTAAAGCCTTGCAGGAGTCATGATACCTTTTGTAACAGTATGCTTTCAAACTAACCCATGCTTCAATTAGGATTTTTGAAGGGTTGTAGCGTGGCTCGGTTCAAGGTTTAAGAAACAAAGGATAAAGGCTCAAAGTGTGTTTGTACCCACCCGGTCTTCATGATGTTCTTCAGTCTTAAACTCAGTTAATTATGCGTTTGAACTCCAATTGAGTCTGGAATGGCGCTTTAGTGATGGTTCAAACAAGTTAAGTTTGTCGGAAGACAGTCATTTTTGCAACATTTTTTCATGTTGTGGAGGGTTTGTAGTGACCTATTTTTTTATTATCCCTGACTTTTTCCTGACTGTTCTTGTTTTGAGATTACGGTCAGTGGGATGCCCCAGCTTTTCTTAAGTCTCCTTCATAGGTTTTGACTAAGGGGTTTTCATTTTTGAGAAATAATGACTGCCTATTTGATAGGGAACCATCACCATCTTTTGGTTCATAAGGAATGTTTTTGATATCACTCGTTGTATACAAAGTGAACGCGCATTTGAGTTAACTGAGAGACTACCCTGCCCCAGGTTTTGATTAAAAGTTTCAATTTGTGTAAAAAAAACTTCAACTTCTTTGGCTCGAAGGGGTTGACTAGGGATTATCCTCCTTATAACTCCAGTGTTTGGGATTTGAAAGAACACATGTACATCGTCAGTAAGGTCTATTCAAAAGCATATTGTATTAGATTATGGCATTGTTTTCGTCATCCTCCCTCTAAAGGCTTGTAAATTTTAGCAAGATTTGAATGTCATAAAGAGAGTAAAAAACATAGTTTAAATATAGTGAAAACGAATGGATGAATTCAGGACAAACATGTGCAATGCATTAATGAAATGAAGTTTGAAATTAAGAGATAATTGTTTAAATAACAAAGAGATTACAACTTGAAAATTTAAATGAATAGAAAATTTCCTCGCTCCGATCGTCGCTTCATGTGGATGCCCTTGAGGGGTGATAGAAGAGTTCCAATTGATCGTCTTGTGTAAACTCCAACACTCCTTAGTCAATTAGGTCTTAAATCCTGTTCTTCAGAGCCCAACAATTGTTCATGTCGTTCCCGGGATTGTCAGAATGATTTAAGCACATCTCATTGGGACGGTAACTAGGAGCGACAGTGTTAGGATTCCCAAGAGGAGCCTTTAATGTAATCATCTCTGGCTTCAACAAGTGTTGTAGCACCTGAGCTAGCGACATGCCAATCCTGGTAAATTGTCTCTTAGGTGCGACCTCCTTGCGCTGATTCCTTTGTTGTTATTGGCGAGGTTGTTGTTGGACTCGAGACGTGGCAGCAATTTGGAACAGTTTACTCTCCACTAAATCGGCTTCATGTCGCATGGGAGGCTGAGTAGTGATTTGATCTCTAATTATGGATGTTTTCCCCATACGGTTGTAACCGTCTTAACGAAGCTGGTTGATAATAACTTTCAGCTCTTCTTGTCCTTGATCCAGATTTTGGATAAGAACCATCTAGCCCACCAGTTGTCCCATCACTTTGACTTTCATTACGGCTATCTCGGTTTTTGTAACCGCTCCAACTGGTCATCTATGTCGTCCCCAGGATTTCCCATGACCATGTCCCTTGTGAGGAGAGCCTTCACCTCTTCTTGTCCCTTGGATAGGTTTAAGAACATCTCTTGAAGTCGAGCATTTTGAACCTGGATGCCCTTGATGGTTTGTTCTAGGGCCATCTCTACTGAAATAAACAGTAGGAAGATAAGGAGGCCTGTTGTAAGAAACCTGTTTGTGTTATGATGAATGAAGATGCATATGCAAATGATTTCAAGGAAATTAGAGATTTAAATTTGCTTTAGACAAAAAGGAATGCACGTTATATTAATAAATCAAAGTTTGAGTACATCATGCCTCTTTTGGGCTTACAAAGAAATACAAAACTCTAAGATGAAAAAGTTGAACGCATCCTCTTTGGTGAGATGTAGGCATTCAGACTTTGCTCCTCATGAAGCTGCTTGGTGAGTTCCAGAACCTTCTTCTCGTTGGCGTAGAATTGGGCCTCGAAAGTGCCGTGCTCCCCCTTAAGTTGTATCCAATCCCTTTGCAAGTCTTCGAGAGAGGTGGGCATGCTAGGATGAAGGATAGTGTATGGGACATCTTCTTCCACCACAGGTTCTATGATAACTGGGAGAATGGAAGGATAAGGCATCAAAAGACTTTGAGCATGGGCTCGTACCCATTTGAGATAAGGCTCAAGAGGGATGGAATTCTTGTGCCCCAGTGTCTTGCTATCTACCTTGTTCAACATCCTCCAAGCTCGGATAAACCTCTGAAGGTAACCTTGATCATCATTCTCGTAGTCAAATACCAACCCTTGAATAAGCATCTCATGTGGACCATCCCTTTGGGCGTAACAAAACTGTCGTAAGGATAAACAAGGGTTTTAAGTGATACCTCCTCTAATGCCAAGTAAGGGGACATTAGGGAATTCTCCGCAACGATCAACGAAGTGACATTCTCCAAAGATCGGGAACACCAATGAATATCTGAATGTATGAGCATTATCAACCTATGTGACCACCTTGAACCTTGCTCGTTCTTCAATACAGATTGGGGAAGATGCGAAATAAACCATCTTGCTAAGAGAGGAGTACAACACATGAGAATACCCTTTTTCCTCATAGTGCGAGAGTGAAAAGAACGTAGGATGTCCTCTAATAAAGTAGGCACCGGGTTACGAGACATGAAGATTTTGACGGCGTTTACATCTATGAGTTGGCCAGGATTTGGAAACAAAACCACCCCATAGATAAGAAGGGCCACAATTTCCTCAAAAGCTCGCAAATCCAAAGAGTTCCAACAGTCTTGAGCTTTCTCAAACAAGAACTTGGCTAAGAAACCTTTGACACCACTCCTTGTTACCCAATTAGTTGTGACATTAGATTGTTGCAAGTGTAGGGCTTGAGCAATCTCTTCTGGTTTTGGATCTCTTTCCGTAGCGTTAGAGGGTAGTTGATTGAGAATGGGAATCCTCAAAATTTGGGAGAATTCTTCAAAAGATGGAACAAGTTGATAATCAGGAAATGTGAAGCAATGGTGTAGAGGATCAAATAATTGGAAGAGCACCTTCAACATATCTTCATCCGTGTTGGAGGTAACCAAGTTTAGGAGGCGACCATGTCTTTCGATAAATGGAGAATTCTCAGGAACAAAGATAAATCCCAAAAATCCTTGAAATGGTTAGCGAATATGAGTATGATCTTATGATGTTTATGATGTTATGTACAAGTAAATATATACAAAAAAAATAAACAAGTCCTTGGGTTTAGGCTTGCATGGAGTCTCATAGGTAAGTACCCTCTTGAAGTTTAGTTGGCTCAGACCTGTCCCAGCAATAGTAACCGAGTTCTAAGGGAGCTCAATATCACTGGTTTGTCTTCTTGGGCATTGTTTCAGCACAAGCCTCTTTAATGGCAACCGAAATATCCCAAAAAACCAAACCTCAATGAGTGTAGTATCGAGTATCTACTAACTTCAGACTGCACCAAAGTCGGTCATCTCACTACGTCCTATTGGCCAAGTTGGTCAAGTAAAGGTTCTAGAAGTTAGTTAGTGCTTCATGACATCACTCACCGGCCCCATATTCTCCTTGACTACTCAAGGGCTACCGGTACCCACAAATATGTCACACTAACGTAGCTATTGCTTAGACCATTTTGGTATACCCCGTAAAGTTTCCACAATGTATTGCTGCTTACCTATAAGGTATCCCAAATCCGAGTTGAGGATTTAAACCCAAACAAAGAACCAAAATGTAAAGCAAACACATCAAACAATGAAATCAAGTAAATGTGATCTAGCCCTAAGGTAACCCCACTTTTAAAATTTTCCCCAATAGAGTCGCTAGTTTTGTAATGCGGTGTGTTGTACCCCAAAATTTTCCCTCCTCTTTTTCCACAAGAAATCACAGCTTCGGGCTTTTCCTGATTTTTCAGACTGGCTCAAGAATCGGTCAAACAGACTTTTCTCGTCAGTCAGACAAAATTTAGGGTTTTCATTGATGTTAAAGCAGTTCAAGCAGATTGCTAAGGTTTGGTTGATTTTGGCTCAGGTTTGGATCAGACAGGCGCTTCTCTGACAATTAAAACAAAATTAGGTTTTTTGTGCGCGCATTCTCAGAAAGAATTAATTCTACAGTTCTTTTCAGTTTACTCTGAGATTTGGTTTGAGGCATTTGAATTGAGGACTTGCAGTGCTTGGTATGATCAGTGAAGGCAAAAGAATAGGGATGTTTGTTTGACTCGACTGTGCAATGTTTATGGCTATCTAAAACGCCGGGTTTGTTATTGATTCATGCTAAATGGCAAGACCACAATGTTTACTAATTATTTTTTCTAAATCAGAATAATTGGATTTACTTCCAGTTATTTTAATTTAAGGAATTCAAATAATTAAATGAACAATGAATTGAAAGAAGAATTAACTGATAAAAAAAAGGGGATGTTTATTTATTTTGAATTGTTTGTTACAGATATTATTTAAATACTGTAAATTTATTTACAGTTATTTACATTAATACTATTACAAATAATTAAAATGGAAACAAAGCTATCCTAATTATCCTAAATATTCATCCTCTGATGCCCCTCTGCTCATTTGATTTTATCTGCAAAACAAAGAAAAAAAGTCAAAAGCAGATAAAATAAAAGACGGACAGTTAATTCAGAAATCATCATTAAAAGCGAATGGCCGGAATCAGTTTGCCCCCTCTGCAAATCACAAGATTTCTCTTGGTTCATAAAGAGGGATAGAAGTTGCTTGCAATTAAAGTATGAAATGCACAAATTTACAAATTGCACAAATTCAAAGTTTGTCAAGCATTCTGCATAAATCCAAAAATTGTCAACCAAAGTTTCCAAACAGCATGTACAAGTATAAAGGCAAACTGAATCTCAATTTCAAACTAAGCCAAAGATGTCAAACTATCCAAACTGTCAAAGGTACAAGAGCCACCAAAAAGGTTATCCAAAATCTGTCCAAAAGATATAGAAAGATATCAAGAAGTACAAAGTATGCAGAGGAAAATATGCATTGCAAGCAACATCAAAATAGCATCATTTTCAGGCCAGTACTTTTTCAGCATAAGACAAATTTAAGCAATATTAAATGCTTAAAATCTCTCAAGAGAGAGAGAAAAAAGAAAAAAGAAGAGGGGCTTACAGCAGGCTTTAGGCTTGAAAAAAGATATAAACAAACTTATCAGAACAGTAAAGAATAGGCAGAATACCACAAAGCAAAAAACACCACAAAACTGTATCAACACAACATACAGTCCTGCCTCAAACTTGCTGGAAGCCAACACAAACTGTGTGAAACCTGTGTCAATGACCAAGCCTTCACCTGCAGAACCAACACATAAAAAAGGGGCTCACCATAAACCATCAAACATCACAAGCTCTCCAAAGCCATTAAACCCGTGTCAAGCCATCAAGCTCACTACGAGCAGTAAGCACAAGCCTAAACTGCTCAAACCTGTTACTGCATAAAGCCTAACAGAAGCCTAAATCCAACCAAGCCATACAAGCCTAAAACCTGTGCAAAAACCAGAACTACAAGCCTTCAATCTGCATAAGCCTTTCATCCAAACAAATATACAAACCAGAGAAAGCCTAAACCTTTCCAACCAAAGCCAAAAAGCTCATAAACCTGTGTCAAGCATATCAAGCCAAGCATACAAGCCTTGAAACATTCGAACCAACCACGCCCTCAGAATAAGATCATCATAGGGTCAACAACACTCAAAACCATCATCAAGAGCATCAGTTATCAGAAATCAGCATATCAAGCAAATCCTAAGGCTCTCAGAACTGAGTTCGTCATTGAGCGGGCAAGCTAATGGAAGAGGAAAAGAAGTGTCAAAGCAAATAGGCATCTCAGCAAGCATACAGAAGCAAGCGTTCAAGTGGACAGAAGAGGAAAATAAATTAAAGCAAAGGTTCTCAGACATCATCATCATAAAACCTAAAAGGGCAAATACAGATACCAGATCTTCCAGCAAAGCAAGCTAGCTCATCAGCGCTGTCCTCCCTCCGCTTGGCCGCCTGAAGTGCCTCCAAATCCGCCTCTCCTCCTCCCCACGCAACGATCTCCAAAGGTATAAATTCTCCTTTTATCTTCTCTTCAAAACCTCAATCAGAAACAACAACAACACTTAAAATCAGAACACAACGAAACTAAAACAGGCAAGATATGGAACTTAAAATCCTAAGGCATTGGTTACCTTTCCTTATCGTAACTATGTTCAACCATGGAAGAGGAAGGAGCGGACGGTGGCGGTGGGTGGCCTTAGGCGAAAAGTAGGCTTTGTTCAGTGGCTAGGGCGTGAGAGGATGAAGACGAAGCAAAGCGAAGTAAACGGCGCCTCTGTATGTTACAAACCCTAAATCCCAAATGAAACAAACCCTGAAACCCTTGAAAAAAATGTATGTCAAACGCTGGGCCTCTACCCGTTATTTGATTAAACCCATTCCCAAAATCTGGACGCACCCCCCTCCTTTTCCTGATCCCATCTGTGTTTGTTTGGGCCAAGAATATCTCTAAGGCCCATTCAACATTTTTCATAGTTTTTTTTAACTCATACATCAATCTTTTATTTTATTTTTATTTTGTCACTTTACTTCTTTTTTTTTTAGTAAAATATTACATATACAAATTTTTTTTCTTAAAGTATTCCTTTTTTTTATATTATTACAATGAAAAAATACATAAGAATAAAATGTAGAATTAAATAATTTTTTGTACATTAACATTAATACATAAACTTCAATTTTTCTTAAACTTAAAACATTTCATTTTTTTTAGTTAAAACTTTTGTACATAAAATACTAACTAAAAATACATAAAAAACATTAATTCATAAAAAGTAGAATTACTTAAAACAATTTTCTTTTCTTTTCTTTGTGTACATAAAAACCTCAATACATAATTTTCTTTAAGTTAAATACTTTTCTTCTCTTAAAATATTTTGTTTTGTACATATTAACAAAAATACAAGAATACAAAAAGAATAAATAAATACTTAATTTTACATTAAGTTAACGATACTTAATAAATACACTTTTAACAACTTGTAAATAAACATGCACTTACACAAATACAATACACATTTGCTTATCTTTTATTCTTGTACATTTGATACATTTTACATTGCGATCGATTCGATCTGGTTGTAAATTATTTGGACACTACTTTCCTATTAAAGTCTCATCCCCATTTGTAAATATTTGTACCCCCACTCCCAGATGCTTATTTGTAATAGCGTAGACTTTAAATTCTCGCAATTTATCGCTTTCAAATATACCATGGTTAGACCTAGGGTTTGTATGTAAATAAAACCAAACGCTAGATAACCTAATACAAGACAAATACATGAAATCAATACACCATTCACACTTGTACCCTTAGGGTAATCCCGCTTGTTGCCTTCCAAAATGGGCCATGCTTGCACGTCGAGTTTCTTTGGCAAAACGAAACAAATCAAAATGATCATAGTCCCTCGATGACGCTTTCGAAAGTTGCCTAAACGAAATGATCATAGTCCCTTCAAGAAAATTGCCAAAGACACTTGGCACCATTGCCTTCATGGTCCATACGATGACCCGCGCCTGTCCCGTTAACATCCTAACGCAAGATTGTCCACCAAATACAATGGTGGAACAAAATTGTTAAAAGGGTTAAAACATGAGAAAAACCTTTGAGTATAATAGGGTAGACAAACTCTTAGTTACTTGATCAAACTTGCAAAACACACTTGCCTACTTTTTAAAACCCACTCCACAAACACTTTCAAAAAACAAACTTCCAAAAACATTTGAAACATATTTTCGAAAAGATACACACCTTTGTATATACTCAAACACGAGTCATTACAATGGTTGCCTAGACAAGGCCTCTTTTTCAAAACATTTTCAAAACACACACACACACCACAATTTCAAGCAATTGAAAATCAAGGCAAGTGATCTAAACAAGTAACTAAGAGCCCATGGATAACCATGGATGAAAAGGGTGATAATACCTTCCCTTTTAATAATCTACCCCCCGAACCCACGAAACATTTTAAAAGGTTTTTCCTGTGCTTTTTAACCTTTCCTTTAGGATAAAATAAAAAGTCGGTGGCGACTCTTGCTAAACTGAACAAGTGCGAATACAAACGCAAAACCTCAAGTCAGTTCTCCCACCGTATCACTGAACTGGCGACTCTGCTGGGGAAAAATTTAAAAGTGGGGTTACCTTAGGGTTTAGATCACCTTTACATTCTTTCTTTGATTGCCTTGATTGCTTTACTTTTTGGGTCCTTGTTTGGGTTTGCTATAAATCCTACACCCGGATTTGGGGCACCTTTTTAGGTAAATAGCAATAAAACTGTGAGGGAATTGTGCGGGGTATACCGACACGGTTGAAGCAGTAAGCTATGTTAGTGTGACATATTTGTGAGTACCGGTAACCCTTGAGTTCAATCAAGGAGAGTACGGGGCCACTGAGTGATGTCGTGAAGCACTAACGAACTCTTAGATCCTTAATTGACCATCCTAGCCTTTTTAGGGGTAGTAAGATGACCGACTTTGGTGCAGTCCGAAGTTGGTAGATACTCGATACTACACTCATTGAGGGTTGTTTTCTTGGAATATTTTGGTCGCCAGTTAAGTGGCTAAACCAAAACAATGAACACAGAAAATAATCCAATGATATTGAGCTCCTTAGAACCCGGTTTCTATTTTAGGACAGGATGAGCCAACTAACTTCAAGAGGGTACTTACTTTCAAACCCCATGCAAGCCTAAACCTAAGGACTTATTTGCTTTGTGTGAATATGATTACCTGTATATACACTCACTTGCTTTCGCATACATGTACATAACATCATGACATCATACCATAGCATTTTCAATAACCATTTCAAGGATCTCGAGGGTTCTTTTGATGCAGGGTTACGTTGAACCAGACGTCTACCAAGGGGCAAGAGGTTTTCTCCTCTAAACAAATGCCATCAAAGATCAAGTGCAACAACTTGAATCAGGGGCTATGACCCACTTGACATGGTGAGCTTGATTCTCGTGGAAAGACATCCACTGGTGCAAGGTTCTCCAATCAAAGATCAAAGTTCAACCTCTAACATTCTCTTGTGTTTACCCCAAGAGATCCTTGAAAACATTGCATATATATCATACATATCATTACATAACAGGTTTCTCCCATACAGGTCTCCTTATCTTCCTACTGTTTATTTCAGTAAGATGGATAAGGAACAAACGGTGAAAGATCTTCAAGCTCAAAATGCTCAATTCCAACAAATGCTGCTGGCTATGGGTAAAGGGCAAGAGGATCTGACAGCTCTTCTTCTCAAAGACAAGAAGAAGAAGTCCAAGAAGGCAGCCCGCATCCTGAACTTGAGGAGAAGACCTAAGACCTTGGACCTTGCAACTCCATCCAACATAGGGGATAGTCTTGAAGAAGACCACAATGTGGAGATTGATGAAGAGGAAGCTGACTACTCTGAGGAACAATATCCCCTCGCTGATGACAAGTACAAAGAGTTGGAGGGTCGCCTCAATGCTATGGAGATCCAACAAATACCTGGCTTGGATCTAGGAGACATGGGTTTAGTTCCTGGATTGGTCATTCCGCCAAAGTTCAAGGTCCCTACCTTTGCCATGTACGACGGAGTTTCTTGCCCTAAGATGCACCTAACGTCTTATGTCCGTAAGATTCAACCATACGCAACTGATCCAAAGCTTTGGATCCATTTCTTCCAAGAAAGTCTGGTAGGGGCTCAACTTGAGTGGTTCTATCAACTGAAGAGTTCTCGCATCCACACTTGGAAGGACTTAGCTTTTGCTTTCTATGAGCAGTATCAGTACAATGCTGATCTTGCACCAACTCGTGTGCAATTGTAGAGCATGACCATGGGTTCCGACGAAAGCTTCAAGGGATATGCCCAAAAGTGGAGAGATCTGGCTGGTAGGGTGCAACCCCCTTTAACTGGCAGAGAGTTGATTGACCTCTTCATGGGAACTTTGACGGGGCCTTTCTTTAATCACTTAATTGGAAGCTCCTCAGCCGGGTTCACCGAGCTAATACTGACCGGCGAGAGGGTCGAAGCTGGCATCAAGAGTGGAAAGATCCAAGGAACTACATCCTCAGATACTCAAATAATTCCTTACAATGGAAAGAAAGAGTCCAATGCTGCGAACAGTCAAAAGGGTCATCATGACCAACACGTAGGGTCAATCTTGATCTCTAATCCTACGCCTGCTCAACAAAGGCAGGGGCATCAGCATAAGGAGGTCGTGCCTAAGAGATAGTTCACCAAGATCAACATGTCACTGTCTCAAGCACTGCAACACTTGTTGAAGAAAGATCTGATCACATTGAGGGCTCCCCTCCGGAACCCAAATACTTCTGATCCTACCTATCATCCCAATGAAAGGTGTGAATACCACTCTGACAGTCCGGGGCATGACACCAACAACTGTTGGCCTCTGAAGAACAAGATCCAAGACATGATTGATGCCAAGGAGATCGAGTTTGACCCTCCAGAGACTCCAGCATGATCACTGCTCCTATGCCAGCTCATTGAGATTGTGTTTGTTTCATTTTGAATTTTCAAAGTTGTAATCTTTTGTTATTCAAACAATTATCTTTTAATGTCAAACTCTGTTTCATTAATGCATTGCATATGTTTGTCTTGAATTCATACATTCGTTTTCACTACTGTTATGCTTTCTTTATGATATTTGACTCTTGATAAAAAGCTGCAAGCCTTTAGAGGGAGGATGACGAAACAATACCGTAATCTCATACAGTATGCTTTTGAACAGACCTTGCTGATGATATACAGGCATTTCTTTCAATTCCCAAACACTGGAGTTATAAGGAAGATAATCCCTAGTCACCCCCTTCGAGCCAAAGAAGTAGGAGTTTTCTGTTCTAAACAAATCAAAACCTTTGATATAAACCCGGGGCAGGGTAGTCTCTCAGTTAATTCAAAAGGGTGCGCATTAAATTCGCAAACTCTCAGTTCGTAATACAACGAATGACATCAAAGGCATTCCTTTGGAATCAAAAGACAGTGATGGTTCCCTATCACATAGGCAGTCATTATCTCTCAAAAAAAAAACCCACTGAGCCAAAACCTATAAAGGAGGCTTAAGAAAGCTGGGGCATCCCGCTGACTGTAATCTCGAAAACAGGAACAGTCAGGCAAAAGTTAGGGATAACAAATCAAAATCAAAATAGAGAGGTCATTACAAATCCTCAACAACATGAAAAATGTTGCAAAGAAAAAAGGAGATGATGACTGCCTCCTAAATTCAACTGGTGAACCATCACCCAAAAGTCGTTCCAAATTCGAATGGAGTTCGACGCACAAATTAACTGAGCTTAGGGTTGAAGAACATCACGAAGAGCGGGTGGGTACAAATATAATTTGAGCCTTTATCCTTTGTTTCTTAAACCGTGAACCAAGCCACGTTACAACCCTTCAAAAGTCCTAATTGAAGCATGGGTTAGTTCGAAAGCATACTGTTACAAAAAGGTATCCTGACTCCTGTAAGGCTTTGCTCTAAATCTTGTGTTGATTTGTCTTATAAAAAGTTTTTTGCTAAAAAACGCATTCTTCAAAACTTCGAGACAAACATAAACTTTGCATTGATTGAATATCACTGTTTGCATTTGGCTATTTGTTTGACAACGAAGAAATTCATACATCGAATGTTCGGAGGAACGAAAACTCTCTCAGTGAACAAAGTCACTTCAAAAAGGATGACACTTCCATTGACAAATCTCCTATCAACAAGGGGCATGACATGTCACCATCCAATTAACTTGGGGCAGTCCAGTCAAGGTTTCAACAGATCTTTCAAAGTTCAGTTAACCTGGGGCAGTCCAGTCAAGATTTCAAGAAATCTCTCAATTCGCAGAGTAATCTGATTCAAGACTCCTTCATCATCACTTGGGGCATTCGAATGTCAAAAGTGTTCAACAATTCCTTCATCACCTGCTGGAAGTTACAACCACCAACAGAATAATGGACAATTGAAGCTCCTAAAAATTTGTTTCTCTCAAGAGTGAAGACTCTCATCCTTACTACCTCAGAAGATTGGTATACTCCCAATTTCTGACCCTTAACAAAATCAAGATCTAGAAATAGTTCAAGATGTGACCCAAGATTTGGCGATATTCTGATACTTATTCAAGATTCCCATATAGAAATAGTTCAAGATGTGACCCAGATTTGGCGACATTCCGTAACTTATTCCAGATTTCATTCTAGAGATAGTTCAGATGTGACCCAGGTTTGGAGACATTCTGTAACTTATTCAAGATTTCCTTCCAGAGATAGTTCAAGATGTGACCCAGATTTGGCGACATTTCGTAACTTATTCCAGATTTCATTCTAGAAATAGTTCAAGATGTGACCCAAGATTTGGTGACATTCTGATACTTATTCAAGATTCCCATCTAGAAATAGTTCAAGATGTGACCCAGATTTGGCGACATTCCGTAACTTATTCCAGATTTCATTCTAGAGATAGTTCAGATGTGACCCAGGTTTGGCGACATTCCGTAACTTATTCAAGATTTCCTTCCAGAGATAGTTCAAGATGTGACCCAGATTTGGCAACATTCCGTAACTTATTCCAGATTTCATTCTAGAGATAGTTCAAATGTGACCCAGGTTTGGAGACATTCCGTAACTTATTCAAGATTTCCTTCCAGAGATAGTTCAAGATGTGACCCAGATTTGGCGACATTCCGTAACTTATTCCAGATTTCATTCTAGAGATAGTTCAGATGTGACCCAGGTTTGGCGACATTCCGTAACTTATTCAAGATTTCCTTCCAGAGATAGTTCAAATGTGACCCAAGATTTGGCGACATTCCGTAACTTATTCCAGATTTCATTCTAGAAATAGTTCAAGATGTGACCCAAGATTTGGCGATATTCCGATACTTATTCAAGATTCCCATCTAGAAATAGTTCAAGATGTGACCCAGATTTGGCGACATTCCGTAACTTATTCCAGATTTCATTCTAGAGATAGTTCAGATGTGACCCAGGTTTGGCGACATTCCGTAACTTATTCCAGATTTCATTCTAGAGATAATTCAGATGTGACCTAGGTTTGGCGACATTCCGTAACTTATTCAAGATTTCCTTCCAGAGATAGTTCAAGATGTGACCCAGGTTTGGCGACATTCTATAACTTATTCAAGATTTCCTTCCAGAATTAGTTCAAGATGTGACCCAGGTTTGGCGACATTCTATAACTTATCCAGATTTGCTTCTAGAAATAGTTCAGATGTGACCCAGAGATGGCGACATTCAGTAACTTATTCCAGATCAACACCTGCAGCAATCAGAAGATTCTTGCAATCCCCAGCCAAAGAGCCTTCCAGAATCTAATTCCCCTCAGAGTCAAGATTCAAAATCCCCAGCGAAGCTAAAACTTCCAACTATCAATCCCCAAGCAGAGTGAAGACTCTCATTCTCAGTTCCTCACAAGAGTATTCGAATATTCTCCAGTGAAGATCTCCTCAAGACAGGAATCCCCAGTAGATTGGCATACAACCCAAGCTCCTGATTCCCCAACAGTGGTCCCAGGACTTCTCATCTTCAGCAATCAAAGATTCTTGCCCTCCCCTGCAGCAGCCAAGGATTTTTCCCCCCGGCAGCAGTCAAGATTCTTTTGTCTCCAGCCATCCAGGATTCATCTATCTTCAGCAAGACAGCTCATCAGCTTACATGCGCACTCATCGCATTCATACCATAAAATATAATACCACATTGCATTATGCATCATGACATTGCATACAACTAACTCTTTACCTTCTTTCAGGAAAGATCGGTCGATAGACAAAGATCATCATCTTCTGAAAGTCTTTCTAGAAACAGTTCAGATGTGACCCAGACATGGCGACATTCTGATGCTTATTCCAGATTCATCCAGAGGCAGTTTTTACACGGACTCATCATCAGGAAACCCTACACCGGTTCCTTCTCCACCTTCAAGACTTCTGAAAATAGTTCACGGGTTCTCCAGTAACCGATGTTAACCCATCGCTTGTTCAGATTCTTCTCAACTTCTGAAAACAGTTTACGGATGCTTCCCAACAACGGATGCTGCTCTATTGCTTATTCAACTTCAAGACTTCTGAAAACAGTTCACGGGTTCTCCAGTAACGGATGTTAACCTATCGCTTGTTCAGATTCTTCTCAACTTTTGAAAACAGTTCACGGACGCTTCCCAACAACGGATGCTGCTCTATTGCTTATTCAACTTCAAGACTCCTGAAAACAGTTTACGGATTCTCCAAACATGGATGTCAATCTATTGCTTATTCAGACCCCCAGTTCAGAGATGTTCCAAAACATGGATACCTTTATGATACTCGTCCACTCACCAATGACATATAGTTCAACAATCACCTTTAGATGGCATCTGTAAGCCCATACTCCTACCAGCAACTTCCAGATGGCATCTCTAAGCCCATCCCCCGACAAGATTCTGTCACATCCCTAGATGGCATCTTTAAGCCCATCACCAAATGGCATCTTTAAGCCCATCACCAAATGGCACCTTTAAGCCCATTCCCTCTACCATCACATCACCGAGTGCAAATTTTTGGGCACTCTAGTGTCCAATCTCCTTTTACCCTCGGGTCGCGAAAGGCAAACTTGCCAATCTAACTCTTCAGGTTCAAGAAAATTGAAAAGGGGCAACTGTTGTACCCCAAAATTTGCCCTCCTCTTTTTCCACAAGAAATCACAGCTTCGGGCTTTTCCTGATTTTTCAGACTGGCTCAAGAATCGGTCAAACAGAATTTTCTCGTCAGTCAGACAAAATTTAGGGTTTTCATTGATGTTAAAGCAGTTCAAGCAGATTGCTAAGGTTTGGTTGATTTTGGCTCAGGTTTGGATCAGACAGGCGCTTCTCTGACAATTAAAACAAAATTAGGTTTTTTGTGCGCGCATTCTCATAAAGAATTAATTCTACAGTTCTTTTCAGTTTACTCTGAGATTTGGTTTGAGGCATTTGAATTGAGGACTTGCAGTGCTTGGTATGATCAGTGAAGGCAAAAGAATAGGGATGTTTGTTTGACTCGACTGTGCAATGTTTATGGCTATCTAAAACGCCGGGTTTGTTATTGATTCATGCTAAATGGCAAGACCACAATGTTTACTAATTATTTTTTCTAAATCAGAATAATTGGATTTACTTCCAGTTATTTTAATTTAAGGAATTCAAATAATTAAATGAACAATGAATTGAAAGAAGAATTAACTGATAAAAAAAAGGGGATGTTTATTTATTTTGAATTGTTTGTTACAAATATTATTTAAATACTGTAAATTTATTTACAGTTATTTACATTAATACTATTACAAATAATTAAAATGGAAACAAAGCTATTCTAATTATCCTAAATATTCATCCTCTGATGCCCCTCTGCTCATTTGATTTTATCTGCAAAACAAAGAAAAAAAGTCAAAAGCAGATAAAATAAAAGACGGACAGTTAAATCAGAAATCATCATTAAAAGCGACTGGCCGGAATCAGTTTGCCCCCTCTGCAAATCACAAGATTTCTCTTGGTTCACAAAGAGGGATAGAAGCTGCTTGCAATTAAAGTATGAAATACACAAATTTACAAATTGCACAAATTCAAAGTTTGTCAAGCATACTGCATAAATCCAAAAATTGTCAACCAAAGTTTCCAAACAGCATGTACAAGTATAAAGGCAAACTGAATCTCAATTTCAAACTAAGCCAAAGATGTCAAACTATCCAAACTGTCAAAGGTACAAGAGCCACCAAAAAGGCTATCCAAAAGTTATCCAAAAGATATAGAAAGATATCAAGAAGTATAAAGTATGCAGAGGAAAATATGCATTGCAAGCAACATCAAAATAGCATCATTTTCAGGCCAGTACTTTTTCAGCATAAGACAAATTTAAGCAATATTAAATGCTTAAAATCTCTCAAGAGAGAGAGAAAAGAGAAAAAAGAAGAGGGGCTTACAGCAGGCTTTAGGCTTGAAAAAAGATATAAACAAACTTATCAGAACAGTAAAGAATAGGCAGAATACCACAAAGTAAAAAACACCACAAAACTGTATCAACACAACATACAGTCCTACCTCAAACTTGCTGGAAGCCAACACAAACTGTGTGAAACCTGTGTCAATCACCAAGCCTTCACCTGCAGAACCAACACATAAAAAAGGGGCTCACCATAAACCATCAAACATCACAAGCTCCCCAAAGCCATTAAACCTGTGTCAAGCCATCAAGCTCACTACGAGCAGTAAGCACAAGCCTAAACTGCTCAAACCTATTACTGCATAAAGCCTAACAAAAGCCTAAATCCAACAAAGCCATACTAGCCTAAAAGCTGTGCAAAAACCAGAACTACAAGCCTTCAATCTGCATAAGCCTTTCATCCAAACAAATATACAAACTAGAGAAAGCCTAAACCTTTCCAACCAAAGCCGAAAAGCTCATAAACCTGTGTCAAGCATATCAAGCCAAGCATACAAGCCTTGAAACATTCGAACCAACCACGCCCTCAGAATAAGATCATCACAGGGTCAACAACACTCAAAACCATCATCAAGAGCATCAGTTATCAGAAATCAGCATATCAAGCAAATCCTAAGGCACTCAGAACTGAGTTCGTCATTGAGCGGGCAAGCTAATGGAAGAGGAAAAGAAGTGTCAAAGCAAATAGGCATCTCAGCAAGCATACAAAAGCAAGCGTTCAAGTGGACAGAAGAGGAAAAGAAATTAAAGCAAAGGTTCTCAGACATCATCATCATAAAACCTAAAAGGGCAAATACAGATACCAGATCTTCCAGCAAAGCAAGCTAGCTCATCAGCGCTGTCCTCCCTCCACTTGGCCGCATGAAGCGCCTCCAAATCCGCCTCTCCTCCTCTCCACGCAACGATCTCCAAAGGTATAAATTCTCCTTTTTTCTTCTCTTCAAAACCTCAATCAGAAACAACAACAACACTTAAAATCAGAACACAACGAAACTAAAACAGGCAAGATATGGAACTTAAAATCCTAAGGCATTGGTTACCTTTCCTTATCGTAACTATGTTCAACCATGGAAGAGGAAGGAGCGGACGGTGGCGGTGGGTGGCCTTAGGCGAAGAGTAGGCTTTGTTCAGTGGCTAGGGCGTGAGAGGATGAAGACGAAGCAAAGCGAAGTAAACGGCGCCTCTGTATGTTACAAACCCTAAATCCAAAATGAAACAAACCCTGAAACCCTTGAAAAAAATGTGTGTCAAACGCTGGGCCTCTACCCGTTATTTGCTTAAGCCCATTCCCAAAATCTGGACGCACCCCCCTCCTTTTCCTGATCCCATCTGTGTTTGTTTGGGCCAAGAATATCTCTAAGGCCCATTCAACATTTTTCATAGTTTTTTTTTTAACTCATACATCAATCTTTTATTTTATTTTTATTTTGTCACTTTACTTCTTCTTTTTTAGTAAAATATTACATATACAAATTTTTTTTCTTAAAGTATTCCTTTTTTTTATATTATTACAATGAAAAAATACATAAGAATAAAATGTAGAATTAAATAATTTTTTGTACATTAACATTAATACATAAACTTCAATTTTTCTTAAACTTAAAACATTTCATTTTTTTTAGTTAAAACTTTTGTACATAAAATACTAACTAAAAATACATAAAAAACATTAATTCATAAAAAGTAGAATTACTTAAAACAATTTTCTTTTCTTTTCTTTGTGTACATAAAAACCTCAATACATAATTTTCTTTAAGTTAAATACTTTTCTTCTCTTAAAATATTTTGTTTTGTACATATTAACAAAAATACAAGAATACAAAAAGAATAAATAAATACTTAATTTTACATTAAGTTAACGATACTTAATAAATACACTTTTAACAACTTGTAAATAAACATGCACTTACACAAATACAATACACATTTGCTTATCTTTTATTCTTGTACATTTGATACATTTTACATTGTGATCGATTCGATTTGGTTGTAAATTATTTGGACACTACTCTCTTATTAAAGTCTCATCCCCATTTGTAAATATTTGTACCCCCACTCTCGGATGCTTATTTGTAATAGCGTAGACTTTAAATTCTCGCAATTTATCGCTTTCAAATATACCATGGTTAGACCTAGGGTTTGTATGTAAATAAAACCAAACGCTAGATAACCTAATACAAGACAAATACATGAAATCAATACACCATTCACACTTGCACCCTTAGGGTAATCCCGCTTGTTGCCTTCCAAAATGGGCCATGCTTGCACGTCGAGTTTCTTTGGCAAAACGAAACAAATCAAAATGATCATAGTCCCTCGATGACGCTTTCGAAAGTTGCCTAAACGAAATGATCATAGTCCCTTCAAGCAAATTGCCAAAGACACTTGGCACCATTGCATTCATGGTCCATACGATGACCCGCGCCTGTCTCGTTAACATCCTAATGCAAGATTGTCCACCAAATACAATGGTGGAACAAAATTGTTAAAAGGGTTAAAACATGAGAAAAACCTTTGAGTATAATAGGGTAGACAAACTCTTAGTTACTTGATCAAACTTGCAAAACACACTTGCCTACTTTTCAAAACCCACTCCACAAACACTTTCAAAAAACAAACTTCCAAAAACATTTGAAACATCTTTTCGAAAAGATACACACCTTTGTATATACTCAAACACGAGTCATTACAATGGTTGCCTAGACAAGGCCTCTTTTTCAAAACATTTTCAAAACACACACACACACACCATAATTTCAAGCAATTGAAAATCAAGGCAAGTGATCTAAACAAGTAACTAAGAGCCCATGGATAACCATGGATGAAAAGGGTGCTAATACCTTCCCTTTTCATAATCTACCCCCCGAACCCACGAAACATCTCAAAAGGTTTTTCATGTGCTTTTTAACCTTTCCTTTAGGATAAAATAAAAATTCGGTGGTGACTCTTGCTAAACCGAACAAGTGCGAATACAAACGCAAAACCTCAAGTCAGTTCTCCCACTGTATCACACAGTGGGAGAACTGACTTGGGATGTTTGCATTTGATCGCAATTTTTGAGGTTAGCAAGAGTCTCCACTGACTTTTCTTTTATCCAAAAGGAAAGGTTGAAAAAAACAGGAAAGACCTTTGAGATTATTTCTTGAGTTCAGGGGGTAGATTATGAAAAAGAAAGGTGTTAGCACCCTTTTCATCCATAGTTATCTATGGGCTCTTAGTCGCTTGCTAGATCAGTTGCTTTTGTTTGAAAGTATGCTTGTGGTGTGGGTTTTGAAAGTATTTTAAAAATGTAACTTTGTGATGGCTCTCGTTTCTATAAGAACGCGTACATAGTGTTGTTTCAAAAATAGTTCAAAGTGGTGTTTGTGGAATGTGTTTTTGAAAATGATTTTGAAAAGGTGTATTTGTAATGGCTCTCGTTTCTATAAGAACGCGTATAAAGTGTTGTCTTTTGAAAATGTTTCAAAATGAGTGTGTTGGTGTATAAAATGTTTTTTTATGAGCAAGCGAGCAACTAGGAGTGAATCTAGCTACTCAAAATGTCTTAAATGTTCTTTTCCTCCTCCTTTAGATGTTGTTATCTTACCATTTATTTTTTAAGAAGCCCCACCATTGGATGTAAAGGGACGAGCAACGGTCATCGTATAGTCATGAATAGCAATTTTGTAAGATATCTTAGCATTTTCTTTAAGGGACTAAGATCATTCATAAGGCAACATTTATAGCATCATCGAGGGACTATTATCTTCTATTTTGTTTGTTTTTGCTAAGACATCTTACATGTGTATTATGACCATTTATTTCTCAAGGCAACGAGTGGAGTTAACCCTAGAGGTGCAAAGTGTGCAAGTGTGTCTTTTTCATGATTGATTTGTCTTGTATTAGGGTTTGCTAACTTGTTGATTTTAATCTTTCCATACAAGCCCTAATTTACTAGCATTTATATATAAAGCATTACATTACGAAAAATAAAAAAATTACTAAGCTATTACATCAATAGGGGAGGGGGTGTACAAATTTACAAATGGGGAAATTGCAAGAAAATTAAATCTAAATAATTATTACAACCACATTGAATATTGTGCAAGAATTGAATAAAAGTGTACAAATGCAAAATAAAAAAAGAAATATGATTTTTGTTTGGTTTTCATGAAAATGTTTTAACCTAAACCTAATTAAGAAAAATAATTAATGAAAATTAAATAAAATTAACTTAAACTAAATAAGAAAAGAAATTAGCTAAAAAATATTTTTTAGGGTTTTATTTATGAAAAGGTTTTAAATTAATAAAAATAATATGAATATTAATTAATTAAAAGAAACCTAAGTTCTAAATTAATTTTAATTTCAAGAAAATAATATAATACTTAAACCTAAACCTAAATATTAATTATTAAGAAAGAAATTAATTTATTAAGAAAATGTTTTTGTTCTTTTAGTTTTATAAAACAAGTAAACTAAATAAGTGTAAAAATAATAAATAAAATATTTTTGGATTTTTATTAATAACAATAAAAAATAATATTAATAATAATAATAATAATAATAATAATAATAATGATAATAATAATAATAATAAAGGAAAAAGAAATAAAATAAAATAAGAAAAAGAAAATAATAATGAAAATTGGGCCCGGGGGTGCTGAAATAAGGTAGGGAGGAAAGTTAGCAAAAAAGAAGGCCCAATGCTAAGGGCCCAGGCGCTGCAAATAGAAACAAAGGAAAAATGTGAGAAAAATAAGCAAAAGGCAGCGCGCTGGGTGTTGAACCCATGCCCTCTTGGTTACCAACGCGCTGCCTTACCACTGGGGTGGCTATACATCCGCTCACTTATATCAAACCATAAATATATATTACAAATCAAGTCCATGGCCTGAACTTTATCTTCAACCTCACGCCTAACCAGAGTACCTGTAACTTCTTCATCTCTCAACAAAAATGGAATGTACAAACATGAAAGTTGTGGTATTTCTTCCCACGAATCCAACCATATAAATAACTAAAGCTAAAAGTTAAAGATGTGTGAGAATTTTTATGGCCCTAATTTAAAACCTAAAAATTTTAGAAACTTCACCTCTAAAATTCTCTAAGCTCAGGCCATATAAATGCAAACTATGGATATATATACAGCTTCGTGGCAATGGTATCAACATTTTATCTTTGAAAATGAAAGCTTAACAATGCCTATATGAATAATTCAAAAGTCAGAAAATTTACCTTGCAAGAGGGTATCGTGTTTTGAGTTTCAGCAACTTTCAATGAGTTCTAGTGATTGGGTTAGCCTCCTCAAGTTCTTAGGAAGCTAATGTGATGCTTGGCTTGAGCTGAAAGTGGCTGAGGAGTTATGGAGAAGTCCACTTGCAGACCCCTGGTTTTGAAAATGGAACTTGATGATGGAGGTGTTACAGTTAGGCAAAAGGACTTCGGATGGTTTGTATTTGATGTTTAGAAGCTTTAGGAACCAAAAGGCTTGGAAACGCACGAGGGAGATGCGAGTTTCAAGTTTTTGGTCAGATTATGCAACAATGGAGTTTTTGTGTGTGATTCTGAGTTCTAGGGAGTTTGAGGGCTTAAGCATGCATGGTTTCTCTTGCAAATAGCATCTCTATTTATATAGGAAAGGTTTTGAGGTTTGGAATGATCAGAAACAAAGAATCACATGTTATGAGTTCTTGACTTATTTTTGAAGTTATCTTGACAAACATGGTTTCAATGCAAGGTACATGTCTTGTAGGGTGTCTAGCAAATTTAAACATGTTTGTTTTGAGTTTATAGAGTATGCTTGTGCAGAAAGAACAAGTGTAAAGCTCCATACAAGTTGACTTTGTGATTAAAGTCATTTTTCAAGAATAACAATGTTGCATTTCTTCCAAAAATGGAAATGCAACTTGGATAATGATTCAAATGCTTGGAAAATGGCTCCATATGTTGTGTAAACATTTAATTAAGGAGTGAATTGCAAGTTTGAGGCCTGAAAAGTGAAGATTATGCAACATGACTATGGATTTGGTTCATTGTGCATCACAAATTTTGCCTTGCAAAACAACTTGAAACCCTAACTTTTGGCCTTCGATTCTCCTTGCTCACAAGTGATATCAAGGAGTTCTTGGACATTTTAGAAATCTTGTAATGTTATCTACAACCCCTCTTTGAATTACTTTTGTAAAATCCAAATGGAACTATGTGAAACTTGGCTCAGAAGTTAGGTCAAAATCCTGACCAAAATGCTCAAAATTTCACTAAGTGTTTTAGTTTCATGACTATGATTTCATGGATTAATAACTTGAAATCCAAGAATTTCTAGGAGGAGTTTTGTAAAGCAATGTTTTAGATCTTATTGAGATCTACAACTTTCATGTTGAAAGTTTCCTTTGAATCATCTTGCATCATGGTGAAAAATTGGCTCAAAGTTATGAAAAAATATGAAGTTTTCAACACTTAGAAAAATTTCTAAGTTTGGAAACTTTGACTTTTCAAAATGAAATCTTGACTTTTTGATTTCTTGATGAACAAGTTTCATATTTTGACATGTTTTGATGAATTGTGATCTTTGACACTTGATTTTGACCAAAAAGTCAAAGTTTGACTTTTCAGTATGCAAGTGACTTTTGATCAGTTGACTGAAAATCAACTATCAACCAAATGACCTTGAGCAATGTTTTGAGCCATGCCATTAGGTCAAAATGATGCAATTGAATCCTTGAGATCATGTTTCCAACCAATCAACCATTTGCTAGGTCAAAAATCAGAAATTGCCTTTTCTCAATCAAAACCCTAATTTTGACCATTTTGCCCTTTTGATAATCTGATCAAATTTGTTGAGGGATTATGGTCCAAACTTGATCAAATTACATATATGAATTCACAAAGTTGATATGGATAAAAAAGCATGAAGTTTGACTGTAAATTGGCCACATTTGACTTTTTCCTCAATATAGTTGATTTTTAGGTCAACTGATCAATTGACTGAGCAAATATGTGATCCAAGACTTGAAACTTGACATGAGCAATCTTGAGGGTATATAATTATCCATGAAAGTCATATGAGGCATTAAAAGTTCAAGTATCCTTGTGAAATCTCAAACCCTAATTTCAGTCATCAGTGCTTAAGGATGTGTCTTGAGTTGATCAACCCTTGTGCAATTTTGAACCAAAGGAGATCTTGTGAGAAAATACTTGATAAATGAGAGGGAAATTTTTTGGGTACAACACTACTCCCATGCCCAAGCACGAACGTGGTGTTAATGTTGTTAACGATGATACATTTGTTACTTCTGTTGAGGAACTTGTTACTCCTCTCATGACTGTTAAGTGGAATTTATTGCAAGCCGGTTTATTTCCAGGCTGTCGTGAAGATTGCCACTTATGTTTATCTCTACCGACTGGTTGCTATTTGTTGAAAGCAGGTGTTCAACGTCTGATAGATGATAAAGAGATTCTATTTGAAAAGACTCCCTTCACAACTGTTTCTTGTAAGGATGTTCCGATTATAACCATTTCCGCCAATCCTCCCAGGGTCTCCACCAAAAGACCTGTCAGGGTTACATCTGCTCCGAAGTTGGATCCTCTGATCATCACTATGCCAGGGCCAATCCCATACTCCTCGGACAAGGTTGTTACCATGGCGTCAAGCAAAACCTATTGGCTATTGAAGACCAAGTTTCTGGAAACATTGATCTCGACATTGGCAACATCGTTGGGACCAGCAAAATAACAAGAAGTGGAAGAGTGTTCTCCCCTAAGATTTCTCCTCTAAAATCCGTTACTATTCCTGTGATCATTCTTACTGTTCTTTCTATTGATACTACCACTGCAATTCCTGTGATTACCCCTGTTGCCACCCCTATCACTGATTCGGCCGAGACTCGGGGAAAAGACATATTGATTGAGCCTGTCCAAATGAAGGCACATTCAGAATTCATTCCAGAGGCTTCCAAGAAGGAAATGGAAGAAATCTCGAAGATAATAAAAAAGAGCGACTACAATATGGTTGAACAGCTGGGGCAGACCCCTTCAAAGATTTCAATGTTGGCCCTACTGTTGAGTTTCGAAGCTCATGCAAAGGCTTTGGTAAAACTCCTCAAGACTTCTCATGTGTCGCGGGAAACCTCCACTGACCAATTCAAAGATTGCGCAGGTAGTTTGACCGCTGATAATGGAATGGGTTTTTCTGTTGCTGATCTGACACCCAGAGGAAGAAAACAGAATGATGCGCTGCATGTCTCCATCGAATGCAGAGGCACTACTTTAGCCCGTTTTATAGTAGATACTGGTTTATCGTTAAACGTGTTACCCAAGAAGGCTCTGGATATATTAGACGACGAAGGTTTGACCCTGAAGCCCAGCAACATTGTAGTGAGGGCTTTCGATGGTTCAAAAAGAATGGTGCACGGGGAGGTGGATATCCCCATCAAAGTTGGTTCTCAGACCTTTGACTCCACTTTCTATGTGATGGATATCATACCATCTTATTCTTGATTGTTGGGTCGCCCTTGGATCCATGGGGCGGGAGCTGTCACATCCATTCTGCATCAGATGATGAAGTACCTGGTGAAAGGAAAGATTGTCACGGTGTATGGTGAAGAGGAATACATGGTAAGCCACCTGAACTCTTTCAGGTATGTGGAAATGGATGGCAAGTTCATCGTGACTCCGTGTTAGAACTTTGAAGAGATGCCCCAGACCATGGCGGCAACTGAGACTGTTACCAATATGCCAAAGATCACCAGACCTCCCTTGAAAATGGCTTCTCTCAGGGACGCCAAAGCAGTTATTGAAGAAGGTGGGTGTACCATTTGGGGCCAGCTCCCTGACATTCCATACAAATCTGATATGTTTGGTTTGGATTTCTCTTCAGGGGCTCAAAGGGCTGTTCGTCATGATCGTGCTGGAGAACCTCCCCTACACATCAGCAATCAGGGGGTCAACGCTTTAGAAGACAGTGATGGTGACTATGACATGGATAGCTGGATCTTTCCTACTACCAACGGTGGACCCAGTAACTGGATGGCTAAATACTTTGTACTGATTACTTTTGTTCAGAAGTAATTGTCTTTCTTGTTTCGGATATGTAATAATTAAACAATATAAACTCTATGGCCACATGTCTTACCCGGGGCACAATGGTTTATTTGTGAGGGTTATCATGTTTCAATATCATATGTCATTAATAAAACATTGGACGCTTTGCATACAAATTTTGCACTCTCTGTTTTTCTTTTCTGCTTTTTACTTTGTCAATATAGTTATGCTCTTACACACACTCACGTATCAAACTGCATATCCCTATCCACTCTGGATCCCATTGATAATGGTTCTGCTATTGTCGATTATGAATTTGAAAATCCGATCAACCAAGCCGAGGACGAAGGTGAGGTACCCAGAGAACTTGCCAGACTGTTACAGCAGGAAGAAAGGGCTATACAGCCTCATGAAGAGCCAGTTGAGACAGTGAATTTGGCACGAAAGAGGACAAAAAAGAAGTCAAGATAGGTGCAAATTTGGAGCTTAGTTTCAAACAGCGGTCGATACAAATGTTGCATGATTATTTCGAGATCTTTGCCTGGTCATATGAAGACATGCTAGGAATAGACACGAATATTGTGGTTCACCGTCTACCAACTAAAGAAGATTGCCCTTCAGTAAAGCAGAAGGTTCATCGTATGCTCCCTGAAATGTCATAGAAAATCAAGGTAGAAGTTATGCAGTAGTTCAACATTGGATTCTTAGTTGTCACCTCCTACTATCTGTAATGGGTTGATAACGTAGTTCTGGTGCCTAAGAAGGACGGCAAGGTATGGATGTATGTGGACTACAAAGATTTGAACAAGGCAAGCCCCAAGGATGATTTCCCGCTTCCCCACATTGACGTTCTGGTTGACAACATCGCACATCATAAGATATTTTCCTTCATGGACGGTTTCTCTGGCTATAATCAGACCAAGATGGCACCCGAAGACATGGAGAAGACAACCTTCGTCATGCAATGGGGCACTTTCTGTTACAAGGTGATGCAGTTTGGGTTGAAGAACACTGGGGCAACCTATCAACGAGCCATGGTAGCTTTGTTCCATAACATGATTCACCATGAGATAGAGGTCTATGTTGATGACATGATAACCATGTCTCAAACTGAGGAAGAGCACCTTAATCATCTTCAAAAGTTGTTTGATAGGTTGAAGACATACAAGCTGAGGTTAAATCCGAACAAGTGCACCTTCGGGGTAAGGTATGGTAAACTCCTAGGTTTCATTATCAGTGACAAAGGTATTCAGGTAGACCCTGCAAAGGTGAAGTCCATACAAGAGATGTTGGCTCCTCGCACTGAGAAGGAGGTTAGAGGTTTCTTAGGACACTTAAATTACATTGCCAGGTTCATTTCCCATCTAACTGCTACTTGTGAGCCAATCTTCAAACTCCTGAAGAAAGATCAAGTGGTAAAATGGAATGACGAATTCCATACTACCTTTGAGAGAATCAGGGAATACCTTCAAGAGCCTCCAATTCTGATGCAGCCGATTGAAGGAAGACATTTAATAATGTACTTAACAATGTTAGATAATTCGATGGGGTGTGTGCTGGGGAAGCATGACGAGTCCGGTCGAAAAGAGCATGCAATATACTACCTTAGAAAATATTTTACCGACTGTGAAACGAGATACTCACTGCTCGAGAAAACTTGTTGCACTTTGGCATGGGCTGCTCGTCGACTGAGACAATATATGCTGACCCACACTACTTTGTTGATATCTAAGATGGATCTGATCAAGTACATCTTCGAGAAGCCCGCTCTCTCTGAAAGAATAACGAGATGGAAAATGATCCTGACCGAGTACGACATTCAATACACGACCCATAAAACAATCAAGGGAAGTGTACTAGCTGATCATTTGGCTCATCAGGTTATGGATGACTACCAATCCATGAACTTTGAATTCCCGGATGAGAATATTATGTTAGTGACCGACTTTGAAGAACTTGGACTGAATGAAGGACATGAGTAAGGATCCCGATGGACTATGGTTTTTGATGGAGAATCCAACGCACTTGGCAATGGTATCGGTGTTGTAATCATATCTCTTGAGGGCTGTCATACTCCTTTCACCGCCAGATTATGTTTCAACTGTACCAACAATATGGCTGAGTATGAAGCATGCATCATGGGTCTCAAAGTTGCTATTGACCCGAGGATCAAGTTCTTAAAAATTTTCGGGGATTCAGCCTTGGTAATAAGTCAAATCAAAGGGGAGTGGGACACGAAGCACCCTAATCTCATCCTCTACAAAGAACACATGCTGATATTGCTTCCACACTTTGAATAGGTCACCTTTGAACATTTTCCACGAGAAGAGAATTAGTTAGCGGACGCGCTAGCTACTATGTCATCTATGTTCAAGGTCAGATGGGACAACGAAGCTCCTCAAATCACTATTGAGATATTGGATGAACCAGCATACTGCTATGGGATTTATACTGAAGAAGTAGCAGACAAACCTTGGTTCCATGAAGAGAAAAGGTATCTCGAGGCTCAAGAATATCCTGAGGGAGCATCTGTCAATGATAAGAAGTTTCTGAGAAGGTTCTCCGCAAAGTTCTTCCTCAGTAATGGAATCCTCTACAAGCACCACCATGACTCTACTTTACTTTGGTGTGTAGACAAGAGCGAAGCAGAGAGGATTATGGCAGATTTACACGAAAGTACCTTTGGCACCCATTCTAGTGGACACACCATGGCTAAAAAGATCCTACGGGTAAGATATTACTGGTCCACTATGGAAGCAGACTATTATCAGCATTCCCGAATGTTGTACCCCAAAATTTTCTCTCTCATTTCTCAAGTATTTTCTCACAAGATCTCTTTTTGTTCAAGACTGCACAAGGATTGATCAGCTCAAAACACCTCCTTAAGCACTGATGACTGAAATTAGGGTTTGAGATTGCACAAGGATAATTGAACTTTTAATTCCTCATATTACTTTTATAGATCATTATGTACCCTCAAGATTACTGATGTCAATTTTGAAGTCTTGGATCACATTTTTGCTCAGTCAATTGAGTAGTTAACCTAAAAATCAACTGTATTGGCGAAAAAGTCAACTATGGTCAATTTACACTCAAACTTCATAATTTTTATCCATATCAACATTATGAACTCATATGTATCACTTGATCAAGTTTGGACCATAATTCCTCAAGAAATTTGATCAGATCATCAAAAGGGCAAAATGGTCAAAATTAGGGTTTTGATTGAGAAAGGGCAATTTCTTATTTTTGACCTAGAAAATGGATAATTGGTTTGAGACATGATCTCAAGAGTTCAATTGAATCATTTTGACCTAATGGAATGACTCAAAACATTGCTCAAGGTCATTTGATTGATAGTTGATTTTCAGTCAATTGTATACTAAAAAGTCAAACTTTGACTTTTTGGTCAAAATCAAGTGTCAAAGATCACATTTCATCAAAACATGTCAAAATATGAAACTTTTTTTATCAAGAAATCAAAAAGTCAAAATTTCATTTTGAAAAGTCAAAGTTTCCAAACTTATAAATTTTTCTAAGTGTTGAAAACTTCATATTTTTTCACAACTTTGAGCCAATTTTTCACCATGATGCAAGATGATTCAAAAGAAACATTCAACATCAAAGTTGTATATCTTCCTGAGATATAAAACATTTCTTTACACAACTTCTCCTATAAATTCTTGGATCTCAAGTTATTAATACATGAAATCATGGTCATGAAACTAAACACTTAGTGAAAATTTTGCCCTAGTTTAGGCAGGATTTTGACCTAACTTCGTGGAAATTTTTCATATAGTTCCAAGGGGAATTTTCAAAAGTGATTCAAATAGGGGCTGTAGAGCACATTACAAGCTTTCTAAAATGTCCAAGAACTCCTTGAGATCATGTTTGATCAAGGAGAATCGAAGGCATGAAGTTGGCATTTCATTCATGAATTATAGGTCATTTTCATGATGAACAAGAATGCAATTTCAATGTTAGACTGCATAATCTTTCTTTGAAGGCCTTCTAACTTGTGTATCTATCCATCATTAATGGATTACACAAGCTTTTGAGTTATAATCCAAGTTGTTTAAGCTTTATCCAATTCACATTGCCATTTTGGGAAGAAAGTGAAGAATACCATTCTTGAAAAGCAAGCTTTATGCACAAAGTCAATCCTTGAGCCTCTAACTTGTTACCTCTGATCACACTCCATCTACAAAGTCAGAAGCAAGTGTGTTTAAAGCATAACCACTCTATCTTAACAAGTACACAAGACTTTGAAACTTGGATTTCTCAAAAATCACATGTTATGCTTAAACTTGTGATTTTGAGTTCTGGTCAACAACAAGCTTCCAAACTTGTTGCTTATAAATAGAGGCACTATTTGTGAGCTAGAACACGAGCTAAAAACACCCTGAAACACTCCCAAACTCTCTCAAATCATAAATTTCCCAAAAACTCCACCATTGAACAGTTTCTGACCATGGACTTGTAACTCATATTTCCCTCGTGCGTTCTTTGGCCTTTTAGTTCCTAAAGCTTCCTTACATCAAATACAACTCATCCATATCCCTGTTACACGACTGTAACTCCATTTCTATCATCCTCCATAACCAAAAACAGAGCACTGCACATTGACTTCTCCAAGCCATTTCAGTCACTCTCAACTCAATCTAACCATTGCATTAGCTTCCTGGGAACTTGAGGAAGCTAACCTAATCATTTCAGCACCTTGAATCAAGCTCATTTGCAGTTCACAATTTCCAGTTTTTAGGTATTTTTCTTGAACTTCTATCTCATTAAATGTAGACATCATTGTCCTGAAACTGTACATATCCATAGATTTCATTTATATTGATTGAGCTTTGAGAATTTTAGGTTTGAATCTCTGAAAATATTTAGGTCAGAATTTGGTACTTTTAGAAATTCTTATTCTTCTTTGATTTATAGCTCATGATATTTGTATGGTTGGATTCGTATGGAAAAATGGAGCAACTTTCATGTTTGCATCTTTTCTTTTTGTTGAGAAATGAGCAAGTTACAGGGGCTATGGTTGGAGGTTGAAGATGAAGTTCATTTCTAGAACTTGTTTTGTGTTATGTATTTATTGTTTCAGTTATATCAACGAATGTATAGCCACCCCATTGGTAAGGCAGCGCACGTTTCATGCTTAAGGCGTGGGTTCAAGCCCCAGCGCTGCCACTTTTCTCATTTCCCCCATATTTTTCTCTCTTTTTGTCACAAGCTTGCAGCGCTGGGCCTCAAGCTGTTGGGCTTTTGTCTTTTTGCCTATTTCTCACCCCTGCTTTCACATTCACACACCTGACCCAAACCATTTTTATTTTATTTTTCATTTTATTTATTTTCTTTTATATTTTATATTATATTTTTATTTTCTTTATTATTTTTTTATTACTATTATTAGTATTAGTATTTTTATTATTATTTTTATTAATAAAAAATCCAAAAATATTTTTATTTTATTATTTATATTTATTTAGTTTATTTTTCTTCATAAAACTAAAAGAACAAAAAAACATTTTCTTTAATAAATTAATTTTCATTTTTTTAAATACTTAGATAATTAGTATTAATTATTATTATATTATTTTCTTGTAAATTAAAATCAATTTAGATCTTAGGACTTTTATTTAATTAATTTTATTTACTAATTTAATCAAATTCATAAAAAAAAACCTAAAATTTTTGTTCTCTTTAAATAATTTATTCTACTAACTTAATCTTAATTTTATAATTTTTCAGTTAATTATTTTATTTTAGTTAACTAGGTCAAAAAACCATGTTTATGGAAACAAAACAAAAAACCACATTTCTCTTTACATTTACATTCTTGCATTTTTATTTATTCATTTTTTGTACAATATTCAATATGGTTGTAATAATTATTTAGATTTAATTTTCTTGCAATTTCCTCATTTGTAATTTGTACACCCCTCCCCTAATGATGTAATAGCTTAGTATTTTTATTTTCTGTAATTTAATGCTTTATATACAAATACTAGTAATTAGGGTTTGTATGGAAAGATTAAAACCAACAAATAGCAAACCCTAGTCAAGACAAATCAAGCATGTAAACCAATACACTTGCACACATACACCCTTAGGGTAAACCCACTTTGTTGCCTTACAAAAATGGTCATATTGTGCATGTGATGTGTCTTAGCAAAAACAAACAAAATACAATATCATAGTTCCTCGATGACGCTATCAAAGTTGCCTTTCAAAATGATCTTAGTCCCTAAAGAAAATGCTAAGATATCTTACAATATTGCTAATCATGGCTATACAATGACCCACGCCCATCCCTTTTACATCCAAAGATAGGGTTACTTACCAAATCAATGGTAAGATAACAATGTCAAAGGAAAGAGGAAATAAACATGAAAGAATTTTGAGTAGGTAGTTTGTTCCTAGTTGCTTGCTCAATTTCAAACCAAACATCCTTGCTATTTTCAAAACAAACACCAACACTTTCAAAAACATCTTTCAAACTTGAAAACATTTTCAAAAGATCAACACTTTGTATACATTCTTACGAACGAGAATCATTACAAAGTTTTCCTAAACGATGGCTCCTTTTCAAAATACTTTCAAAAACCACATAAAGCACAATTTCAAACAAAAGTAAGTGATCTAGCAAGCAACTAAGAGCCCATAGATAACTATGGATCAAAAGGGTGCTAATACCTTCCCTTTTCATAATCTACCCCCTGAACTCAAGAAATAATCTCAAAGATATTTCCTGTTCTTTTCAGCCTTTCCTTTTGGATAAAAGAAAAGTCGGTGGAGACTCTTGCTAAACCGCATTTACAATCAAATGCAAAACAACCAAGTCAGTTCCTCCATCGTGTTATAGAACTAGCGACTCTGCTGGGGAGAATTTTAAAAGTGGGGTTACCTTAGGGCTAGATCACATTTATTTGCTTTCATTGTTTGACTTGGATGCTTTACATTTTAGTTCTTTATTTGGGTTTGAATCCTCTACCCGGATTTGGGATACTTTATAGGTAAGTAGCAATACATTGTGGAAACTGTGCGGGGTATACCGATATGGTCTAAGAAATAGCTACGTTAGTCTGACATATTTGTGGATACTGGTAGCCCTTGAGTAGTCAAGGAGAATACGGGGCTGCTGAGTGATGTCATGAAGAACTAACTAACTTCTAGAACCTTTACTTGACCAACTTGGCCATTAGGACTTAGTGAGATGACCAGCTTTGGTGCAGTCCAAAGTTGGTAGATACTCGATACTACACTTATTGAGGTTTGGTTTTTTGGGATATTTTGGTCGCCATTAAAGAGGCTTGTGCTGAAATAATGCTCGAAGAAACAAACCAGTGATATTGAGCTCCTTTAGAACCCGATTACTATTGCTAAGACAGGTTTGAGCCAACTAAACTTCAAGAGCGTACTTACCTATGAGACTCCATGCAAGCCTAAACCTAAGGACTTGTTTGTTTTGTTTGTATATATCTACTTGTACATAACATCATAAACATCATAACATCATACTCATACTCACTAACCATTTCAAGGATTTTTGGGATTTATCTTTGTTCTGTTTTATAGGACAAAGATTCTATTTGCAGGAAAACCATTCAAGTCAATCTTGTAAGGATCCCTCCTCAACTTAAAGAGTTAGCATCAAGGGTTCCTGAAAATTCTCCATTTACCGAAAGACATGGTCACCTCCTAAACTTGGTTACCTCCAACACTGATGAGGACATGGTGAAGGTGCTCTTCCAGTTCTTTGATCCTCTACACCATTGCTTCACATTTCCCGATTATCAACTTGTGCCAACTTTGGAAGAATTATCCCAACTTTTGAGGATTCCAATTCTCAATCAACTACCCTTCAACAATATGGAATGAGATCCAAAACCAAAAGAGATTGCTCAAGCCCTACACTTGCAACCATCTGATGTCACAACTAATTGGGAAACAAGGAGTGGTGTCAAAGGTTTCTTAGCCAAGTTCTTGTTTGAGAAAGCTCAAAACTGTTGGAACTCCTTGGACTTGCAAGCTTTTGAGGAAGTTGTGGCTCTCCTCATCTATGGGATGGTTTTGTTTCCAAATCCTAACCAACTCATAGATGTAAACACCGTCAAAATCTTCATGTCTCGTAACCCGGTGCCTACTTTGTAAGGAGACATCCTACATTCTTTTCACACTCGCACTATGAGGAAAATGGGTATTCTCATGTGTTGTACTCCTCTCTTGGCAAGATGATTTATTTCGCATCTTCCCTAATCTGTATTGAAGAACGAGCAAGGTTCAAGGTGGTCACATAGGTTGATGACGCTCAGACATTCAGATGTTCATTGGTGTTCCCGATCTTTGGATAATGTTACCATCGTCGACCGCTGTGGAGAATTCTCTAATGTCCCCTTACTTAGAATTAGGGGAGGTATCACCTACAACCCCTGCTTAGCCTTAAGACAATTTGGTTACGCCCGAAGGGATGGTCCCCATGATATGCTTATTCAAGGGTTGGTATTTGACTACGAGAATGATGATCAAGGTCACCACCAGAGGTTTATCCGAGCTTGGAGGATGTTGAACAAGGTAGATAGCAAGACATTGGGGCATAAGAATTCCATCCCTCTTGAGCCTAATCTCAAATGGGTATGATCTCGTACTCAAAGTCTTATGATGCCTTACCCCTCTATTCTCCCGGTCATCAAAGAGCCTGTTGTGGAAGGAGGTGTCCCATAGACTATCCCGCATCCTGAGATACCCACCTCTCTCGAAGACTTGCAAAGGTATTGGATACAACTTAAGGGGGAGCGAGACACTTTTGAGGTCCAATTCTACGCCAGCAAGAAGAAGGTTATGGAACTCACCAAGCAGCTTCATGAGGAGCGGAGTCTGAATGCCTACATCACACCAAAGAGGACGCGTTCAACTATTTTATCTTAGAGTTTTTGTATTTCTTTGTAAGCTCAAAGAGGCATGATGTACTCAAACTTTGATTTATTAATATAACGTGTGTTCCTTTTTATCTATAGAAAATTTAAATCTCTAATTTCCTTGAAATCATTGCATATGCATTTCCATTCATCATAACATAAGCAGGTTTCTTACAACAGGTCTCCTCATCTTTCTACTATTTATTTCAGTAAGATGGACATGGAACAGACGGTAAAAGATCTCCAGGCGCAGAATGCTCAGTTTCAACTAATGTTCTTGACTCTAGCCAAAGGACAAGAGGATTTGAAAACTTTGTTGATTGAAGAAAAGAAGAAGAAAGCAAAGAAAGCAACCAGTGTTTTGAATCTAGGAAGAAGGTTCCCCGGGCCAGCCAGACGGACCCTAGACTTTGCAACATCATCTGGTGAAAAGGATAATCAAGAAGGGGAAAACAAGGAAGTGATTACCCGTCCAGAATCTGAAGAGGAAGAAGAAGAGGATTACTCTGAAGAACAGTATCCTCCGGCTGATGAGAAATACAAACATCTGGAAGAGCGTCTAAGTGCAATGGAGATTCAGAAAGTGCCCGGGCTGGACTTTAAAGATATAGGTTTGGTGTATGGGATTGTTATTCCACCAAAGTTCAAGGCACCAGTGTTTGCTAAATACGAAGGGGTTTCGTGTCCTAAGATGAACCTCCGATCTTATGTGAGGAAGATACAGCCTCACACTGCCGATAGAGATTTGTGGGTCCACTTCTTTCAGGATAGTCTATCCGGGACTTAGCTAGATTGGTTATATCAACTGGAGAGGGCCAATATCCATAATTGGGAAGACCTGGCCGCTGCTTTTTATAAACAATATCAATACAACACAGACCTTTCTCCCACCCATACTCAACTTCAGAGTATGCTATGAGTTCAAGCGAAGGTTTCAAAAACTAAGCTCAGAAATGGAGGGACTTAGCAGGAAGAGTCCAGCCTCCCCTGTCTGACCGAGAGCTAGTAGACATGTTTCTAGGTACCCTGTCCGGTCCTTTCTTTAACCATCTAATTGGAAGCTCCTCAGCAGGCTTCACTGAATTAATCTTGACCGGAGAAAAAGTGGAAGCTGGGATTAAGAGTGGGAAGATCCAAAATAACGCATTCGCCAGTGTCGTGAGAAAACTATTTATTGGGAAGAAAGAAGTCGGTGATGTATACCCTTAAAGGAATCAGGACAAAACTGAACACCGTCCAACAATAGGGGCCGTCATGATCCCTAAGCCTGCACCTACTCAACAAAGGAATAACCAACCTAGAACGGAAAGACCAGTAAGACAATTTACCCGGATAAATATGACGTTGTCTCAAGTCCTGCCACATCTGTTGAAATCTAATCTGGTAACTTTGAAGGAAGCCCCAAAGAATCCCAACACCGCCTCTCCTTATTACCACCCTAATGCTCATTGTGCTTAACATTCAGAAAGTCCAGGCCATGATACCAACAACAGTTGGGCTTTGAAAAATAAGGTGCAAGACCTTATTGAGGCAAAAGAAATTGAATTTGATTCTCCTGAGATCCCAAATGTTATCACCGCTCCTATGCCCAATCACGGACGTGATGTTAAATATGTTGAAGATGATGTGTTTGTTACTGTTGTTGATGAACTTGTTACTCCTCTACTAACTGTTAAGAGGAACCTGTTGAAGGCCAGTTTATTTCTGGGCTATGGCGAAGGCTGCCACCTCTGTTTATCCCTACCAACTAGTTGTCATTTATTGAAAGTAGGTGTCCAATGCCTGATGGATGACAAAGAGATTTTGTTTGAAAAGACTCTCGTTCCAACCATTTCTTACAATGATGTTTCAATAGTAACCATTTTCGCCAATCCTTCCAGGGTCTCCACCAAAAGACCCGTTAGGATTACATCCGTTCCTAAGGTGACTCCATTGATAATTACTATGACAGGGCCGATCTCGTACTCCTCAGATAAAACTTCCCATGGAACTACGGGGGTGATGTCTACTATTATAGCATCAAGCAGGATTGGTTGGCTGATGAAGACTCAGTTTTTGAGAGTGTTGACCCCGACATCGGCAACATTGCGGGAACCAGCAAAATAACCCGAAGTGGAAGGGTATTCTCCCTTGATATTGCTCATCCAAAAACTGCTACTAGTACTGTGATCATCCCTGCTTTTGTTCCTACTACTACAGTTCATATGGTTACCCCTACTGACACCCTTACCTCCGAGTCGACTGAGGCTCGGGGCAAAGGCATTTTGGTTGAGCCTGTCTAGATGAAGGCGCAATCAGTATCTATCCCAGAGACCTCCAAAAAGGAGATGGAAGAAATTCTGAAAATTATAAAGAGAAGTGACTACAACATAGTCGAACAGCTGGGGCAGACTTCGTCAAAGATTTCTATGCTAGCTTTATTGTTGTGCTCCGAGGCTCATGCGAAGGCCTTGGTGAAATTTCTTAAAACTTCCCATGTGCCATAAGAAACCTCTGTTGATCAATTCCAAGACTGTGTGGCCAGTTTGACCACGGACAACAGTTTAGGCTTTTCTGATGCTAACCTGACACTTAGAGGGAGGAAATACAATGAGGCATTGCACGTCTCTGTCGAATGCAGGGGGACAAATTTGGCCCGTGTCCTGGTTGATACTGGTTCATCTTTGAATGTGCTGCCTAAGAAAGCTCTGGATAGACTCGACTGTGAAGGTTTGACCTTAAAACCAAGCAACATAGTTGTAAGGGCCTCTGACAGTTCAAAAAAAATGGTGCATGGGGAGGTGGACATCCCCATAAAAGTTGGAACTCAAACCTTATATTCAACTTTCTACGTGATGGACATTCGCCCTTCCTATTACTGTTTATTGGGACGACCTTGGATTAATGACACTGGTGCCTTCACCTCTACATTACATCAAATGCTGAAATACCTAACCAAGGGAAAAAATATTATTGTCCATGGAGAGGAGGAATATATGGTTAGTCACCTGAACTCCTTAAGATACATGGATATGGATGGTGAATTCATCGAAACTCCGTGTCAGCATTTCGAGGATGTCCCACAAACAGTGGTAGCAACCAAGACTATTTCCCAAGTACCAAAGATTACCAGACCTCTCCTAAATATGTCTTCTCTGAAAGATGCCAATGCAGTGGTCGAAGAAGGTGGGTATACTATTTGGGGCCAACTCCCGGATATCCCTTACAAATTTGAAAATTTTGGTTTTGGTTTCACTTCAGGAGCCCAAAAAGTTATTTGTCGTGTTCGTGCCGGGGAACCACCTTTGAAGATCAGCAACCATGGAGTCAACCCAATGGAGGATAGTGATGACGACTGCGACCTGGAGGAATGGGTTTTCCCAACCATCAATGGAGGACTCAGCAACTGGGAAGCCAAATATTTTGTACCAATTACTTTTCTCCAACAGTATTTGTCTTTAAATTTTTGTCAGACTTGTAATAATTAAATAATTCAGACTTTTAAAACATTGTGTCTTACCCGAGGCACAACGGTCCATTTGTAAGGGTTGTTACTTCATTTTCATATGTCATCAATGAATCATGGACGTTTTTGCATGAAAACTTTGTGCTATTTGTCTTTCTTTTTCTACATTTTTATTTTCTTTCAAAGATAGTGATACATTACACACACTCAAATTCAAAATGCAGATCTACATCCACTCAGGACCCCATGGTTAACGATTCTGCTATGGCCTATTGTTACTTTGAAAATATAATCTACCAAGCCGAAGACGAAGGTGGGGAAGATTGTGAAGTTCCATGGAAACTACCCAGGTTACTACAACAGGAAGAAAGGACCATACAGCCCCACGAAGAACCAGTGGACACAGTTAACTTAGGTACCGAAGAGGACAAGAAAGAAGTCAAGGTGGGTGCCAATATTAAACCCAGTGTCAAGAAGCGTTTAACTCAGTTTCTACATGAATAAGTTGAGGTCTTTTCTTGGTTGTACAAAGACATGCCAGGACTTGACGCTGATATCGTGGTCCATTGTCTACTGACAAAAGAAGACTGTCCTCCAGTAAAACAGAAAGTCCGTCGCATGCGGCCAGACATGTCAGAGAAGATCAAGACTGAAGTCTTGAAACAATTTAATGTCGGATTCTTAGCCTTCACCTCCTAACCACAATGGGTCTCCAATGTTGTTCCAGTTCCTAAAAAGGACGGAAAAGTACGCATGTGTGTGGATTACCGAGATTTGAATAGGACAAACCCTAAGGATGATTTCCCACTTCCCCATATCGATATTTTGGTTGAAAAATACCGCACAGCATAAAGTGTTCTCATTTATGGATGGTTTCTCAGGCTACAATCAAATCAAAATGGCACCTGAGGACATGGAGAAAATGACCTTCGTCACACAGTGGGGCATATTCTGTTACAAGGTTATGCCATTCGGGTTGAAGAATGTTGGGGCAACTTATCAGCGTGCCATGGTAGCTCTATTTCACGACATGATCCATCACCAAATAGAGGTCTATATGGATGACATGATAACCAGATCTCAAACTGAAGAGGAACATCTTGACAATTTACATAAACTGTTTGAGAGGCTAAAGAAATATAAGCTAAGGTTGAACCCAAATAAATGCACATTTGGGGTGAGGTCCGATAAACTCCTAGGCTTCGTCGTCAGTGGTAAAGGTATCGAAGTGGACCCTGCCAAGGTGAAAGAAATACAAGAAATGCCTGCTCCTCGCACCGAAAAGGAAGTCAGAGGATTATTAGGACGGCTTAACTACATCCCCAGATTCATTTCTCACCTAACCGTTACTTGTGAACCAATCTTCAAATTAATGAAGAAAGATCAAGTAGTCAAATGGAACGATGAATGCCAAGTTTCCTTTGACAAGATCAAAGAGTACATGCAAGAGCCTCCTGTTTTGATGCCTCCAGTAGAGGGAAGACCTTTGATCATGTATCTAACTGTCTTGGAAAATTCAATGGGGTGTGTGCTGGGGCAGCATGACGAGTCTGGCCGAAAAGAGCATGCTACTTATTACCTGAGCAAAAAGTTTACCGACTGCGAAACAAGATATTCACTGCTCGAGAAAACTTGTTGCGCTCTGGCATGGGCTTCTCACAGGCTGAGACAGTATATGTTGACCCATACTACCTTATTGATATCCAAGATGGATCCAATTAAATACATATTTGAGAAGCCTGCCCTCTCTAGGAGAATAGCGAGATGGAAGATGATCCAGACTGAATACGACATTCAGTACACTACCCAAAAAGCAATAAATGGCAGTGTGCTAGCTGATCACCTTGCTCATCAAGTTGTGAATGACTATCAGTCCATGAAATTCGAATTCCAAGATGAAGACATCATGATGGTAAACAATTGTGAAGAACTCAGACCATATGACGGACCTGAACAAGGATCCCGATTGACCTAGGTTTTTGACGAAGCCTCCAACTCACTCGGCAATGGCATAGGTGCTGTAATCATATCCCCTGAAGGATGTCACACTCCCTTCACTGCAAGACTTTATTTCAACTGTACTAATAACATGGCAGAATATGAAGCGTGTATTTTTGGTCTCAAAGCTGCCATAGATTTGGGAATCAAGTCCTTAAGTGTATTTGGAGATTCAGCCTTAGTCATCATTCAGATCAAAGGAGAATGGGACATGAGGCACCCTAACCTCATCCCCTACAAAGAACATGTGTTGACATTAATCCCACATTTCGAGGAAATTACCTTTGAGCATTTACCACGAGAGGAAAATTAACTAGCAGATGCGCTAGCCACTATGTCATCCATGTTTAAACTCAAGTGGGGCAACGAGGCTCCACAGATCACCATTGAACGGATGGATAAACCAACTTACTGTCACGAGATCGATACTGAAGAGATAGTGGAAAAGCCTTGGTTCCATGAAATTAAGAGGTATCTCGAGGCTCAAGAGTATCCAGAAGGAGCTTCAGTTAATGATAAGAAGTCCTTAAGAAGATTCTCTGCTAAATTCTTCCTCAGTAATGGCATTCTCTACAAGCGCAACCACAACTCTGTTTTGCTTCGTTGCATAGACAAGGTTGAGGCAGAAAAGATCATGGTTGATCTACATGAAGGAACTTTTGACACCCATTCTAGTGGGCACACGATTGCTAAAAAGATCCTACGAGCGGGGTACTATTGGTCTACCATGGAAGCAGATTGCTATCAGCATTCACGAACCTGCCAAAAGTGTCAGATCTATGCTGACAAAGTGCATGTGCCTACAGTTCCTCTAAACATCATGAATTCTCCCTGGCCATTCGTCATGTGGGGCATCGATATGATTGGAGAGATCAAACCTACAACTTCTAATGGGCACCGCTTCATCTTGGTGGCTATTGACTATTTCACGAAGTGGGTTGAGGCAGCTTCTTTCGCTTCCGTTACCAAGAATGTTGTGGCCCGATTCATCAAACAAAATCTCATCTATCATTACGGTATCCAGGATAGAATCATCATAGACAATGGTACGAATCTCAGCAATACTATGATCACTGTACTGTGCGCGCAATTTAAGATCTAGCACCATAATTCTTCCCCTTACCAGCCAAAGATGAATGGCGCTGTCGAAGCCGCAAATAAAAACATCAAGAAGATCATACAAAAAATGACAGTAACATATAAAGACTGGCATGAGATGCTACCATTCGCTCTCCACGGTTACCGTACCACAGCGCATACATTAATAGGGGAAACTCCCTTCTCCTTGGTATACGGCATGGAAGTTGTTCTACCAATTGAAGCCCAAATACCTTCTCTGAGAATCATGAAGGATGCAGGGCTGAATGAAGACGATTAGATCCAAACTCGGCTTGACCATTTGAACTTGATTGATGAGAAGAGGCTTACAACTTCCTGTCATGGTCAGGTGTACCAAAAACGTATGATTAAGGCTTTTAACAAGAAGGTCAGATGTCAGGTATATCAGGTTGGTGACTTGGTAATCAAGCGTATCATATTGCCACAAGGTGATCCCAGGGGAAAATGGACTCCTACATACGAAGGACCATTTATGATCAAAAGAATATTCTCTGGTGGAGCAATGGTCCTAACCACTATGGATGGCGACGACCTTCCGCACCCTGTGAACGCGGACATAGTCAAAAGATACTACGCATAAGAGACCTGCTAGGTTGACACACCTAGGCAAAACAAGGGCATCCCGGTGAACCACAAAGGTTCGGGCAAAAATTAGGGATAAAATATAAAAAAATCTGTACACCTGGCAAGCTGAAAACCTGAAAGGGAGGCTTGGGAAAAAAAGGGTATCCCGGTGGACTGAAAACCCGAAAGGGCAGTCCAGGAAAAAGTTAGGGAATTAAAGCGTATGACTATGTCCCATTGTATCACCTTACAGACAACCTTTAGCATCGACTGACAAACTCAAACGGGTCTAATCAATCCAATCAACTTCGGACAAGGCAACAAGTGGACAAGACGCTCGGAGACACGAAATCTATAGCAGAATGGGAACCCCATGGAATCATTTCACATATCTATATTTTCTTTGTATAAATTTCCATTTTTTCTACGACAACATTCTCTTACTAGAATGCTCATCTCATTGTACAAAAATACTTATTCAAGTTAATACAAAGATATCCCTTTGAAAGTGAAAAACTATCTGTTTTTCTTTTTCCGTGTTTTGTTTGCAAAAACGTCCAATGATTATTTTTGAACATATGCATTTGAACATAACTACTGTTTACAAATGAACAGAAAAAAGAGGAACAGAAAACAGAAAGACAATCACTAATGACTTTAAGAAATAGGATAATATCTTTAGACTATTCCATAAAGTCCCCCGCAGATACTTTTCCAGCAAGAGCGGAAAACGGGACATCCCACTACAGGATCACTAACATACCTCCAGTATGCAGCCTAATATATCAAGCTCTCTCACATCCTAGAAGGAACAAAACTTCCAGTTACCGCTCCTAAAACTCCTGAGTGAAAGTCACCCAGTCTCTCAAGATTCCCCAGCAGGATTTCACGAGGTCTACAAGCAATACACGACGTTTCCCTTACACAACAAAGTTTATTTCTCTAATAAATGGAAACTCATCCATCAACACTTCAACTTCAAAATATGAAGACTTACGCTCTTCATTCCCAGCAGTACTCAGGGATTTATTTTACCCGACTCCAGCAACACTACGGTATAACAATTATGTGTCCATACATTACATCCATACGTCATAGCATTGACAACATAGATACACACGACACAATCTCATTTATTTTTGAGAACATCATTACACCATGCATTTCATATATCATGACATTGCATACAACTAACCTTTCATCTTTACAGGTAAGATCATTCAACAGAAAATTATCGTCAAATCTTCAGCAAGTTAATTACAGTTCAGTTCCCAAGAAAGGACTGATCAACCATCTACATAACAGATATTTCTTTCAGATCCCCGCCGTTTTAGTTTAAATCTCTCAATGGTTTATTTTGATTCATTCCCGCAGATGCTTTCTCTGGTTCAGATAAATCACTCAAAGATTTACTCTGATTATTTCCAGTTAAAGAATATTCAAGATCTCTTTTGGTTCAGTTTAAACCCCTCAATGGTTTATCCTGATACTTTTCAAAGGAACACTTCGGGTTCAGATAAACCTCTCAATGGTTTATTCTGATTCTTTCCCGCATATGCTTTCTCTGGTTCAAATAAATCACTCAAAGATTTACTCTGATTCTTTCCAGTTAAAGAATATTCAAGATCTCTTTTGGTTCAGTTTAAACCCCTCAATGGTTTATCTTGATACTTTCTAAAGGAACACTTTGGGTTCAGATAAACCTCTCAATGGTTTATCCTGATTCTTTCCTGCAAACGCTTTCTCTGGTTCAAATAAATCACTCAAAGATTTACTCTGATACTTTCCAGTTAAAGAATATTCAAGATCTCTTTTGGTACAGTTTAAACCCTCAATGGTTTATCCTGATACTTTCCAAAGTAACACTTCTAGTTCAGCTAAATCGCTCCAAGATTTATTCTGATTCTTCCCAGTCAAACAACATACAAGACTTCTTCTAGTTCAAATAAATTAGTCCAAAGATTTATTCTGATTCTTTTCCAGTTGAAATCAAGTTTTAGACTTAGTCCATTTTCTGTCAACAGTCACCTTGGGATGGCATCTACAAGCCCATCTCCGACAAATATCTATCAATCATCCAAATGGCATCTATATGCCCATTCACAATTTATCTTCGAGTGCAAATTTCTGGGCACTCTAGTGTCCAATCATCTTCCACCTTAAAGTCACGAATGGTGGATCCGTCAATCTAACTCTTCAGGTTTAAGAAGATTGAACAGCGGCAGCTATTGTACCCCAAAATTTTACCTCTCATTTATCAATTATTTTCTCACAAGATCTCCTTTTGTTCAAACTGCACAAGGATTGATCAGCTCAAAAGACCTCCTTAAGCACTGATGACTGAAATTAGGGTTTGAGATTGCACAAGGATAATTGAACTTTTAATGCCTCATATGACTTTCATAGATCATTATGGACCCTCAAGATTACTCATGTCAAGTTTCAAGCCTTGGATCACATTTTTGCTCAGTCAATTGAGTAGTTGACCTAAAAATCAACTATATTGGGGAAAAAGTCAATTGTGGTCAATTTACAGTCAAGCTTCATAATTTTTTATCCATATCAACATTATGAACTCATATTTATCATTTGATCAAGTTTGGACCACAATTCCTCAATAAATTTGATCAGATCATCAAAAGGGTAAAATGGTCAAAATTTGGGTTTTGACTGAGAAAGGGCAATTTCTGATTTTTGACCTAGCAAATGGTTAATTGGTTTGAGACATGATCTCAAGAGTTCAATTTAATCATTTTAACCTAATGGCATGACTCAAAACATTGCTCAAGATCATTTGATTGATAGTTGATTTCAGTCAACTATTCAAAAGTCAATTGTACACTGAAAAGTCAAACTTTGACTTTTTGTTCAAAATCAAGTGTCAAAGATCACAATTCATCAAAACATGTCAAAATATGAAACATGTTCATCAAGAAATCAAAAAGTCAAGATTTTATTTTGAAAAGTCAAAGTTTCCAAACTTAGAAATTTTTCTAAATGTTGAAAACTTCATATTTTTTCACAACTTTGAGCTATTTTTTCACCATGATGCAAGATGATTCAAAAGAAACTTTCAACATGAAAGTTGTAGATCTCCATGAGATCTAAAACATTTATTTAAACAACTTCTCCTAGAAATTCTTGGATCTCAAATTATTAATCCATGAAGTCATGGTCATGAAACTAAACACTTAGTGAAAATTTTGCCCTAGTTTAGGCAGGATTTTGACCTAACTTCATGGCAATTTTTCATATAGTTCCAAGGGGAATTTTCAAAAGTGATTCAAATACGGGTTGTAGAGAACATTACAAACTTTCTAAAATGTCCTAGAACTCCTTGAGATCATGTTTGATCAAGGAGAATCGAAGGCATGAAGTTGGCATTTCATTCTTGAATTATAGGTCATTTTCATGATGAACAAGAATGTAATTTCAATGTTAGGCTGCATAATCTTTCTTTGTAGGCCTTCTAACTTGTGTATCTATCCATCATTAATGGATTATATAAACTTTTGAGCTATAATCCAAGTGGTTTAAGCTTTATCCAATTCATATTGCCATTTTGGGAAGAAAGTGAAGAATACCATTCTTGAAAAGCAAGCTTTATGCACAAAGTCAATTCTTGAGCCTCTAACTTGTTCCCTCTAATCACACTCCATCTAAAAAGTCAGAAGCAAGTGTGTTTAAAGCATAACCACTCTATTTCCCTCTTACGTTCTTTGGCCTTTTAGTTCCTAAAGCTTCCTTACATCAAATAAAACTCATCATTGTCCCTGTTACACGACTGTAACTCCATTTCCATCATCCTCCATAACCAAAGACAGAGCACTGCACATTGACTTCTCCAAGCCATTTCAGCTACTCTTAACTCAAGCTAACCATTACATTAGCTTCCATGGAACTTGGGGAAGCTAACCTGATCATTGCAGCACCTTGAATCAAGCTCATTTGCAGTTCACGATTTCCAGTTTTTAGGTATTTTTCTTGAACTTCTATCTCATTACTTATGCACTGTTAGGCTTGCATTTGTGAAGATAAAATGTATACATTATTATCCTGAAACTGTACATATCCATAGATTTCATTTATATTGATTGAGCTTATAGAATTTTAGGTTTGAATCTCTGAAAATATTTAGGTCAGAATTTGGTACTTTTAGAAATTCTTATTCTTCTTTAATTTATAGCTCATGATATTTATATGGTTCGATTCGTATGGAAAAATGGAGCAACTTTCATGTTTGCATCTTTTATTTTTGTTGAGAAATGAGCAAGTTACAAGGGCTATGGCTAGAGGTTGAGGATGAAGTTCATTTCTGGAACTTGTTTTGTGTTATGTACTTATTGTTTCAGTTATATCAGCGGATGTATAGCCACCCCAGTGGTAAGGCGGCGCACGTTTCATGCTTAGGGCGTGGGTTCAAGCCCCAGCGCTGCCACTTTTCTCTTTTTTTTTTCTCACATTTTTCTCTCTTTTTGTCACAAGCTTGCAGCGCTGGGCCTCAAGCTGTTGGGCTTTTGTCTTTTTGCCTATTTCTCATCCCTGCTTTCACATCCACACACCTGACCCAAACCATTTTTATTTTATTTTTTTATTTTATTTATTTTCTTTTATATTTTATATTATATTTTTATTTTCTTTATTATTTTTTTATTACTATTATTATTATTATTATTATTATTATTATTATTATTAATAAAAAATCTAAAAATATTTATATTTTATTATTTATATTTATTTAGTTTATTTTTCTTGATAAAACTAAAAGAACAAAAAAAACATTTCCTTTAATAAATTAATTTCCCTTTTTTTAAAAAAATACTTAGATAATTAGTCTTAATTATTATTATATTATTTTCTTGTAAATTAAAATCAATTTAGAATTTAGGACTTTTATTTAATTAATTTTATTTACTAATTTAATCAAATTCATAAAAAAAAACCTAAAATTTTTATTCTCTTTAAATTAATTTATTCTACTAACTTAATCTTAATTTTCTTATTTTTTAGTTAATTATTTTATTTTAGTTAACTAGGTCAAAAAACCCTTTTCATGGAAACCAAACAAAAAATCACATTTCTCTTTACATTTACATTCTTGCATTTTTATTTATTCATTTTTTATACAATATTCAATATGGTTGTAATAGTTATTTAGAATCAATTTTCTTGCAATTTCCCCATTTGTAATTTGTACACCCCCTCCCCTAATGATGTAATAGCTTAGCATTTTTATTTTCCGCAATTTAATGCTTTATATACAAATGCTAGTAATTAGGGTTTGTATGGAAAGATTAAAACCAACAAATAGAAAATCCTAATCAAGACAAATCAAGCATGTAAACCAATACACTTGCATACATACACCCTTAGGGTAAACCCACTTTGTTGCCTTACAAAAATGGCCATATTATGCATGTGAGGTGTCTTAGCAAAAACAAACAAAATACAAGATCATAGTCCCTCGATGACGCTATCAAAGTTGCCTTCAAAATGATCTTAGACCCTAAAGAAAATGCTAAGATATCTTACAATATTGCTAATCATGGCTATACGATGACCCACGCCCGTCCCTTTTACATCCAAAGATAGGTTTACTTACCAAATCAATGATAAGATAACAATGTCAAAGGAAAGAGGAAATAAACATGAAAGACTTTTGAGTAGGTAGATTGTTCCTAGTTGTTTGCTCAATTTCAAACCAAACATCCTTGCTATTTTCAAAACAAACACCAACACTTTCAAAAACATCTTTCAAACTTGAAAATATTTTCAAAAGATCAACACTTTGTAAACATTCTTACGAATGAGAATCATTACAAAGTTTTCCTAAACGGTGGCGCCGCCTTTTCAAAATACTTTCAAAAACCACATAAAGTACATTTTCAAACAAAAGCAAGTGATCTAGCAAGCAACCGAGAGCCCATAGATAACTATGGATGAAAAGGGTGCTAATACCTTCCCTTTTTATAATCTACCCCCGAACTCAAGAAATAATCTCAAAGATCTTTCATGTTCTTTTCAGCCTTTCCTTTTGGATAAAAGAAAAGTCGGTGGCGACTCTTGCTAAACCGCAACATTTGCAATCAAACGCAAAACAACCAAGTCAGTTCACCCACCGTGTTACACCGAACTTGTCACAAATGCCAGATCTATGCTGATAAAGTACATGTACCTCAGGTCCCCTTGAACGTCTTGACGTCTCCCTGTTCCTTTGTAATGTGGGGCATCACTTCCAATGGGCATCGCTTCATCCTAGTGGCCATTGATTACTTCATAAAGTGGGTTGAGGCTGTCTCTTTTGCTACTGTTACCAATAATGTTGTGGCGCAGTTTATCAAGCATAACCTTATATGTCGGTATGGTGTTCCAGAAAGAATCATCACAGATAATGGTACAAATCTCAATAATACGATGATCACCGAACTCTGTAAGTAATTCAAGATCCAGCATCATAACACTTCTCCCTACCGGCCGAATATGAATGGCGTTGTCGAGGCTGCTAACAAGAACATTAAGAAAATCATACAAAAAATGACAGTGACATACAAAGACTGGCATGAGATGTTACCATTTGCTCTTCATGGGTACCCCACCTCAGCACGTACGTTAACATGGGCAACACCTTACTCTCTGGTGTATGGTATGGAGGTTGTCCTACCTATTGAGGTCCAAATCCCTTCTTTGAGAATCATGAAGGATGCATGTTTGAATGAAGAGGATTGGATCCAGTCTAGACTTGATCAACTGAATTTGATTGATGAGAAAAGACTTGTTGCTGTCTGTCATGGTCAGATGTACCAAAAGTGAATGATCAAGGCCTTCAACAAAAAGGTCAGACGCCAGGTATATCAAGTGGGTGATCTAGTAATCAAGCGCATCATACTGCAACAAGGTGATCCCAGGGGCAAATGGACTCCCACATACGAAGGGTCATTTGTAATCAAAAGCATATTTTCTGGTGGAGCCATGATTCTAACCACCATGGATGATGACGACCTTCCTCACCCTGTGAATGTGGACATAGTGAAAAGATACTACACATAAATAAAGATCCGCTAGGTTGACTGGCCTAGGCAAAAATAAGGGCATCACGGCGAACCAAAAGGGTTCGGGAAAAAATTAGGGATAAATACAAAAACATCTGTACACCCGGTAAGTCGAAAACCTGAGAGGGAGGATTGGGCAAAAAAGGTTATCCCGGTGGACTGAAAACCCGAAAGGGCGGTCCAGAAAAAATTTAGGGATTTAAAGCGTATAACTATGTCCCATTGGATCACCTTGCGACCAAACTTCAGTATCAACTATCAAGCTCAAACGGTACCGACCGATCCAGTCAGCTTCGGACAAGTAGCAAAGTGATGAGGTGCTCAAGGATATAAGGTCAATAGCATAATTGAAACTCAATGGGATTATTACACATAGTTATTTTCTCTTTGTATACTATTTTGTATAGTTTTCATTTTCACGGCGGCGTTCTCCTACTATAACGTCCGTCTCTTTGTACAAAAATGCCTATTATAGGCGAACTTCAAAAATCAATACAAATCATTTCTTTGAAAGTACAAAACTATTTGTTTTCTATTTTTTTGTTTTGTTTTGCAAAAACGTCCAGTGACTATTTTTGACATATGCATTTAAATATGATTACTATTTACAAATACTTGCATAAGAAACAGAAAGACAGTTGCTAATGACTTTAAGAAACGGGGAAAAGCCTAAAAAAGCCTCTTGTAGTCCCGACAGTTACTCTTTCCAGAAGGCACATGGGCATCCTCCCGTCACATCCTCAGAATACGTCCTAGTGATGCTTATGTCCCCGCATAGTGGAAACAACCAAAATTTTGATCTCTTCTTCCCCAAGTAGGAATTACCTCCTCCAGCAAAGTTCCCTCAAAGAGATGAAGTCTGTATTCCCCAGCTGAGTTTTATAATCTCGAACAGTTTATAAAACCTTATACCCGGTAGAGTTTATTTCTCTAGTTGCGGAAGTATATCCCCCAACAGAGTTTATTTCTCTACATTGATAAAATCTTCCGACAAAGCATCTTTCTCTCCACTGAGTCATCCTCAAGAAGGAGTCAAAAATTCCCGGCAAACAATCTCCATTCATCATCCCCAACTAAAATGAAAGAATCACTTTCCTCATCTACCAAACAGTAGTCTGGGATTCATCTCCCCAGTACACTCTAGCAGCAGTCAGTGATTTATTTTCCCAGACTAAGAAATATCGCAACAGCATCCCATATTTATAGATCATGGCATGCGCATATATATTGCATACAGTATAATCTCATTTATTTTGAGAACATCATTACATAATGCATTTAATACATCATGATATTGCATACGAAAAACTCTTTACCTTTTCAAGAAAGATCAAATCAACAAACACCGTTGACTACTTACATGACCTGGAAGTCTTCTCAAAGGCTACGTCTGGCGAAGGGCTATTTCCTCATTTTCCTCAGAAAGATTATTCTCAAAAGACCCTTCTCTGGTTCAGTTAAATCGACACTAAGATTTTCCTGATTTCTATTCCAGTTGAAGACAACTAAAGACCTTCCTCTGGTTCAGTTAAATCAACACTAATATTTTCCTGATTTCTATTCCAGTTGAAGAGAACAAAAGACCTTCCCCTGGTTCAGTTAAATCGACACTAAGATTTTTTTTATTTCTATTCCAGTTGAAGATAATTCAAGACCTTTTCTGGTTCAGTTAAATCGACACTAATATTTTTATGATTTCTATTCCAGTCAAAGTTAATTCAAGACCTTTTTCTGGTTTAGTTAAATCGACACTAATATTTTTCTGATTTCTATTCCAGCCAAAGTTAATTCAATACCTTTTTCTGGTTCAGTTAAATTGACACTAAGATTTTTATGATTTCTATTCCAGTTGAAGATAATTCAAGACCTTTTTCTAGTTCAGTTAAATCGACACTAAGATTTTTCCGATTTCTATTCCAGTCAAAGTTAATTCAAGACCTTTTTCTGGTTCATTTAAATCGACACTAAGATTTTTCTGATTTCTATTCCAGTCAAAGTTAACTCAAGACCTTTTTTTGGTTCAGTTAAATCGACACTAAGATTTTTCTGATTTCTATTCCAATTTAATATAATTCAAGACCTTTCTCTGGTTTAGTTAAATCGACACTAAGATTTTTCTGATTTTTACCCAATTAAAGAAACTGTAAAGCCTGGAGTCCAACCAGATAGTAGTTAATTTCATGTTCCCCCAGTAAGTCGCTGTGAAGCCTGGAATACAACCAGATAGTAGCCAGCCTTATTATCCTCAGTAAGTCACTGTGAAGCCTGGATCCTGACCAGAAGGCAGTTCACTTCCATCTCTCCAATCTAGAGATGATTCCCCAGTAGAGTAATGGACAACTGAAGCTCCTAAACTTTATTCCCCAAGACAAAGACCAACATTCCCATGAAAGGTAGACCAACCAATTTACATCCTCAGGTTTAAGAAGATTGAACAGGGGCAGATGTTGTACCCCAAAATTTTCCCTCTCATTTTACTCAAGACATGTCCATTGAGAGCCCTTACTTGCCCTAGGATGACCAAGAATTAACCAGATAAATTCTCCTCCTAAGGCAATAAACCTCTAACTAGGGTTTCAGTTTTCCTCAAGATGTGTGAGCCCCAAGGGTATCAAATCTTTTCCATGGCCCTAATATGTCCTCAAGATCATCCATGCCAAATTCCATGTCCTACACAACAAGTTTGCTCAGTCAACTACTCAAATGCCTGAAAATCAACTTTACTAGGTCAAAATTTAACTGTGGTCTATATACGCTCAAACTTTAAGATTTTTGGTCAACATCAACATTTTGAAGTGATATCCATCATTTTATCAAGGGTTGATCATGATTCCTCAAGAAATGCTCCTAACTCATCAAAAGTGAAAAATGGCAAATTAGGGTTTCTATAGGAAAAATCAACCAAACTTTGACCGACATAAATTTCTCATACTTTATCAGAAATTTTTCCACCAAAGATCATTTTGAAGAGAATCCAATCCCCTACAACTTATTTCAGCTCTCAAGTTCAAGAAATTCCCCAGTTAAAATATGAAAGCTCAAACATTATAGGTCCTTTCAAAAAGTCAACAAAAACACCTTTTAGGTCAAAGCTCCTTACATGAACATGGAAGATCCAATTGAAATGAAACTAAAAGGGTTGTTTAGAGGACATCCTAAGCTATCTAAAAAGTCCAAGAACACCCTCATAGGGTTAAAATTGAGAGATATGTACATTGCTAAAGTTGACCAATTTTTGGGAAAGTGCATGAAGCCAATATTGACAAAAATAGAATTTGTTTCCAAATGGGCCTATCTTTTTATGTTTGAATTATATTCCTAACATGTCTAAGAACCTATAAACTCAGCCATGCATAAATTTTATTTTTATTTTATTTATTATTGATTTTTATTCAAATAAAATCAAAATAAATTAAATAAATACAAGATTGATGTATAAGGCGTGCAAGGCCGGAGATTTTGTCATGTTGGAGGCCCAAAAAGCCCACAAATAGCTGTCAAAAACGCACAAGGCAAGAGGAGGGAAATATCTTCTTGTTTTAGAAATTTTAGATCAAATCTTCATGACTTTAAAAGCATGATTATATTTGATCTCATGGATGGATTTTTAACCTAATCTTGTCTACTACATATGCACAATAATTCCAGACTAACACATACGTGCAATAGCCTCAAAAGAACCCTAACACTTCTAAAAAAAATTCAAAGAGTGGTGCAATCCTCGTATTCACCTTTGCATCTAGCTTCAAAGCATTTTAACCGTTCATTGGTATTCCTGAGGTAAGCTTGGGTAAGCATGGATCATCATCCATAGCCATAACACGCTGAAACTCATCATACATAACTCATATTTTTCATAATTTTTCTGTCTATCATATTTCAAATTATAGCATGTTTCAATTCGTTCTAACCCCTTTAACATGATCACAAGATGATAAGGAACAGGTTTGGGCAATCGTTGATGAGCTTCGATGGCTAAATAACCATTTTCCATGGCTAGTGTATAATGAACTACAAGCTTCGTATCTCCCTATACAGGGACTTTCAGACCAAACGGACACCACCACTGGATTCGCAGCCCTTGAATTAGGGGGGTAGGGTCCTTCTTTTGCGTTTAACGTGGCTATTTTGCAGGTTTAATGATTGAGGTCCGTCGGAGAAGACGATCAGAGTGTTGACTCCGGCGTTGCTAGGGTTTTGACTCAGGCGAAGGTAGGCGTAGCACGATCCACTCTTTCAATTGGTCCATTCAAATATCCAGGGCCCCACTGGGGCGTATGCATGTACACCTTTGCATCTTTTATATGTTTCCAATATATTATTATTTTGTCATTGGTATAAATGATTAACAAGTTGGCTGAGTGGTAAATAGAAATGTGTGCGAAAAGAGGGACTGGGTTCGATACCCAGGTCTTGAGTTTTATTTTTCTAACAAGTTTCTTTCAGATCAATGCATTTCCCTCCCATGCATATACCTTGCACCCTCATATCCAGCCATCAGATCATCATTGTTCCAGATCCAGCGCTCCTGAGGTGCTTCCCCATGGTAGACCTTCCTAACGCAGCACTACTGGATCACACGCTTGAGTATGGGCCAACAGATCTGGGCCTTGCAAATTCAGCCAGCACCCCCCCAATTGGTTTCTCACTCCAGACCCATTTCTCTTTTGTTAATTTACTTTATTTTTCTTTTTTAATTAGTTTATGTTTTTTTTAATTCATTTTTTAATCATAAAATAAAAAAAAAATCACAAAAAAATAGACTTAGGTTTTTAATTAAAATTAATTCTTGCAAATTAATTTAATTTAATTGATTTTAACTTGTTTTCTTTAATTTAAAATTAATTAGAAATTAGGTTAAATCTCAAATTTTTTTCACATAAAATACCAAAAAATATTTTTATTAAGCAGTTAGATTTTTAGGGTTTCAAACTTGTTCCTATCTTAATCTTCGCGCGCTTATTATTTTCCGTTTTATCATTTTTCAATTTATTGTAACTGTTTCCCGGATTGAAATAGCCCTAATTAGGATTTTTACTTTCCGCACTTTACATTTTAGTCAGATATAACTGTAACTGCCCCGAAGCATTGTAATAGCTGTAGGGCTCACTTTCTGTACTATATTGTATGCCTGTATATAAACTGCTAGTAATTAGGCGTGTATGGCAAGAACTAACCAATCAATCTCAGATCACTAACATCAAGATAAAAATACCTGAAAAAAAGCACACTATTCCACACTTGCACCCCTAGGGTATCTCCCACTTTGGTTGCCTTCGGAAGTGGTCATGTCCCTCGAACATAGGGATAACTTTAGCAAAAACCTCGGTTGAAGTCATCATAAAGATCATAGTCCCTCAATGTCCCTCGAGTTTCCTACGAGAAATGATCTTGTCCCTCTATGTTGCCTACGAATATATGATGACAGTCCCTTCGAACTGCTAAGGTATCCCTACACGATGCCTTCAATGACCGTAAATCATCACTTTCAATAGTCCCTCAAACATCCAACGATAAGGCTACCTACTCGCCAATAGTAGGATAGCACTGTCTAAAGGATAGGAGGAAAAGAACGGCTTTTTCAAGTAGGTAGATGGTTGTTAAGTACTTACTCAAAAAACAACTTTTTCACACCACACTTTCAAAATTATTTTCAAAAACACTTTTATCACACTCTTGAGGACTGATAAAAGAGTTATCATAAAGCAAGCAAAAGTTTTCAAAACACACAAATACGAAAACAGTTTTCAAAATGAGCAAGTACCTAAGAGCCCGTGGAAAACCACAGATGGAAAGGGTGCTAACACCTTCCCTTTCCATAATCTACCCCCCTTACTCAGAAAATCTCGAAAAAGGTCTTTTTATGTTATTTTCACCCTTTCCTTTGTTAGATAAAATAAAATTCTACGGCGACTCTTGCTTACTGCAACATTTGCAAATACAAAATGCAAACCAGTAATAACAGTCGGTTCTGCCACCGTATCACAAAACTGGCGACTCTGGTGGGGATCATAATAAAAGTGGGGTTTACCTTAGGGTCTAGTTCATTTCTAATTTGTTTTCTTTATTTATTTTGATTGTTTACTTTTAAGGGTATTATTTGGGTTACTATAGATCCTACATCCGGATCTAGGGAAACCTTTTAGGTAAGTAGCAACCGATCATGGAAGTTGTGCGGGGTATATCGACACGGTTGAAGCGATAGCTATAGATCCAGCATGTTGAAAACTTGAAAAGGCGGCTTGGGCAAAAAAGGATATCCTGATGGACTGAAAACCCAAAAGTACGGTCCAGGCAAAAGTTAGGGATTAAAGCATACAAATGTGTCCCATTGGATCACCCATCTACTTACAACCAACTTTATTACTAGAGTCAAGTTCAAACGATACAAATCAATTCACATAGGGGCATTAGTAGAGTTGAAACTCGATGGGATCATTTCCACATAGCTATTTTTCTTTGTTTATCACTTTGTACCCTTTTTTCAATTTTTAGCGACGATTTCCTCTTACTAGGATTGCAGTCTTATGGTATAAAACTCCTTGCTTATAGGTAAACTTTCAAAATTGATGCAATTAAATATATTTCAAAATTCATAATTGTTTTTAATTTTTCTGTTTGTTTGCAAAAACGTCCAATGATTACGTTGAATGAACATATGCATTTAAATATGATTACTGTTTACAAAATATATGCATTAAAACAAGATTAGCATTTACTAAAGACCCTAGGAGTTGGGGTAATGTTCAAAAGTTTTCCATAAATTCCCATAGAGCAATCTCCATGGAACTATCTCTACAGAGCTATCTTCACTAGCTCATCCCCAATAGATATATATTCCCCAGCAAATCTAATATGCCTTCAAACATAAATTGGGGCATCCTCCAACAGTTCACCTCCAAATCCTTGATGGATAGCTTGACATGATCATCTTCCCCAATAGGTCCCCTAGAAGATAAGGAAGTTTGATAATTTCCCCAGCATACAGTGGAAACTTCCTCAGTGCAGCCTATGAAATTCTAATCCCCATCAGAGATTATTTCCTCAAAACAGTCTACAAGATTTAATTCCCCAACGGAGTTTATTTCTCCAATAGTAAAAATTCCCTGACAAAATTCTATTCTCCAGCCAAATATCATTCAATGTTGTCCTCTCTAGAATAGTTGATGACCATATCTGAAACCTAGTCAGATAGCACATCAGAGGAATATCCATATCTTTTATCCCCAATCAGGGTACATAAGAATCAAATTCGTCAATAAAAAGAATGACGAACGACAGACTCTCCTTGAATGCTTCTATCCCCAAGCAAAAGTCAAAGATCCCCAGTGGAGTGTCCTCAAACAGAAAGCGGGAATCCCCAATAAAGTCATTATAAACAAAAATTGAAGAATTACTTTCTTCATCCCCAACAATAGTCAGGGATTTATTTTCCCATGCTAGATGATGTTACAAGAAGCTACTTATACGCTCCAACGACATATTGCATCTATACATCATTTACAAAATATCATAACATATGCATACGAAACACATATAATATTCTCATTTATTTTGAGAGCATCATTACATAATGCATTACATACATTATAACATTGCGTAAAACTAACTTTGTCTTTTCAAGTTAGTTCCCGAACAGATAGATATTTTCAATAGTTTATCATCTTTCAGATACAATCAGACAATGATTCATTCTGATAAACACATATTTCAAATACAATCAGTCGAAGATTCACTCTATATTCTCTTCTAGATACATTTCAGATATGATCGAGATACAGATTCATTCTGATTCTCATTCCAGTACATCTTCTACATACAATTCAGATATGATCGAGATATAGATTCATTCTGATACTCATTCCAATACATTTTTCAGATACAATCGGGTGTAGATTCATTCTGATACTCTTTCAGATATAGGCGAGTGTAAACTCATTCTAATACATTTTTCAGACACAGTCGTACAAAGACTCATTCTGATCCTCTTATAGTGTTACTTCGTGCACATGTGAGTGCAAATTCCTAGGCACTTAAGTGTTCAATTCTCTTCCACCTTCAGATCATGAAAGGCAGGCATGCCAATCTAACTCTTCAAGTTTAAGAAGATTGAACAGGGGAAGTTGTTGTACCCCAAAATTTTCCCTCCCATATTTGAGACAAAATTGTTCAAGATACCTCTTCATGCTCATGAAGGTCTCAAACTCTCAAGACTTATCAAGGATTGGTCAGATAAATTCTCCTCCTAAGCAACCAACCTATAGCTAGGGTTTTTCTTTTCTCAAAGGAATTTGAGCTGTCAATGCCTTAAGTGGACTTCATGGTATCCCAAATGATTCAAAGAATCCTCATACCAAATTTCAAGCCTTGTAGTACAAATTTGCTCAGTAAATTATCCAGATGATTGAAAGTCAATTGTATTAGACAAAAAGTCAACTTTGACCAATCTACAGTCAAACTTCAAGCTTTTTGGTCAACATAAACATTTTGAAGTCACATTCATCATTTGATCAAGGGTTGATCATGATTCATCAAGAAAACTCAAGATTCATCAAAAGTCAAAAGTTACTAAATTAGGGTTTTCTTAAGGAGAAGTCAACTGAACTTTGACCAAGCATAACTTTCGCATACTTCATTAGAAATTTCTCAACCAAAAAGCTCATTTTGAAGGAAACTCAATTATTTACAACTTTGTCTATCTAAGCTCAAGGCCAAAAGTGCTTCATTTGAGAGATATGTGCCAAAACATTACATGTCATTTTAAAGTCAACAAAAAGACATCTTTGTCAAAGCAATTTACAAAAAGGTAAAGACTTCAAATAAAAAAATGACCAACATGAAAGTTGTAGGAGACATCTTGAGGTTTCCAAAAAGTTCAAGATCATCTTCATATGACAAAAAATTTAAAAATTTATGATTAGTGCAAATTGAGCAATTTTGAGAAAATGCGTGAAGTCCACTTTGAGCAAAGTTGAATTTTTAGGCTAATGGGCCTAAGTTTTTAGGTCCAAACGTGTTCATGACCCTATATTAGACCTATAAATCCATTAATATATTTTTGTGATTTTTATTTCTTTTTATTTTTATTTTATTCAATTAAATTCAAAATAAATCAAATAAAATACAAAACTAATGGATTAAGGCACAAGGCTTTTGATTTTAATCACATGGAGGCCCAAAGATTCACATTGATGGTGATGAAACCGTGTAAGCTGATTGGCACAAGACTGAGCTTAAAAAGTAAAATTTTCATGCAAATTTCAAATCATATCTCTTCACCATGAAATAGAAATATTCTTCTCACTTTTATTGACCTAATCCAAGCACTATAAATACACAACACCTTCAGCCATTCAAGGACACGCATGCTGCCTCCAAGAAGCAACCCTAAAAATCTCAAATTTTCTTAAAACTAGGGTAACTCGAAACCCTTATATCCAGCCTTTATCAATCAATTCCAATCATTCTATCATACTCTTGAGACCTCCAAGAGTTCATACCAACCATTACTCAAGCTTGAAGCACGCCATAACTCTCTCCCTTGGCTGCACTAGTTTGGTAACCTTCTTGAATTTCAAACTTCTTATATACGCATTATTGAATGATTTGATGCATACATTCATGTTCATATTGTTGTTTTGAACAACTTTGATGCATTATTTTTGTGGTTTGACACAGGAATGAAGATCTGCCATTATTAGGGCACGATCTGAGTTTGCATTTGAATTTCATGATACGCTAACCTTTTGCTTGTCTTGAGCCCAGATTCAAGTTCAGGACGCAATTTTATATAGGACAGGCCTTTTGGTTTGCTTCAAATATTCCATTTTTGCAGGTTTGGCATTGGAGCTCGCTGGACAAGACGATCGAAGTTTGACTCCGACATCTCTGTGTTTGGTTTGACTCTGTTAGGGCTTGTATGACGCGAAGGTGCTTAATGATTGGTCATCACTTAAGCCACTGGGGTCCATATTTGACTCGTTTGAAAATTCAAAAACTAATGCGCATTTTAGTATTTGTTGTTTAATTCATAATTAGTTAACGTGTAACAACTGATGGATGAGTGGTAAACATGATGTGTGTTAACCATAAAGGTGTGGCTTCGATCCCTCCTCTTGTCAATTTATTTTGTTTTTTCAGGATAACACGCAAGTTCATCATATGGTGATTGGTTCTCATTCTCAATCACAAACGCAACGCATGACCTAGTGGAAAGCAGCACATTCTTTGAGAATGAGGGCGTGGGTTCAACTCCCACCCCCATGCATTTTGTTTTTTTTTCCTATTTTTCTAACCCTAGTTTTTTTCCATTAATCATAATCTAATTAGTTTTAGGGTTAGTTGGCCAAATAATTTTCCATAATTAATTAGACTTTTTTTTATTAATAAAATGAATTAGACATTAGGTTTTCTAATTAGTAATTAGGATTTTTCACTTTTTAATTAAAGTAATAGGTTAGAATTAATTAGTTAATTAGGTCTTAATTATCCTTAACACTAAAATTATTTTCTACAAAAAACACCGAAAATATCTTTTTCTAACATACAAAATTTTGAGGCATTTAAACATTTTTCTTATTTCTTTTTTATATTTAATTTCATAGAAAACTGTATAGGCCACATTACCAATATAATAGCTTGGATTTATCTTTTCGCCTTTCTTCTAATTATGTAACTTCTCACAGGGTGTAATAGCTTAGGTTTAATTTTCCGCACTTTACGTTATGTACTTCAATCCTCTGTACATATTTAACTGCTAGTAAAATAGGGTTTGTATGGCAAGACAAAAAGTAAATCTAGAAAACCCTAATTCAAGACTAAATAACTGAAACTAATACACTTTGCACACTTCACCTCTAGTGTAACCTCTCTTTGTTTCCTTACGAATATTGGTCACGTCCCTCAAAAGTGGAGATACTTTAAAAAAATACCCTCGATCAATATCATCATGGTCCCTTTAGAATATAGATCATAATCCCTCGATGATCTTTCAAGTTTCCTAAAACATGATCTAGTTCCTTCGATGACTCTACGAGAAAAATGATGATAGTCCCTTTGATACAATTGCTAAAGTATCCTTACATGTTGCCTTCGATGACCATACGATGACCCTACGCTTGTCCCTTCACATCCAATAGATAGGATTACCTACCAACTAATGGTTTGGATAGTACTATTTCCAAAGGAGAAGGAAAATAACAAGAAATACTTATTAGTGGGTAAGAACTCTTGAATGCTTGCTCACAATCTTTTTCACAAACAAATACATTTTCACACATCACTTTCAAAACAAATATTTTCAAAAACACTTTGTATACATTCTTGAGGACCGACACAAGGATTATTACAAAGTTAGCCTTACATTGTCATTTAAAAATATTTTCAAACAAATCACACACACACAAAGTAAGTTTTTTAAAAGTGAGCTAAGCAATTAAGAGCCTGTAGATAACTATGGATGAAGAGGATGCTAACACCTTCCCTTTTTATAACTTACCCCCCGAACTCAAAATCTATCCAAGGTATGTCCTGTTCTTTTCACCTTTCTTAAATATTGGATAAAAGAAAAGTCGGTGGCGACTCTTACTAACCGCAACATTTGCGATAAAACAAAATAGTCAGTTCTCCCACCATATTACAACCTCATCTCAATCACCCTCACAAACTTCTCATTTATCAACTTTTGATACCAATCTTCATTTCGCCTTCTTTAACAAAGAAACCACTTTTCGTGACTCACCCATTGTCCATCATTATCCAATTTTCTCCCTCTGTTCCTGAAATGTTTGAGAGAACAATCTCTGATGATTTTGAAACCTTTGCAAACCCAACACCTAAATCCTACTCCATGTCTGATCTTTTCGATCTAACTGAACAACTCAATCAAACTGAACCTATCACTTCTGAAGTCATTCCTTCCAAAAAGGACCTAGCCATAGTTGTCTATGAAAATATGTTCCAAAAACCTTGGATGAATGCATTAACATTTTTAGAATCAAGACTTAGAAAAGGATTGCTAAGTTAAAAGCATAGGCAAGTACAAGTATTGAGCCTCAGGATATGGATGATTCTTGGAAGAAATTTCAGAAGTGGGTATCTTCTGAAGTTGAAAAAACAAAATCTCTTGCTGAAGCATCTAGAATTAGGGATGTTGAAATGTTAACGTAAAGAAAAGATACAAGAGAAAAATCTAGATATATTGGACTAATTGCTGCAAAACAAAGAGAAATAGAAGCTAGAGTGCTAAAAGAGGCAGAAGAAGCCAGAAAAGCTGAAGAAGCCAGATTCGGAGAAGAAGGTGCTAAGGCTAAAGAAGATGCTCTGGCTGCTTCATCATCTGATCCTGCCATTGTGCGACTGAAAAAAGCAATTGGTGAAATTAAAGGCGAACAACAAGTGTTCAGAAAAAGTATCATTGAACAGAAGGATGTCAATGAGAATGTTCAGAACATGCTATAGTTAATCCTGCAGAAGATTTCTGCCCCTGCTTCTGAACCTTAGGCTCTTGGATTTTTATCTTTCCTTTTGCTTCTAAACCATAGGACTATACTTATTTGATGTCTGCAAGAATTTTCTTTTTGGATATTGGTTTGTTCTATTCTTTCTATTTACCTATCATGTGACTGTTTAATTTTGATGAAGTTTTTCTTTCCAATATCAATGAAACTTCTTATCTTTTCCTGTTGTTTCTTATGGTTTTTATGTTTTTCACACATAATTACCTTTTTAATTATGAAAAAAAGGGGGAGTAGTTAAATGAACATAATTTTGATTTCAATAATCAAGTTCCGGAAATGTCCTCTGAAAAGAGTTGCTTACATTCTAACCCAATTAAACATTTGTTTCTGTTAGAATTGTTTTTCTTTTTCAGGATATTAGAACTCTGATTAAAGAAAAAGATATGAAAGCATTATTCAAGGCTTATGTCTAACCTATTGGCTTTACACGACTATTGGCTTCAGAATTTGAAGATGTTTTTAAATTTATAATCAGACTCCAAGAAGTGAAATCTGGAATCAGACTCCAAAATTGAGAATCTGAAAGTTGTCTTAGTGACATTAAATTTTCAAAGATTTCAATTTGATCTCATTCTCAATGGCTTCTAAATTCAATATTCGATAAGAATAAGTTATGTGAAATCAAGTTCTCAACTGTTTGATTGGCATCAAGATCTCAATTTTTCCATTGGCATCAAGAGTCAAGACTCTAAAGATCTCGATATTTGATCTATTGGAACCAGGGGGAGTTTTACTCAAAGGGTTTAGAGTTAGAATATCTGATCTTCATCTAGTCATTTGACTCAGGGGGAGTATCATAAAAAGGATAAGTATTCCTTACCTTTCTATTTTTACTTTTTTTTTATTATAAGAACAAAATTGTGTCATCAAAATACATAGTTTTGTCATCATCAAAAAGTGGGAGATTGTAAGAACAAGATTTGGTTCTGCAATATTATCTCTGAGTTTTGATGATAACAAATGAGTATGTTTGTATGAACAATTTTGATACTCTAATGTTTGTTATTGTTGAGTACTTAACAAACAGGTTATGCTTCTGATGGATGGCGTGGCCAAGACATTAGAAGAAAATTAATTCCGCTTTTGTGCTACACAAGTTCTGTTGAATAGTAGCGAGGCACTCCGGAAGGCTCTGAAGTGTAAGCTCTGATATTTGTCTAAAGAGACCAGTCAGAAGATCTGGAGACAGAAGTTTCTACTTGCGTCCAGATGGTAAAGACTCAAGCTTCTAAGGACAACGTGTTCCAAAGAAACAAAGTTAGAATATCTGAAGACAAAGTTTCTATTGAAGTCCAGATGCTGAAGACTTGTGTTTCTAATAACAAGGTTCTAAAGATAAGGGTTCTGAAGACCAAGTGTTGAAGAATCTAAAGATAGAAGTTCTAAAGATTCTAAAGACTTGAAGTTCTAAAGACCCAAGGTTCCAAGAAAAGTTTCTCAAAACCAAGTACTGAAGACTCTAAAGACGTAGTTCTGAAGACTCTGAAGACTTGAAGTTCTGATGAGCTTGTGTTATATTCTCGCTTCTAAACTCATGCTTGCAGAAGCCTCTAAAGTGTATAAGGAAAGAAGATAATGTTAATGTGGTACATATAGTACATGGTACAATCAGCATTTCATTCCACTATCATGAAAGGACAGACGCGTCGCACGATCTTGTCCCCCACGTTACTGTTCAAGTTGTCAATGTTTCTGGAAATTCAAAGAGTACCCCTCAATGGGCATATTATTTTTATTGGATATATAAAGGCTTCAAGACTACGAGAGAAAGCTTCCAATTCACTGAATAATCACGCGCAAACGTTGTTCATAGCTTTCACATTCTTAAGTCACTGTTCATAAAATAGTTTAGATATTCAGCTTTTAAGAAGCAACAGTCTTGTAAACAAAACTCGTATTTAAATGGTTGTTTGATATTCCTTAAGGGACTAGGCAGGTATGTGTTTCTTAAGAAGTCTAGGACTTGTGACTTTTAGAAGTTCTTAGTCACTTACGGGTAGCTTGTGCATTGTAATAATCAGGTTGATTATTGTTTGATATTCCTTAAGGAACCAAGCAGACCTAAATCCTTAAGAAGTCTAGGGCTTACGAGTCTTAGAGGTTGTTAGTCACTTGCGGGTAGCTTGTGCAAATTGTAATCAGTTTGATTATAATGAATTAAGTCCTCGATTGAGTGAGGAGAAATCACCTTGGCAGGTTGACTACACTAGCTTGATAATTTTCAAGTGAACTAGTATAAACATACATTGTTCTTTACTTCATGTTCTTACTTATTGTTATTATCAAGAGTGAAGGAAAAATAATTTTTAACTTAAAGGGGAATATTTTTAAAGGAAATTTTTTGTTTTAAAAACCCAATTAAACCCCCCCCCCCCCCCTTGCTTGTGTTTTTCACACCTTTAATGAGGTCAAGAGCTTGAAGACTCGGGCCAAGTTAGTTGCTCACCTCCAATTGGCCGTGGATGGTGGTCTGGACACTATTGAGGAAAGCTACAATACCGCGATGGCACAACTTAAAGTTGTGAACCACGATGTTGAGTTTAACACGAGTGGGACTGGGTTCCTCTATAGCATGGTAGATGGGCAGATCTTTGTCCCTGCGTTCCTCGAGATGTGAGAAGATGAGGGGGCCGAGCATCCTTTTAAAGGGGAGAATGTCCGCAAAGTGCAACTGCAACCCAACAACTTTTCAGTTTTTCAGTAATTATCTTTTCATTCGGCCTGTGCGACATAGTCTGTATATTTGTTTTTGGAGATTTTTCCCATTTAATGTAACACCCAAACAGCTTCGGTCCTTGTGATTGCTGCTTTAGTTACTTTTGGATGGGGGTTCGGCCGTCTTTGTGTAATATTTTGACAGTTGCAGCCTTCAGGACCATTTTGATTTTAATTTGCTCATTATTTTTATGTATGTACGTGCATGTTTCACATTTTTTGCTTTTGATAAGTTTTGCATGACTGTATGCTCGTCTGCTTGAGATGTCTATTTTGCTTAAGAGTTTAGGGGATTCAATCGACAATATTGATATCATCCAGTGTGGGGAACTTGTCGAATGGCTGGGATTATCTTTCGGGAAGAGGCTGAGTCCAGATTTCGTTGACTGAGATTCGAACTCGGAAGCGTGAACTTCCCATCACGAGCTGGGGGTTCTTCTATCATTGTACAATGACGGTGGAGCTCGTTTGAGTTTTCCCCGTTGGGCTGAGGATCTATTTGTTAAAGAGTGGAAAACTCACAATTTTGTTTGCATGGAGGTGCCATGCTTGTACCTGAGCACACACATGCGGTCGAGGCCGCTGTGCTTATTGTTTCGACAAAGCAAGTTGATTGTCTTAATTGTAATATTGTTTTAGTTTTCCGGTGTTCCATAGTCGAGCAAGTTCTGCTCCCTGCAGGTTTTCAAGGTATAGGTCTCGTTCCCCATTTTTGCTCGGACGTAATAGTGGCCTTCCCAATTTGTGGCGAGCTTACCTTCACGAGAATCTTTGTGATTTCTCCTTAGGAATAGGCTTCCGATTTCAAATTCTCGTCGTATCACTTTGGCGTAATGGCGGAGGGTGATTATTTGTTTTAGCGAGGCCTTTTAGAGGGCTGCCCCCGATCGAACCTCCTCGACGAGGTTGAGCTCCTCTCTCAATGCCTCGACATTCATTTCCTCGTTGAGAGGAGCTTCAATTTTCCCCGATGGTCGAGTGAGAAGTTGTTCGGTAAGCCCATAGCATGTTGTGTAGCTCCTCGACCCACTTCCTCTTCATTTCGTTAAGCTTTCATTTGAGGTCTCATAGGATCACACTGTTGATGTATCATTTCTTTCCACACTTGTAACATGTTGGAGTGAAAGATTTTTCTTCATATTTTTCTTGTTCTTCTACTTGCTTTTTCTCTTTCTTCATCAATTTCTGGAAGTTCTTTAGTATGAGATCCATGTCATCATTTGAGTTAGATTCTTCAGCTTTAAGTGCTATACTTTTGTTTTTCTTATTTTCTTCTTCATTTATGGCCAGTCTTTTCAGCTTCATTTCATTTTCATGCAATTTTCCAAATAGAGCATGTGTGTCCATAATTGCTAAATTTTTAGATTCATAATTACAGTGACCTTAGGTTGCCAATTGTGGTTCAAGCATCTAAGAATTTTTATGACTAATTCCTCATTTGAGAATATTTTCCCCCAAAGTTCTCATATAACTCACGATATGAGTGAATCTTGTTTGCATTTGATTTATGTTCTCCACATGTTTCATTCCGAAGAGTTCATACTCATTGGTTAATGCGCCCAATCTTTCCCTCTTTATCTCAGTAGTACCTTCATAGGTAATTTAGAGGATTTCCTATATTTATTTAGTATTTTCATAGTGAGAAACTCGCTAGAATTCATCAAGATCGAGTGCAGTGATGATGATGTTCTTAACTTTTAAACCATGTTGCACATTCTCTTTATCTTCTTTTGACCAGTCCTTTTTGAGTGTGTCTACTACAACACCATCGACTTCGTGTGTAAGAAAAAATGGTCCTTCTTTCACAACCTTCCAAATACCACAAATTGTACCCTTCTCCATTGAAAGATGGAGGTTTATTTAATGAATATCTTGAAGAAATGTTTCTCTTGAGATTATTAGTCCTTAACAGGAGTTAGGATCTGATACCACTAGTTGGACAAGTGACTTCAACAACAATAGGGGGATAATTGTGGTCTTATAATTCGTGATTAATTTTAATATTCTCTCGTTTAAGATTGTATTAGTAATTTTATGTGAGTAATTGCACCGGAAAAATAAATAATGAAAGTAAATTGTAGAAAATTAAAATGATATGGTTAAAAAGATTGCACCCGAATTTTATAAAAGTTTGGCCGAACATTGGCCTAATCTTGTCCCCAAGACATCTTGTTGAGAGTTTCACTACAAACCTTAATATAATTTGATCTTGAGATTTTAACTGGCTTATCCCCAACCAATGATAGTTTTTTCCCTAGGCTAAACTAACAAACTACCTAGAGATTTATGGTTGATCTAAACAACTAAAACAAAGCTTTTTCCAACAAAACTTAATAAACCAAAAACAGAGAATGTAAACTTTGAGAATGTAAACTCAATCTATTAAAAGTATCATGCCATTAAGAATGTAAACGACCAATACGATCACTTACAAAAATATCTTCCTCCCAAGTAAAGACTTCTCTTAGTAGCACTAAGGCAATTTGGATTGAATAGAAATATTTTCTGAAAAGTAGAGAAAGAGATAAATTCCAAAGAAATGTGAAAACGTTGAAAAGTGGCGTGGTTTAAAGTGAGGGAGGCCTCCCTTCCATAGTATTTGGAAACGCCAAGAAAGAAAACGACCCATGGTACAAATTTTATTATCCAATCGTATGGCAGTTGAGTACGTCAGAATTTTTGCTTGGGGTTAAGTACCTGGCAAAATGTAAATGATTTATCATTTGCAAGGGGATAAATCTCAGGCAAAATGCAAACGGTGATATTTTCCTTGAAGTTTATCACCTGTCAAATTGTCAATATATTTATAAAAAAAATTAATATTAATAGAATAAAAATCAATAATGATAATTCTATTAATTATATTATTATAATGAAATTAATATAATAAATATAATAATTAAAATTCAATCAAACATAATAAAAATTAAAATAAAACTTCATACAAATTATAATAAAGTTCTTAAGTTCAAAATAGTTAACATAAATTATTTCATACAAATTAAAATAAACATCAAATTTTCAAATCTAAACATTCTATTCTTGTTCATCTTATTCTTCTGCTTGCTCTTCTTCTTCAACAATTCCTCGATATCCATTAGTTCCTCCAAATCAACCACTGAAATTTTATGAAGCAAACAATTGATCAAAATCTTTGAACCCACTTGTTGTACCCCAAAAATTTCCCTCTCACTTATCAAGAATTTGCTCACAAGATCTCCTTGGGCTCAAGACTGCACTAGGGTTTGATCAGCTCAAGACACCTCCTTATGCACTGATGACCAAAATTAGGGTTTGAGTTTGCACAAGGATTTTTGAACTTTCTATGCCCCATATGATTTTCATGGATCATTATGGACCCCCAAGATTACTCATGTCAAGTTTCAAGCCTTGGATCACATTTTTGATCAGTCAATTGAGCAGTTGACCTAAACATCAGTTGTATTAGGGAAAAAATCAACTATGGCCAATTTACAGTCAAACTTCATAATTTTTTATCCACGTCAACATTTTAAACTCATATGTATCATTTGATCAAGTTTGTACCACAACTCCTCAAGAAACTTGATCAAATCTCCAAAAGGGCAAAATGGTCAAAATTAGGGTTTTGACTAGGAAAGGGCAATTTCTGATTTTTGACCTAACAAACGGTCAATTGGTTTAAAGCATGATCTCAAGAGTCCAATTTCATAATTTTGACCTAATGAAATGGTTCAAAGCATTGCAAGTCCATTGGATTGACAAATAAATTTTGTAGTCAACTGATCAAAAGTCAATTGTATACTGAAAAGTCAAACTTTGACTTTTTGGTCAAATTCAAGTGCCAAAGATCATAATTCATCAAAACATGTCAAAATATGAAACTTATTCATCAAGAAATAAAAAAGTCAAGATTTCATTTTGAAAAGTCAAAATTTCTAAACTTAGAAATTTTTCCAAGTGTTGGAAATTTCATATTTTTTTCATAACTTTGAGCAAAATTTTCACTATGATGCAAGATGATTCAAGAAAAACTTCCAACATGAAAGTTGTAGATCTCTATTAAATCTAAAACTTTTCTTTACACAACTCCGTCCAAAAATGCTTGGATCTCAAGTTATAATTTTATGAACATGTGGTCATTAAATTAAACACTTAGTGAAATTTTGCCCTAATTTGGTCCGGATTTTTACCCAACTTCATGGCACTTTTTCATATAGTTCCAAGGGGAATATTCAAAAGAAATTCAAAGATGGATTGTAGATCACATTGCAAGATTTCCAAAATGTCCAAGAACTCCTTGAATCATTATTGAGTAGGGAGAATCGAAGAGATGAAGTTAGGGTTTTATCACTTTAATTACAAGTCATTTTAGTGATGAACAAAATTCAAATTCAAACCATGTTGCATAAACACTAATTTGCAGGCCTTAAACTTGTTAGGAACTCCATAATTAATGCTTTACACAGCTGTTAGAGGTCTCACTTCAAGCATTCAATGCATGGACATGCTTTATATCCATTTTTGGAAGAAAGGTCACATTGCCATTTTGATAAAGTGACTTTTTGTACAAAACTTATTCTTGAGCCTTATACTTGTTCTCTTCTGATCAAAAAGGTCCTATAACTTATGAGAAATGTTTCAAACACTTACAATCACCCATCCCATGCTTGTACCTCTTCTTGAAACTTGTTTCCCTCTTTTCTTCAAAATCAAGTAACCTAGCCAAAAGCTAAGAACTTGTACTTCTGACTTGCCAATGCACTCAAACACTTTTGTTTATACATACACAAACCATTTGACACAAACACACGAATTCTCAAGCCTTGAAAGAACCTAGAACTCAGAATCACATTCTACACTTCCATTTTCACACAAACTGACCAAAAACTTGAAACTAATAATCTACTCGTGCGTTTCTTGGCCTTTTGGTTTCTAAAGTTTCTAAACATCATATAGAGTTGATCCCACACCATGTTTTAGAATTTTAACACCATTAACACCATCCTCCATTTTCAAAAACCCAGCTCTGCACATTGACTTCTCCAGACCATTTCAGCCATCCATTGTTCAAGCTAATCACTGCATTAGCTTCCTAGGACCTCAAGGAAGCTAACCTGATCATCACCATCACTTGAAACAAGCTCAAACTCAAAACACGATTTACAGTTTTGAGGTAATTTTTCTTAACTTTGAACTCTTTATACAGGCATCATCAATAGTTTATTTATGAACAAAACATATATATATCATTGCGCTAAAGCTAACCATGTCCATAGTTTCCATTAATTTTGCTTGTTTTTAGAGAATTTTGAGACTGAAATTTCTGAGATTTTTAGGGTTCAGATTAGGGCCATTAAAATTCATGCGTATCTCTGATCTATAGTTTTAATGCTTTACATTTCTGAAACCGTGAGAAAATTTGCTACAAGTTTCATGTTTACAGTTTTCATTTTTGATGAGAAATGAGCAAGTTACAGTTGGTCTGGCTGGAGGTTGAAGATGAAGTCATCAGGGCGCATTTTGCCTTGTATATTTATTGTTTTGCTTATGTTAACGGATGTATAACCACCCCAGTGGTAGAAGCGCGCGCTCGTAACCTTTGGGACATGGGTTCGAGCCCCAGTGGTACCCTTTTCATTTTTTCACATTTTACTTTCTGATTTTTTGTCTTTTTTGGCAGGCGCTGGTCCTCTTTTTGCCTGGCTTGTTTTTTTATTATTTTTTCCTACTAACCCCCTACAGGCTGTTTGCACCCCTGTCCCAAGTTTATTTATTTTTGTTTTTATTTAATTTTTATTTTCTTAATATATTTTTATAAATATTGAAAAATCATAAAAATACAACAAATGATAGATTTATATTTTAACTTAGTTTATTTTATTTTTTCTCACAAAAAATATTTTTTTAACTACACCTTATTTATTTTTACTTATTATCTTGTAAAATTTAATAAAAACTAAGTTATTTACTTATTTTCTTTTACACCAATTAAAATATATTTCTTTAATATAAAAAAGGTCAAAAAAATTTTATAATGCTATAAATTTTTTCAAGACAAAAATACCAAAAGAATATTTTTTCTAAACTTATTTTCTTTTAGTCAATTAACAAATTTAGGGTTTTTTTATTTAAAATCTTTTCTTAATAAATTCAAGTTTAACTAATTATTTTCTTTAATTAATTAGGTTAAAACAAATTCCCTTTTTCTAATGAAAACCAAACAAATATCCATTTACTTCGCATTTTACATTTTTGTACATTTATTCATTTTATACTTTGTACTTATTTATTTCCTTGTACATTGATACCAATTCAATATGGTTGTAATAGACTAACTAGATTTACATTCTTGTAATCCCCATTCAATTTGTATACCCCCCTCCCATAAAAAAATTGTAATAGTTTAGTAACTTTAAATTCCGCAATTTATTATTTTATATACAAATGCTAGTAATTAGGGTTTGTATAGAAAGACTAAAACCAATACTTAGAAAACCCTAGTTCAAGACAAAAACAAGCATAAAAACAATATACTTGGACAGAAACACCCCTAGGGTTATTCCACTTGGTTTCCTTACACAAAATGGCCATATTACGCATGTAAGGTATCTTACAAAAACAAGCAAATACAAGATCATACTCCCTCGATGACGCTATCTAAGTTGTCTTTCAAATGATCTTAGTCCCTAAAAAGGAATGCTAAGATACCTTGCAACATTTCTAATCATGGTTATACGATGACCCACGCCCGTCCCGTTTACATTCAAAGATAGGGTTACTTACCAAATCAATGGTAAGATAATAATGTCAAAGGAAAAGAAAGATGAACAAGAAAGACTTTTGAGTAGGTAGAATACTCCTAATTACTTGCTCCATTTCAAAACAAACATCCTTGCTATTTTTAAAACAAACTCCTACACTTTCAAACATCTTACAAAATTGAAAACATTTTCAAAAGATCAAACATCTTTGTATACATTCTTACAAACAAGAATCATTACAAAGATTGCCTAAATAATGGCCTCTTTACAAAGTACTTTCAAAAAACCACACAAAGCACAATTTCAAACAAAAAGTAAGTGATCTAGCAAGTAACTAAAAGCCCATGGAAAACCATGGATAAAAAGGGTGTTAATACCTTCCCTTTTTATAATCTACCCCCTGAACTCAAGAAAACATCTCAAAGGTCTTTCCTGTGCTTTTTCACCTTTCCTTTTGGATAAAAGAAAAGTCGGTGGCGACTCTTGCTAACCGCAACATTTGCGATAAAATGTAAAACTTTCAAGTCATTTCTCCCACCATATCACAGAACTGGCGACTCTGCTGGGGAAAATTCTAAAAGTGGGGATACCTTAGGGTTAAATAACATTTAATTACTTTCATTGTTTGACTTGTATGCTTTACATTATGTTTCTTTGTTTGGGTTTGAATCCTCTACCCGGATTTAGGATACATTATAGGTAAGTAGCAATACATTGTGGAAACTGTACGGGGTATACCGACATGGTCTAAGCAATAGCTATGTTAGTGCGACATATTTCTGGGTACCGGTATCCTTTTAGTTAATCAAAGAGAATACGGGGCCGCTGAGTGATGTCATGAAGCACTAATGAACTTCTAGAATCTTTACTTAACCAACTTGACCTTTAGGATGTAGTGAGATAACCGGCTTTGGTGCAGTCCGAAGATGGTAGATACTCAATACTACACTCATTGAGGTTTGGTTTCTTGGGATATTTCGGTCGCCAATAAAGAGGTTTATGCTAAAACAATGACCAAGGAAACAGACCAGTGATATTGAGCTCTTTAGAACCCGATTACTATTACTAGGACAGGTTGAGCCAACTAAACTTCAAGAGGGTACTTACCTATAAAACTTCGTGCAAGCCTAAACCTAAGGACTTGTTTGCTTTGTTTGTATATACATACTTGTACATAACATCATGAACATCATAACATCATACACATTCACTAACCATTTCAAGGAATTTGGGATTCATCTTTGTTCTTGTTTTGTAGGATATGGATTCTCTTCGCAGGAAAACTATTCAAGTCAACCTTGTAAGGATCCCTCCACAACTTAAGGAGCTAGCTTCAAGGATTCCTGAAAACTCTCCATTCACCGAGAGACATGGTCGCCTACTCAACTTGGTCACCTCAAACAAAGATAAGGACATGATGAAGGTACTCTTTAAGTTCTTTGATCCTTTACACAATTACTTCACATTTCCCGACTATCAACTTGTGCCTACTTTGGAAGAATTCTCCCGACTCTTGAGGATTCCCATTCTCAACCAACTACCTTTCAACGGTATGAAAAGAGACCCAAAGCCAGAAGAGATTGCTCAAGCTCTACACTTGCACTCATCTGATGTCACAACTCATTGGGAAACAAGGAGTGGTGTCAAAGGTTTCCTAGCAAAGTTCTTATTTGAGAAAGCCGAAAACTGTTGGAATTCTTTGGACCTGCAAGCCTTTGAGGAAATTGTGGCTCTCCTCATATATGGGATGGTTTTGTTTCTAAATCTTGACCAACTCATAGATGTGAACACCGTCAAAATCTTCATATCCCACAACCCGGTGCCTACTTTGCTAAGGGACATCCTACACTATTTTCACACTCTCACAATAAGGAAAAGAGGTGTTCTTATGTGTTGTACTCCTCTCTTAGAAATATGGTTTATTTCGCATCTTCCCCAATCTGCATTGAAGAATGAGCAAGGTTCAAGGTGGTCACAAAGGTTGATGACGCTCAAACATTCAGACATCCATTGGTGCTCCCGATCCATAGAGAATGTTACTATTATTGACCATTATGGAGAATTTCCTAATGTCCCTTTACTTGGAATTAGGGGAGGCATCACCTACAACCCCTACTTAGCCTTAAGACAGTTTGGTTACGCCCGAAGGGGTGGCCCGCACGAGATGCTGATTCAAGGTTTGGTGTTTGACTACGAGAACAACGATCAAGGTCTTCGCCAGAGATTTATCCGAGCATGGAGGATGTTGAAGAAGGTAGATAGAAATACATTGGGGCATAACAATTCCATCCCTCTTGAGCCTTACCTCAAATGGGTATGAACTCGTGCTCAAAGTCTTATGATGCCTTATACCTCCATTCTCCCGGTAATCATTGAGCCTGTCATGGAAGGAGATGTTCCATACACTATCCTACATCCTAACATGCCTACCTCTCTTGAATACCTACAAATGGATTGGATACAACTCAAGGGGGAGCGAGATACTTTCGAAGCCCAATTCTACGCAAGCAAGAAGAAGGTTTTGGAACTCACTAAGAAACATCATGAGGAGAGGAACTTGAATGCCTACATTGCACCAAAGAGGATGCGTACTACCTTTTTATCTTAGAGTTTTTGTATTTGTTTTTCCCAAGAAGGCATTGATGTACTCAAAGCTTTAATTTATTAATACAACGTGTGATTCTTTTTTGTCTAAAACGAATTTGAATCTTTAAGATCCTTGAAATCATTGCATACGCATTTAGCATTCATCATAACATAAGCAGGTTTCTTGCAACAAGTCTCCTCATCTCTCTACTATTTATTTCAGTAAGATGGATCTCGAGCAAACGGTGAAGGACCTTCAAGCTCAGAATGCACAGTTTCAACAGTTATTCTTAACTCTAGCCAAAGGACAAGAAGAGTTGAAGAATTTGCTGGCTGAGGAGAAGAAAAAGAAGACAAAGAAGATAACCGAAGTTCTAAACATTGGAAGAAGATTCCACGGGCAAATAAGAAGGGTCTTAGACTTTGCAACAACATCCGGGGAGAAAGGCAATCAAGATGGGAAGGGCAAAGAAACAGTTGTCCAGTCAGAGTCAAAAGAGGAAGAGGAAGAAGAAGACTATTCTGAAGAACAATACCCGCCAGCCGACGACAAGTATAAGCATCTAGAAGAGCGGTTGAGTGCAATGGAAATCCAAAAAGTGCCTGGATTGGACTTTGAGGAGTTGGGACTAGTATCGGGAATTGTCATCCCTCCTAAATTCAAAGCACCTATGTTCACCAAATATGACGGAGTTTCATGCCCTAAAATGCATCTCCGGTCCTATGTGAGGAAAATCCAGCCTCATACCGGTGACATGGACTTATGGGTACACTTCTTCCAAGACAGTCTGTCTGGAACTCAACTTGATTGGTTTTATCAGTTAGAAAGAGCCAATGTTCATAATTGGGAAGATCTTGCTGCAACCTTTTACAAACAATACCAATACAATGTTGATCTTGTGCCTACCCGTACTCAACTCCAGAGTATGGCCATGGTTTCAAGTGAAGGCTTCAAGGACTATGCACAAAAATGGAGAGACTTGGAAGGAAGAGTTCAACCTCCCCTATCTCAAAGAGAGTTGGTAGACATGTTTTTGGGCACCTTGTCTGGTCCCTTCTTCAATCACTTAATTGGGAGTTCATCGGCATGTTTTACTGAATTGATATTAACCGGAGAAAGGGTAGAAGCCGAGATAAAGAATGGAAAGATTCAAAAAGATGCATCCGCTACGACTGTAAGGAAACCATTCATCGGAATGAAAGAAGTGGTTACTGTATATCCTCAGAGAAATCAAGATAGGGCCGAACGCCGTCCAATGATGGGGGTTGTTATGATTCCTAAACATGCACCTGATCAGCAAAGAAACAATCAACCAAGAATGGAAAGACCAGTCAGACAGTTCACCAGAATTAACATGACACTCTCTCAAGTATTGCCATATTTGTTAAGATCCAACCTAGTGACTTTGAAAGAAGCTCCAAAGAACCCTAACACAATCTCTCCTCACTATCATCCTAATGCCCGCTGTGCATACCACTCTGAGAGTCCCTGCAATGACACTAACAACTGTTGGGCTCTGAAGAACAAGGTACAAGACCTCCTTGAAGCCAAAGAGATTGAATTCGATGCGCTTGAAAAGCCAAATGTCATTTCTGCCCCAATGCCCAAACACGGCCATAATGCCAACGCCATTGAGGAAGATATGTTTGTTACTTTAGTTGATGAGCTTGTGACCCCACTCCTGACTATCAAAAAGAACTTGTTGATTGTCAGTGCATTCCCGGGTTGTGATGAAAGATGTCATTTATGTTTGTCCTCACCAACCAGCTGTCCTTTGTTGAAAGCAAGCATTCAGTGCCTAATAGATAACAAGGAAACTATGTTCGAAAAGACTTCTGTTCCAACTGTTTCTTATAATGATGTTTCCATCGTGACCATTTCCGACAATTCTTCCAGGGTCTCCACCAAAAGACCCGTTAGAATTACATCAGTTCCAAAAGTAGCTCTTTGATAATTACAATGCCTGGACCAGTCCCGTATTCGTCAGACAAAACCTTACCATGGAATTATGGAGGGGATGTCTACTACCACGATATCAAGCAAATTTGGCCAGCTGCCGAAGATTCAAGTTCTTAGAAGGTTGACTCTGATATCAGTAATATTGTGGGGACTAGCAAGATTACCCGAAGAGGAAGGATATTCTCTCCAGAAATTGCTCCTCCAAAAGAAGTTTCTGGACCCGTAATCATTCCTGTTGTTGTTGCTCCTCCAAAGGTTGTTCCCAGTCCTACAATCATCTCCACTAATACTCCAATTGACAATGCTGTTACAACCCTTGTTATCACTCCTACTGACATTCCTGCTGCTGAGTCAGCTGAGACTCGAGGTAAAAGTATTCTGATTGAGCCTATCCGGACGAAGGCACAATCATTGGCTATCCCTGAGACCTCCCGGAAAGAGATGGCGGAAATTCTAAAGATCATAAAAAGAAGTGACTATGATGTAGTTGAGCAACTGGGACAAACTCCATCTAAAATTTCCATGCTGGCTTTACTACTATGTTCCGAGGCGCATGCAAAGGCCTTGGTAAAATTCCTAAAAACTGCCCATGTACCCCAAGAAACATTTGTCGACCAGTTCCAAGACTGCGTAGCCAGCTTAACTGTAGATAATGGTTTAGGTTTTTCGGATGTTTATTTAACTCCAAGAGGGAGGAAGCATAATGAGGCATTGCATGTCTCAGTGGAATGCAGGGGCACAACCTTGGCTCATGTTTTGGTGGACACTGGCTCGTCTCTGAATGTATTGCCTAAAAAAAGCTCTTGACAGGCTTGACTGTGAGGGATTGACATTAAAACCAAGCAACATAGTAGTGAGAGCCTTTGACAGCTCAAAAAGGATGGTGCATGGGGAAATGGATATCCCCATAAAGGTTGGAACCCAAACATTTGACTCAACTTTTTATGTAATGGATATCCGCTCTTCATATTCCTTCTTGCTAGGCTGACCGTGGATTCACAATGTTGGCGTTGTCACTTCTACGCTGCACCAAATGCTGAAATATCCTATTCAAGGGAAGATTATCATTGTTCATGTAGAAGAAGAGTATATGATCATCCATCTCAATTCCTTCAGATATATGGAATTAGATGGTGAATTTATTGAAACTCCATTCCAACGCTTTGAAGAAGTCCTGTAAGATGTGGCAGTAACCAAGGTTGTGTCTCAAGTTCCCAAGATCACAAGGCCTCCTCTCAGGATGTCGTCTTTGAAGGATGACAAGGCAGTGATAGAAGAAGGTGGGTGCACTATTTGGGGACAACTCCCATATATCCCATACAAATCAGACAAGTTTGGCCTGGGTTTCACTTCAGGTGCCCAGAAGGCTGTACGTCGCGCTCGTGCCGGAGGACCACCCTTGAAGATCAGCAACCGCGAAGTCAATGCGGTGGAAGATGATGAAGATAGATACAACCTGGAGGATTGGATTTTCCCAACTGTCAGTGGAGGGCTCAGCAACTGGGAGGCTAGAGATTTCGTCCCGGTCACTTTTATCCCACAGTAATTTGTCTTTACATTTTGTTGGATATGTAATATTAAAACAATTCAGACTCTTAAAACCTTGTGTCTTACCTGAGGCACAATGGTCCATTTGAAAGGGCTATTATCTTATTTCTAGATGACATCAATGAATCATGGACGTTTTTGCATACAAACGTTGTGCTCATTGTTTTTCTTTTTACATTTTCATTTCTTTCAAAGATAGTTATACCCTTACACACACTCACACTTACAATGCAGGTCTACATCCATTCGAGATCCCATGGATAACGGTTTGCTATGGCCTTTTATGACTCTGAAAATCTAATCTACCAAGCCGAAGACGAAGGTGAGGAAGATTGTGAAGTACCAGGGGAACTTTCCAGATTACTACAACGAGAAGAGAGAATCATTCAGCCCCATGAGGAACCAGTGGATATAATCAACCTAGGTACCGAAGAAGACAAAAGAAAGGTCAAGGTGGGTCCCAATCTGGAACCAAGTGTCAAAGAGCGTCTGATTCAGTTTCTACACGAGTATGTTGAGGTCTTTTCCTAGTCGTATGAAGACATGCCATGACTTGATACATATATTGTGGTACATTGTCTACCTACAAAAGAGGACTGCCCACCAGTAAAACAAAAAGTCCGTCGAATGCGACCAGATATGTAAGAGAAAATTAAAGCTGAAGTCATAAAGCAATTCAATGTTGGATTCTTGGCCGTCACCTTTTATCCGCAATGGGTGGCCAATGTTGTTCCCGTGCCCAAAAAGGACGGCAAAGTAGGAATGTGCATGGACTACAGAGATTTGAATAGGGCAAGCCCTAAGGATGATTTCACACTTCCCCACATTGACATCCTAGTTGACAATACGGCACAGCACAAAGTGTTTTCCTTCATGGACGGTTTCTCAGGTTACAACCAAATCAAAATGGCGCCCGAGGACATGGAGAAAATAACCTTTGTCACACAATGGGGGACATTCTGCTACAAGTTTATGCCGTTCGGACTGAAGAATGCTGGGGCAACCTATCAGCATGCCATGCTAGCTCTATTTTACGACATGATACATCACGAAATAGAGGTCTATATGGATGACATGATAGCTAGATCTCAAACAGAAGAAGAGCATCTTGATCATTTACAGAAACTATTAGAGAGACTAAAGAAGTACAAGCTGAGGTTGAACCCAAATAAATGCACGTCTGGAGTAAGGTCTGGTAAGCTCCTAGGTCTTGTCGTCAGCAATAAGGGTATTGAAGTAGATCATGCCAAAGTGAAAGCGATACAAGAGATGCCTGCTGTGATCGGTGGATCTGGAACTGACTGTTTAACGCTGGTTCGCGAAATGTCGAGGAAGCAAGAGTCGCCACCGTCTTTTATTTTCTCCAAATGGAAAGGACAAAAGCACAGAAAAATTCCTTAAAGAGATTGCTCTCGGTTCGGGAGGTAGATTATAGAAAGGGAAGGTGTTAGCACCCTTTCTATCCATGGTTATCCATGGGCTCTTAGATACTTGCTCAATGTGTTTTCAAAATGTTTGCTTGCTTTTCAATTGTGGGTTAACAAAGTTTCTTTGAAAGATTTCAGTTCGACTCGTACGTCAGAGTGTTTGAAAAATTTGCTTTGAAAGCTTTTGAAAAAGTGTTGGTGTGAAAAGTATGTTTTGATTTGTTTGAAGTTAGAGCAAGTATCCTTGAGAACCTACCTACCCTAAGGAATTCGTCTGTGTAAATGTCCTTGAAAGTAGTGCCATCCCACCATTGAGAGGTAGGTAGCACCACCGTTTGGAGGTGTTCGGGTAAATTCGAGTTTGTAGGGACATGGTGACCACCAGAGCAATGGGAAGACACCTTAGAAGCTACCCTCATGCCAGGTTCCCGGATCATGAGGACTTACTAAGACGTCCTCTACTCGACGACCACCTTTCGAAAGGCAACAGTGAGGCGTACCCTAGGGGTGGTGTGTGCGAATTGTGTGTCATGTTTCAGTTATTTGTCTTGTCATGTTTGTTGTGTTCTACGCTTGATTTTAATTAGGACATTCATTCTTGCATGCTTTTTAACAGTTAAATATTTGCGAGAAAAAAATAAATCTAAGGCTATTACAAATGGCGCGGGTCCACATCGCCAAAATAAACCGGACCCGATTTGACTGAAAAAATAAATAAAGCGAATAAAAAGTGCGAGAAATAAAATTATTACAAGGCTTTGGGACATGTACATAATTATAATAAGCGACAAAGTAAAATGCGCGAAACAAAATAATTAAAGCGACGGGCGTTGGACCCTTTTACAAACAATTAAGATTAATGAGGAGTTAATTAATTAGAATTAAATGTTTTTGTATTTTTGTGTTTTTTTAAGATTTAAAAGAAAAAGAATTAATTAAAACAAAAAAATTGGATGTAAACCCTAATTCTAATGTTTTTTAAGTTATTAAGAAAAAGATTGAATTTTTAACCTAATTTAAATCTAAGTTATTTATATACAAAACTTAATTTATGAAAATAAAATAAACATTATTATTATAAAAAGGGAAATTAAAAAAGAATCAAAATTAACAATTAAACCTAAATTCTATATTTTTGGATTTTTGTTATTAAAAGAATTAAAATTTAAAACCTAATTAAAACTAAATTTATTTACATGTTAAATTATGAAAATTACTAATATTATGGCAAAAAACAAGGAAAGTTAAAAGGAATAAAAAGTCATTAACCTAATGCTATATTTTTGGATTTTTTTATGGAAGAAAGAATTAAAGTTAAAAAACCTAATTAAACTAAATAATTTACATATTAATTATTTACAACAAAATAAATAAAATAAATATTTTTTATGTTTTTTATCCTTTTTCTGATTTTTTTGTGATGTTGTTATATTTTATGGCAATAATTAATTAAATTAAACAATCAAGAAAATAAAATAATAAATTAAGTGAAACACAAGAAAAATAAAAAGAATGGCAAACCAGGGGGGTAGCCCCAAAATTGGAGGTACAGGCCTTAGCATTTCAGGCCCATTAAGCTTGAGTCCATTGACTTTTTGAATCCTGTATGATGCTTTGACTGGGGTTTATTGTATTCCTTGATCCTACGCCTTTGATCTGAATGGGATGGACGCGTGGATGGTGGGATGATGAAGGAGTATGGTGCGTCTTAAGATCATGCCTGCATGGGAATTGTAAATGAAAAACAATATTGAAATAGCATGAGACCTGGGGTTCGAACCCAGGTCTTGGATATTGCCAAGAGAGGTGTCTGCCAGCTGAGCTGTTTGGATTAATTGATATATTAATGATACACAATTAACAAAAAGAAATAATCAGCGCGTTAGTAATTAAAAGCGCGAAATTTAAAATCAACGAATCAGTGAGGGACAACACATCATCTTCCTCACTTTTTCTGAAACACAAGCCTATGGAAACGGTTTTGCACGCGTTGCTGTATACCACCTACAAGAAAATAGCGATTAGATGCTGGGTGTATATAAATTGTTCGCGAATGGTGGTTTACGTCCGTCTCAATGCACTGAACTCAATGGCCATGGTCTGAAGCTTTGATTTTTCTTCTTTGCAAAAGCCCTAATTTTAAAAACCTGTAACCCTAATATTCGAAAATGGTAGAATCGCATATGGCTTATGAAAACTCAATTAAACACATCAGTTAGCTTGGAAACTTCACATTAAACAAGAATTCACAAATAAAAATGCAAAAGAATGTATGAATTATGATATAGGATTTCAAAAGTTTCTCTGTACAGGGGAGGTCCTTGCTGCCGATTCTTTGCGTTTGGATGGATGTTTGGAGTTGGAATTGCTTCAGGGAGCTCTGAGGAAGCCTTTAGAAAAAGAATTAAGGCTTAAAACTCTCTAGAACCTTGATTTCCGATTTTAGTTATATGGCCAATTTTTCAAGTTTGTATAGTATTCTTATGCGCAGCATTTGGTGTCCTGTGGTTAGGGTTTTACTTAGTGCTTATGATGGAAGAGAATTAGCTTGCTAGCTGACCTAGATTCATGCTCATGAGAGAACTAGTCCTAGGGTTTTTTCACTAACAAATTTTTCCTTCTTTTAAGCCAAGACCAAGACTTAGTGTGCAATTTAACCCTAGCCTGAGTTTTTGAGTTGGCCCATGACATATGGAAGTTGTCCAAATTCAAATGACACTATTCTATTGGTTTTTGAATTTTATTTGAATTTTTAAAGATTTAAAATGAATTAAATTATCAAAAATTAAATAAAATAGAAAAATCAATATTTGGTCTTGAAATTAATCACGGGACACGTGTGTGGCATGACAAGGATGAATCAAGTGGAAGAAAGTGGGCCCTTTTGTCAAAAATTGGAGTTTCAAGGATAGTTGACTTTTGCCATTTCACAAAAATTTCCCAACTTCTACAAGGCATAACTTGCTCAATTTTTAAGCTTTTCACATGTTCTTGGACATTTTGGAAAGGTCTTTGAGTCCTATAACCAATGCCTTTGGTCCCATGTCATTTTGATTTTCCAATCTCAAGTTATGGCCTTTGACTTAAAGTCCCTTTTTGTTGACTTTTGAAAATGACCTATAATGTTGAAATTGATAACTTTTTGTGAGAGCATTTCTTGGACTTGAAGTATGAAGATGAGTTGTAGGAAATGTCTTTCTCTTCAAAATGAGCTTTGGATGGAATTTTTCTGATAATCCATGTGAAAGTTATGCCCTGGTCAATTTCAGTTGACTTTTTCAGCTGTCCAAATATAACAACTTTTGCATCTTTGATGATTTCTGAGCCAAATTTTGAGAGTCATGATCAAGCATTGATCAAATGATGTTTGTGGCTTCAAAATGATATATTGACCAAAAATTTGAACTTTTGACTGCCAAATGACAATTTTGCCCCTACAGTTGACTGTAGTGCAATTTAGGGTTTTGACTGTGCAATCTTGAGCTGAATGCCTTGAAACTTGATATGAGGATACTTGACCATCTTTGTAAGAATATGAGACTTGATTGAGCCTTTGAAAACTTCATTCTTTTGATCAGAATCCAAACCCTAGTTTTGACTGTATGGGAGACTGTTGCACTGCACAACCCTTGGGGAATTTTCTAGCTTGGCTTGGCAATTTCTTGAGGAAGATGGGAGGGCAAATTTTGGGGTATAACAGTTGCCCCTGTTCAATCTTCTTAGACCTGAGGATGCAGATTGGCTGACGTGCCTTTCGTAATCCGAGGGTAAAAGATGATTGGACACTAGAGTGCCCAGAAATTTGCGCTCACATGTTAGCAATGATGGGGGAATGGGCTTATAGATGCCATCTGGATGTTTGATTGTGTAAGAGATTCCTTGGCGAGAACCTGCATACCTGCAAAACAGAAAATGAGTACCTGACACGTTGCAGGAGCTGATTTTTAGATGCCTGGTATAGATGTGTCCTGACTGGTTACAGGAGCTGAGTCTGGAACTTCAAACGGCGATGAAAGAACCAGGGATGATTACTTCCTTAGCATGAATGGTAAGAGAGCCTTGGGCGACTTTAACTTCAACAACGCTCGTTGAGAAAAATCTGGGGGATTTTAACTTCAACAACGCTCGTTGAGAAAAATCTGGGGGATTTTAACTTCAACAACGCTCGTTGAGAAAAATCTGGGTGATTTTAACTTCAACAACGCTCGTTGAGAAAAATCTGGGGTGTCCTCTACTGGGATAAGAATCAGGGAGATCTTAGGGTCGATCTGACTGAACCAGAGAGGCCTTTGACTGGGTAAGAATCAGGAAAATCTTAGGGTCGATTTAACTGAATCGGTCTAGGTCTTGAAATGTCTTCAACTGGATAAGCATCAGGGAGATCTTAGGATGATTTAACTGAACCAGAGAAGGCCTTTGACTGGATAAGCATCAGGAAAATCTTGGGACGATTTAACTGAACCGGTCTAGGTCTTGAAATGTCTTCAACTGGATAAGCATCAGGGAGATCTTAGGGTTGATCTGACTGAACCAGAGAAGGCCTTTGACTGGATAAGCATCAGGAAAAATCTTGGGACGATTTAACTGAACCGGTCTAGGTCTTGAAATGTCTTCAACTGGATAAGCATCAGGAAAATCTTGGGACGATTTAACTGAACCAGAGAAGGCCTTTGACTGGATAAGCATCAGGAAAATCTTGGGACGATTTAACCGAACCGGTCTAGGTCTTGAAATGTAGCTTGAGAACTTAACTGGATCTTTCCTGAAAGGTAAAAGTCAGTCATATGCAATGCATGATATGGATCAAGCAATGATGTTCTCAACATAAATGAGATTTGTATGATGCAGTGCGTTATGCATGCTATAATGATGTATGTGATGTTTCATGTATATTTTTGTCTAGGAAAGTGAATCCTTGACGGGTGCCGGGAAGTCGTATCCTGGGCTGATGTCGAAGAATAGATTTTGCTTCCGCTGGGGATGATAACTGCAAGAATATCGGTAGGAGAAGATGACTCTGTTGCGGAATAAACTTGGCAAATGGAGGATTCTGCGGGGAGAAAAGATACTCTAGCGACCATGCTGGGAAGCAATACTCTGTGGGAAGAGAGATGCTTTGCTGAGTGTTGTTAGTAGTAATTTGCTGGGGATAGGAAGACTTTGTCGACGACGCTCTTTCCGTGGCTTTTGGCTGAGGATAACCCAGTTATATCCTGTTAAGGAAATAACTCTTTGAATAAAGCCGGACGACGCGTTCGTGCTCTGCGAGGGGATAAGCTTCCAGAATCTACTGGGGATAAGCTTACTGCTTGGAGAGATGAATTCCAATTTTCCTGGGGAAACTGGATTGGACTCTTCTGGGGAGTTTTGGAATGTAATTTTATAAGTTGAAAGGGGGAACCTATGTAGGGTTGCATGCTGATGAGTTTGTGTAAAACTGTATCTGAAATGGAGAAGGAACCTGGGTAGGGTTACTTTGATGATGAGTTCGTGTAAAACTTCGTTTTTTTGGAAAGGGAGAACCTGTGTAGGGTTTCTGGGTGACGAGTCCATGTAAAACTGCATCTTGAAGAGAGGGAACCGATGTAGGGTTGCTTGGTGAGGTAAGTTCATGTAAAACTTCTTGATGAACCGGGGTGAGGTTATCTTGAGCTAAATCCATGTAAGACTTCTGGGGGGAACCAGGGTTAGGTTGCCGCAGGATAAGTTCGTGTAAAACTTCTTGACGAACCGAGGTAAGGTCATCTTGAGATAGGTCCATGTGAGACTCTTGGAGGAACCGGGGTTAGGTTACGGCAGGATAAGTTTGTGTAAAACTTCTTGATGAATCGGGGTTAGGTCATCTTGAGATAGGTCCATGTGAGACTCTTGGAGGAAACGGGGTTAGGTTACGGCAGGATAAGTTTGTGTAAAACTTCTTGATGAACCGGGGTTAGGTCATCTTGAGATAGGTCCATGTGAGACTCTTGGAGGAACCGGGGTTAGGTTACGGCAGGATAAGTTTGTGTAAAACTTCTTGATGAACCGGGGTTAGGTCATCTTGAGATAGGTCCATGTAAGACTTCTGGAGGAACCGGGGTTAGGTCACTTCGGGATAAGTTTGTGTAAAACTTCTTGATGAACCGGGGTTAGGTCATCTTGAGATAGGTCCATGTAAGACTTCTGGAGGAACCGGGGTTAGGTCACTTCGGGATAAGTTCGTGTAAAACTTCTTGACGAACCGGGGTAAGGTTACTTGTGATAAATCCATGTAAGATTTCTGGAGGAACCGGGGTAAGGTTACTTGGATAAGTTTGTGTAAAAACTTCTGGAGGAAACCGGGGTAAGGTTATTTGGTTGAGTTTGTGTAAAACTTCTTGATGAACCGGGGTTAGGTCATCTTATGGAGGAGGAGTCTGTGTATGACTTTGTCTGAAGGTTGAGCAGAAACCGGTGTTGGGTTGCATGATTTTGATTAAGTGGATAATTGTCCTGTTTGGTCTCGGACGTTAGCCCACGATCTGGAATTTGTAAAGGTAGATGGTAATCATTTTTATGTTGATCTGTCCTTTGTAATTTGGTTGACAGAGCAATTGGATTGCCTGGATAGCTCATTATTGCCCCTGCTTCGGAGGTGAGGGAAGAGGATACCTGTGCGGGTGATCGACAAATCTTCGGGTAGGCAAGTGACGAGATACCGGAACATAGTCGTACGCTTTGATCCCTAACTTTTGCCTGGACTGCCCTTTCGGGTTTTCAGTCCACCGGGATATCCCTTTTTGCCCAAGCCGCCTTTTCAGGTTTTCGACTTGCCGGGTGTACATGTTTTTCGTTTCATCCCTTCATTTTGCCCGAACCCTTTTAGTTCGCCGGGAAGCCCTTATTTTTGCCTAGGTATGTCAACCTAGCGGGTCTTTGATTATGCGCAGTATTTTTTCCGACTATGTCCACGCTCTCAGAATGTAGGGAGTTGCCCCTGTTGGAAGTATTTTGCCATGCCCCAGATAACGAGCAATGTGCCCCTTGATTGGAGGTTCTTCTGTTCACAAGGTGTTCATCGTGCGAATTTCCCTGCTTGTTCAAACAAGTAGTCATATGCAAACAAGGTTATTTTAAGAATGCAAAAGTCTATGTCTGTCTTGAATTTTGAAAATGCATTTTTTGTAATACAGTGCGATGTCAACTCAATATTTTACAGCAAACCTTCAGGAGTCAGGATACCTTCGTAACAGTATGCTTTCGAACTAACCCATGCTTCAGCTAGGACTTTTAAGAGTTATATCGTGGCCTGGTTCACGGTTTAAGAAACAAAGGATAAAGGCTCAAATTATTTGTACCCACCCGCTCTTCGTGATGTTCTCCAAACCTAAACTCAGTTGATCAGGCGTTAGACCTTGTTTGAGTCTTTGCTCTGATTTTCCGATGATGATTCGGATATTGAACGTTTATTTGAATAGGCAATCATCCCCTTTTTTGCTGAGGGTTTGTGAGACCTCTTTTTTTTTTGATTTAGTTATCCCTTTCTTTTTTTTTTTTGCCTGAACTGTTTCCTTTTTGGGATTACAGTCAGCGGGATGCCCCAGTTTGGTAAGTCTTCTTTATTGGTTTTGACTTTTTGGGCTTTTCATTCATGAATTTTTTTTTGATAATGACTGCCTGTCCTTATGATTGTTCGGAACCATCACTGTCTTTTGTTTTTGAAAAACTCATTTAGTGACATTCATTGTGCACTTGGATCGACTGAGAGAACTACCCTGCCCCAGGTTATGATTAAGGGTTTTGATTTTCGAAAATACAAACTCCTACTTCTTTGGCTCTGATGGGTTGACGAGGGATTATCATCCTTATAACTCCAGTGTTTAGGAATTGAAACAATGCCTGTACCTCATCAGCGGGGTCTGTTCAAAAGCATACTGTAAATTGTGGTATCGTTTTCGTCATCCTCCCTCAAGAGGTTTAGAATTTTCAATTAAGAATTGACCATCGCAAAAAATATGAAAGCAGTTTTAAGCATAGTAAACATAATTAATTCAAGACAGACATGTGTAATGCATTCATGAAATAAAAGAGTTTAACACAATAATTGTTTATCTGAACAAGAAAAGGAAAAATACAACTTGAAATCAAATGAACAAAAATTTAGCCATGCTTTGGCAATGGAGCGGTGATCACGTTGGGAGTCTCCGCAGGCTCGAACTCGATCTCTTTGGCATCGATCATGTTCTGAATTTTGTACTTCAGTGCCCAACAGTCCTCAGTATCGTGCCCCGGGCTATCAGAATGATAGGCACACCTTGCTTCTGGATTGTAGCTAGGAGAGGAGGTCTTAGGATTGGCAGGAGGGTTGATTACTGCAATCAGGTTCATCTTCACCATATGCTGCAATGCTTGTGACCAAGGCATGTTAATGTTGGTGAATTGCCTTTTAGGCCCTTCCGGCCTTTGCTGGTTTCCCCTTTGTGGTTGACGGCGTGGTGCAGAACCAGAGATCATGACTGCCCCTGCATGTTGATCACGGCGACTCTTTTGACTGTATACAGCATTGGATTCCTTCTTTCCCGTGTAAGGTTTTTTATGAATATCAGAAGGTGTGGCCTCTTGAATCTTACCCGACTTGATACCAGCTTCAATTCTTTCGCCAGTCAGGATGAGGTCGGTAAATCCAGTAGATGAGTTACCAATGAGGTGATTGAAGAATGGCCCGGATAGGGTCCCCAAGAACATATCAACGAGTTCCCGGTCAGTTAACGGAGGTTGCACCCTTCCAGCAAGGTCTCTCCATCTTTGTGCGTACTCCTTGAAACCTTCACTTGACCCCAACGACATACCCTGGAGTTGGGTACGTGTGGGAGCAAGGTCGGAATTGTACTGGTACTGCTTATAGAAAGCAGTCGCCAACTCCTCCCAGTTACGAACTTTGGTCCCATCCAGTTGATAGAACCATTCGAGGTGAGTCCCTGAAAGACTTTCCTGGAAGAAGTGGATCCACAAGTTCTTGTCTGCTGAGTATGGTTGGATTTTCCGAACATAAGACCTGAGATGCAACTTGGGACAAGACGCCCCGTCATACTTGGTAAAGGATGGTGCCTTGAACTTCCGAGGAATAATCACACCAGTTGACAAACCCAGATCTCCAAAATCCAGCCCAGGTACCTGTTGGATCTCCATAGCATTCAGCCTATCCTCCAACTGTTTGTACTTGTCCTCAGCCGGAGGGTACTGTTCGTCGTTGAAATCTGTCTCGCTGTCGGAGACCACTGGACTAGGCACCTCTCTCTCATGGTGACTGCTTTCCCTCACAGATGGGGTTGTCCCCTCAGTTTCCTCCTGCGGTGTATTCCCAGATCTGCGTCTAGGGCTGAACAGAACAATCCTCTTCTTCTTCTTGTCCTTCTTCAAAAACAAAGCCTTCAGATCTTGTTGACCCTGAGCCAAGCCTTTGATCAGCTCCTGAAATTGGGCGTTCTGCGCCTGAAATTGGGCGTTCTGCGCCTGAAGAGCCTTGATAGATGCCTCGGTTGATGATTCAGGATTCATGACGAGACTGCTGAAATAAACAGCGAAGAAGGTAAGCAACCTGCAGAGGAAGGGTACCTGTTATGTAATGATATGTATGATATGCATGCAATGTTTTCAAGGATCTCGCGGGGTAAACAAGAAAATTTGTTAGCATTAGAATTTAGAGCTTGATTGAAGGACACCCATGTTATTGAGAACTCTTCTTCAAGAGTCAAAGGCTCACCATATCAAGTGGGTCATAGTCCCTGACTTTAGTCATCATGTCTGGTTTTGATTTCCAAACAACATTGGTTAGGGAACCTTCTTCAGGAGTCAGAGCTCACCATATCAAGTGGGTCATAGCCTCTGACAACATTGGCTAGAGGAAAATAAATCCTCTTTGCCCCTTGTTGGGCAGTTGGTTCATCATGACCTGCATCACAAGCCCTTGAGATCCTTGAAATGGGTTAGGATGTATGCAATGTTATGATGTCATGCTATGCATGGGGTGATGTAGGTAAACCCTGTTATGAGTCCCAATTAAGGACTATAAACAGACCCTGCAAGAAATTCAGTATACTTTGTTATGAGTCCCAATTAAGGACTATAAACAAAACCTGCAAGAAATTTGGTAAACCTTGTCATGAGTCCTAGTTAAGGACTATAAACAAAACCTGTAAGTAGTTCATGTGTCAGCTAACAAGCATGCAAGTAGGCAAGTACAAAGGCACACAAGTCACACAAAAGAGCCCTTAGAGTTTAGGCCAGCATGAAGTTTGGGGTACTACCCTCTTGAAGTGGGTGGGTTCAACCTGTCCTAATCAAAGTAACCGGGTTCTAAGGTTCCCAATATCACGGGATTGCTTTCATTGTTCATCGTTTCGATTTAGCCACTGAACTGGCGACCGAAATATTCCAGGAAAGCAACCCTCAATTGAGTGTAGTATCGAGTATCAACCAACCTCGGACTGCACCAAAGTCAGTTATCTCACTACCCTAAAGAGGCCAAGATAGTTCAATTAAGGTTCCTAAGGTCTGTTGATGCTTCACGACACCACGCGGAGGCCCCGTACTCTCCTTGACTGAACTCAAGGGTTACCGGTACACACCAAAGTGCCACATCAACGTAGCAGACTGTTTCAACCATGTCGGTATACCCCGCACAGTTCCCTCACAGCCTTGTTGCTACTTTCTAAGAAGGTATCCCCCAGATCCGGGTTAGGATCTATAGAACTCCCAAGACAGTCCCACAATTTAAAGCAAGCAAGTCAATACAATTGAAAACACAGTTATGAACTATCCCTAAGGTACACCTCACTTTAAGTTTGTCCCCAGCAGAGTCGCCAGTTCTGTGATCGGTGGATCTGGAACTGACTGTTTAACGCTGGTTCGCGAAATGTCGAGGAAGCAAGAGTCGCCACCGTCTTTTATTTTCTCCAAATGGAAAGGACAAAAGCACAGAAAAATTCCTTAAAGAGATTGCTCTCGGTTCGGGAGGTAGATTATAGAAAGGGAAGGTGTTAGCACCCTTTCTATCCATGGTTATCCATGGGCTCTTAGATACTTGCTCAATGTGTTTTCAAAATGTTTGCTTGCTTTTCAATTGTGGGTTAACAAAGTTTCTTTGAAAGATTTCAGTTCGACTCGTACGTCAGAGTGTTTGAAAAATTTGCTTTGAAAGCTTTTGAAAAAGTGTTGGTGTGAAAAGTATGTTTTGATTTGTTTGAAGTTAGAGCAAGTATCCTTGAGAACCTACCTACCCTAAGGAATTCGTCTGTGTAAATGTCCTTGAAAGTAGTGCCATCCCACCATTGAGAGGTAGGTAGCACCACCGTTTGGAGGTGTTCGGGTAAATTCGAGTTTGTAGGGACATGGTGACCACCAGAGCAATGGGAAGACACCTTAGAAGCTACCCTCATGCCAGGTTCCCGGATCATGAGGACTTACTAAGACGTCCTCTACTCGACGACCACCTTTCGAAAGGCAACAGTGAGGCGTACCCTAGGGGTGGTGTGTGCGAATTGTGTGTCATGTTTCAGTTATTTGTCTTGTCATGTTTGTTGTGTTCTACGCTTGATTTTAATTAGGACATTCATTCTTGCATGCTTTTTAACAGTTAAATATTTGCGAGAAAAAAATAAATCTAAGGCTATTACAAATGGCGCGGGTCCACATCGCCAAAATAAACCGGACCCGATTTGACTGAAAAAATAAATAAAGCGAATAAAAAGTGCGAGAAATAAAATTATTACAAGGCTTTGGGACATGTACATAATTATAATAAGCGACAAAGTAAAATGCGCGAAACAAAATAATTAAAGCGACGGGCGTTGGACCCTTTTACAAACAATTAAGATTAATGAGGAGTTAATTAATTAGAATTAAATGTTTTTGTATTTTTGTGTTTTTTTAAGATTTAAAAGAAAAAGAATTAATTAAAACAAAAAAATTGGATGTAAACCCTAATTCTAATGTTTTTTAAGTTATTAAGAAAAAGATTGAATTTTTAACCTAATTTAAATCTAAGTTATTTATATACAAAACTTAATTTATGAAAATAAAATAAACATTATTATTATAAAAAGGGAAATTAAAAAAGAATCAAAATTAACAATTAAACCTAAATTCTATATTTTTGGATTTTTGTTATTAAAAGAATTAAAATTTAAAACCTAATTAAAACTAAATTTATTTACATGTTAAATTATGAAAATTACTAATATTATGGCAAAAAACAAGGAAAGTTAAAAGGAATAAAAAGTCATTAACCTAATGCTATATTTTTGGATTTTTTTATGGAAGAAAGAATTAAAGTTAAAAAACCTAATTAAACTAAATAATTTACATATTAATTATTTACAACAAAATAAATAAAATAAATATTTTTTATGTTTTTTATCCTTTTTCTGATTTTTTTGTGATGTTGTTATATTTTATGGCAATAATTAATTAAATTAAACAATCAAGAAAATAAAATAATAAATTAAGTGAAACACAAGAAAAATAAAAAGAATGGCAAACCAGGGGGGGTAGCCCCAAAATTGGAGGTACAGGCCTTAGCATTTCAGGCCCATTAAGCTTGAGTCCATTGACTTTTTGAATCCTGTATGATGCTTTGACTGGGGTTTATTGTATTCCTTGATCCTACGCCTTTGATCTGAATGGGATGGACGCGTGGATGGTGGGATGATGAAGGAGTATGGTGCGTCTTAAGATCATGCCTGCATGGGAATTGTAAATGAAAAACAATATTGAAATAGCATGAGACCTGGGGTTCGAACCCAGGTCTTGGATATTGCCAAGAGAGGTGTCTGCCAGCTGAGCTGTTTGGATTAATTGATATATTAATGATACACAATTAACAAAAAGAAATAATCAGCGCGTTAGTAATTAAAAGCGCGAAATTTAAAATCAACGAATCAGTGAGGGACAACACATCATCTTCCTCACTTTTTCTGAAACACAAGCCTATGGAAACGGTTTTGCACGCGTTGCTGTATACCACCTACAAGAAAATAGCGATTAGATGCTGGGTGTATATAAATTGTTCGCGAATGGTGGTTTACGTCCGTCTCAATGCACTGAACTCAATGGCCATGGTCTGAAGCTTTGATTTTTCTTCTTTGCAAAAGCCCTAATTTTAAAAACCTGTAACCCTAATATTCGAAAATGGTAGAATCGCATATGGCTTATGAAAACTCAATTAAACACATCAGTTAGCTTGGAAACTTCACATTAAACAAGAATTCACAAATAAAAATGCAAAAGAATGTATGAATTATGATATAGGATTTCAAAAGTTTCTCTGTACAGGGGAGGTCCTTGCTGCCGATTCTTTGCGTTTGGATGGATGTTTGGAGTTGGAATTGCTTCAGGGAGCTCTGAGGAAGCCTTTAGAAAAAGAATTAAGGCTTAAAACTCTCTAGAACCTTGATTTCCGATTTTAGTTATATGGCCAATTTTTCAAGTTTGTATAGTATTCTTATGCGCAGCATTTGGTGTCCTGTGGTTAGGGTTTTACTTAGTGCTTATGATGGAAGAGAATTAGCTTGCTAGCTGACCTAGATTCATGCTCATGAGAGAACTAGTCCTAGGGTTTTTTCACTAACAAATTTTTCCTTCTTTTAAGCCAAGACCAAGACTTAGTGTGCAATTTAACCCTAGCCTGAGTTTTTGAGTTGGCCCATGACATATGGAAGTTGTCCAAATTCAAATGACACTATTCTATTGGTTTTTGAATTTTATTTGAATTTTTAAAGATTTAAAATGAATTAAATTATCAAAAATTAAATAAAATAGAAAAATCAATATTTGGTCTTGAAATTAATCATGGGACACGTGTGTGGCATGACAAGGATGAATCAAGTGGAAGAAAGTGGGCCCTTTTGTCAAAAATTGGAGTTTCAAGGATAGTTGACTTTTGCCATTTCACAAAAATTTCCCAACTTCTACAAGGCATAACTTGCTCAATTTTTAAGCTTTTCACATGTTCTTGGACATTTTGGAAAGGTATTTGAGTCCTATAACCAATGCCTTTGGTCCCATGTCATTTTGATTTTCCAATCTCAAGTTATGGCCTTTGACTTAAAGTCCCTTTTTGTTGACTTTTGAAAATGACCTATAATGTTGAAATTGATAACTTTTTGTGAGAGCATTTCTTGGACTTGAAGTATGAAGATGAGTTGTAGGAAATGTCTTTCTCTTCAAAATGAGCTTTGGATGGAATTTTTCTGATAATCCATGTGAAAGTTATGCCCTGGTCAATTTCAGTTGACTTTTTCAGCTGTCCAAATATAACAACTTTTGCATCTTTGATGATTTCTGAGCCAAATTTTGAGAGTCATGATCAAGCATTGATCAAATGATGTTTGTGGCTTCAAAATGATATATTGACCAAAAATTTGAACTTTTGACTGCCAAATGACAATTTTGCCCCTACAGTTGACTGTAGTGCAATTTAGGGTTTTGACTGTGCAATCTTGAGCTGAATGCCTTGAAACTTGATATGAGGATACTTGACCATCTTTGTAAGCATATGAGACTTGATTGAGCCTTTGAAAACTTCATTCTTTTGATCAGAATCCAAACCCTAGTTTTGACTGTATGGGAGACTGTTGCACTGCACAACCCTTGGGGAATTTTCTAGCTTGGCTTGGCAATTTCTTGAGGAAGATGGGAGGGCAAATTTTGGGGTATAACACCTGCTCCTCGTACTGAGAAGGAAGTCAGAGGATTCTTGGGACGTTTAAACTACAATGCCAGATTCATTTCTCACCTGACAGCTACTTGTGAACCAATCTTCAAACTATTGAAGAAAAATTAAGTAGTCAAATGAAATGATGAGTGCCAAACCGCTTTTGACTAGATCAAAGAGTACCTACAAGAGCCTCCTGTTTGATGCGACCAGTCGAGGGAAGACCATTGATCATGTATCTGACCGTTTTGGAAAACTCAATGGAGTGTATGCTGGGGCAGCATAACGAGTCTAGCCAAAAAGAGCATGCTATTTATTACCTGAGCAAAAAGTTTACCGACTGTGAAACAAGATATTCACTGCTCGAGAAAACTTGCTGCGCTCTGGCATGGGCTGCTCGTCGGCTAAGACAGTATATGTTGACCCATACTACCTTGTTGATATCTAAAATGGATCCAATAAAATACATCTTCGAGAAACCTGCCCTCTCTGGGAGAATAGCGAGATGGCAGATGATCCTAACAGAATATGACATACAATATACTACCCAGAAGGCAATAAAGGACAGTGTACTAGCTGATCACCTTGATCACCAAGCTATGGAAGACTACCAGTCCATGAAGTTCGAATTCCCAGATGAAGACATCATGATGGTAAACAACTGTGAAGAATTCAGGCCATATGACGGACTTGAACAAGGATCCCGATGGACCCTGGTTTTTGATGGGGCATCTAACGCACTCGGCAATGGTATTGGTGTTGTACTCATATCTCCTGAACAATGTCACACTCCCTTTACGGCAAGACTCTGCTTCAATTGTACAAATAACATGGAGGAATATGAAGCGTGCATCTTTAGTCTCAAAGCTGTCATAGATTTGGGGATCAAATCTTTGAATGTATTCGGAGATTCAGCTTTGGTTATCAACTAGATCAAAGGGGAATGGGACACCAAACACCCAAAACTTATCCCTTACAAAGAACATGTTTTTGACATTTCTCCTGCATTTTGAGAATATTAACTTCGAGCACTTTCCGCGAGAAGAAAATCAGTAGCAGACGCACTAGCCACAATGTCATCTATGTTTAAACTTAAATGGGATAACGAGGCTCCCCAGATCACCATTGAGAAAAGAAATGAACTAGTACACTGTCACGAGATTAATACCAAAGAAGTAGTGGACCAGCCTTGGTTTCACGAAGTCAAGAGGTATCTCGAAACCCAAGAGTATCTAGAAGGAACTTCAATCAATGACAAGAAGTTCTTAAGGAGATTTTCTGCTAAATTCTTCCTTAGTAATGGCATTCTCTACAAATGCAACCATGAATTTGTGTTACTTCGGTGCATACACAAGGTTGAAGCTGAAAGGATCATGGCTGAATTACATGAAGGAACTTTTTGCACCCATTTCAGTGGGCATATGATGGCAAAGAAAATCCTACGGGCAGGCTATTACTTGTCTACCATGGAAGCAGATTGCTATCAACACTCTCAAACCTGCCATAAGTGTCAGATCTATGCTGATAAGGTGCACGTACCTTCGGTTCCTTTGAATGTCTTGACGGCTCCTTAGCCCTTTGCTATGTGGGGGATTGATATGATTGGGGAAATCAAGCCAACAGCATCCAATGGACACCGCTTCATTTTAGTGGCCATTGACTATTTTACCAAGTGGGTGGAGGCAACTTCATTCGCTTCCACTGCCAAGAATGTTGTCGCCCGGTTCATCAAGCAGAATCTCATCTGTCGTTACGGTATCTTAGAGAGAATCCTTATAGACAATGGTACAAACTTGAACAATACTATGATCACCGCCTTGTGCGAGCAATTCAAGATCCAGCATCACAATTCTTCCCCTTACTGGCCGAAGATGAATAATGTTGTCGAAGCCGCGAATAAAAACATTAAAAAGATCATACAGAAAATGACAGTCACATACAAAGACTGGCATGAGATGCTACCATTCGCTATCCACAGATATCGTACGACAACTCGCACATCAACCGGGGCAACACCCTATTCTCTAGTATACGAGATGGAGGCTGTCTTGCCTATTGAGGTCCAAATCACCTATCTAAGAACTATGAAGGATGCAAGGCTGAATGAAGAAGGTTGGATCCAGACTCGACTTGATCAACTAAACTTGATTAATGATAAAAGGCTTATTGCTGTCTGTCATGGACAAATGTATCAAAAACAGATGATAAAGGCTTTCAAAAAAAAGGTCAGACGCCAAGTGTATCAAGTTGGAGATCTAGTGATCAAACGTATCATACTGCCGCAAGGTGATCCTAGGGGAAAATGGACTCCTACATACAAAGGACCGTTTGTAATAAAAAACATATTCTCTGGTGGAGCGATGATCTTGACCACCATGGATGGTGACGGCCTGCCGCATCCTGCGAATGCAGGCATAGTCAAAAGATACTACGCATAAGAGACCCGCTAGGTTGACACACCTAGGCAAAACAAGGGCATCCTGGTGAACCAAAAAGGTTCGGGCAAAATTAGGGATAAAACAAAAAAATTTCTACACCCGGCAAGCTGAAAAACCGAAAGGGCGGCTTGGGAAAAAAAGGGTATCCTGGTGGACTGAAAACTTGAAAGGGCGGTCCAGGCAAAAGTTAGGGAATTAAAGCGTATGACTATGTCCCGTTGGATCACTTTACGGACAACCTTTGACTTCAACTGAAAAACTCAGAGGTTCTGATCAATTCAATCATCTTCGGACGAGGAAACAAATAGACAAGATGCTCAGAGATACGAAGGCTATAGCAGAATGGGAACCCCATGGGATTATTGCACATAGCTATCTTTTCTTTGTATCAAAATTTTCATTTTTTACGACGGTATTCTCTTACTAGAATGTTTGTCTCATTGTAAAAAATACTTACTCAAAGTCAATACAAAGATATTCCTTTGGAAGTGTAAAACTATCTGTTTTTCTTTACTCTTGTGTTTTGTTTGCAAAAACGTCCAATGATTCATTTTTGAACATATGCATTTGAACATAATTAATGTTTACAAATAAACAAAATAGGAAGACAATCACTGATGTCTTTAAGAGGTAGGGAAATCTCTCTATGCTATTTCCATAAATCCCCCGCAGTGTGCAGTTTAATCCCCAGCGGAACAAAGCTTCCAATTATCAATCCCCAGTAGAAATCATCCAAATTCTCAAGATTTACCAACAGAATTTTACAAACAGTACACGACATTTCCCTTACAACAAGAGTTTATTTCTCTAAGTGGAAATACTTCAACTTCACAAACATGAATACTTACATATCCTCAGCAGCAGTCAGAGAATTATTTTCTCAATCCAACAGCAGTACAACAGATTAGCTCACATGCGCATGCATCGCATCCATATATCATAAATATTGATAACACGAATGTATTATACCATGCATTTCATACAACATAACATTGCATATTAGCTAACATTTAACCTTTTTCAAGATAAGGTTAACAACTACCATTGACAATGTTCAAAGTTTTCAGATACAGTTCGAATACGCTCCCGACACGGATGCCATTCTGATACTCATTCAACCTTCAGATGCAGTTCAGATACGCTCCATAGACGGATGCCATTCTGATACTCATTCAGTTTTCAACTTCCAGATACAGTACAGATACGCTCCAGACACGGACGCCATTCTGATACTCATTCAGACTCAGCTTTCAGATACAGTTTAGATACGCTCCAGACACGGATGCCATTCTGATACTCATTCAGTTTTCAACTTCCTGATACAATACATATACGCTCCAGACACAAATGTCATTCTAATACTCATTCAAAATCATCCTCCAGATGCGGTTCAGATGCGGTTCAGATACGCTCCAGACACGGACTCCATTCTAATACTCATTCAAAATCAGCCTACATATGCAGTTCAGATATGCTCCAGACACAGACGCCATTCTGATACTCATTCTTTCAGCTTACAAATTACAATTCAGCAATCACTTTTGGATGGCATCTACAAGCCCATCTCCAACAACTTTTTATCAATTCTCCAAATGGCATCTTTAAGCCCATTCCCTCAACCATCACATCACCGAGTGCAAATTTCTAGGCACTCTAGTGCTCAATCATCTTCCACCTTCGAGTCACGAATGGAAAAACTTGCCAATCTAACTCTTCAAGCTTAAGAAGATTGAATAGGGGCATATGTTGTACCCCAAAATTTTCCCTCTCACTTATCAAGAATTTACTCACAAGATCTCCTTGGGCTCAAGACTGCACTAGGGTTTGATCAACTCAAGACATCTTCTTATACATTGATGACCAAAATTAGGGTTTGAGTTTGCACAAGGATTTTTGAACTTTCTATGCCCCATATGATTTTCATGGATCATTATGGACTCCCAAGATTACTCATGTCAAGTTTCAAGCATTGGATCACATTTTTTATCAGTCAATTGAACAATTGACCTAAAAATCAGTTGTATTGGGGAAAAAAGTCAACTATGGCCAATTTACAGTCAAACTTCATAATTTTTTATCCACATCAACATTTTAAAATCATATGTATCATTTGATCAAGTTTGGACCACAACTCCTCAAGAAATTTGATCAAATCTCCAAAAGGGCAAAATGGTCAAAATTAGGGTTTTGACTGGGAAAGGGCAATTTCTGATTTTTTTGACCTAATAAATGGTCAATTGGTTTAAAGCATGATCTCAAGAGTCAAATTGCATCATTTTGATCTAATGACATGGTTCAAAACATTGCAAGTCCATTGGATTGACAGATAAATTTTTGCAGTCAACTGATCAAAATTCAACTGTATACTGAAAAGTCAAACTTTGACTTTTTGGTCAAATTCAAGTTTCAAAGATCATAATTCATCAAAACATTTCAAAATATGAAACTTATTCATAAATAAATCAAAAAGTCAAGATTTCATTTTGAAAAGTCAAAATTTCTAAACTTAGAAATTTTTCTAAGTGTTGGAAATTTCATGTTTTTTCATAACTTTGAGCAAAATTTTCACCATGATGCAAGATGATTCAAGAAAAACTTCCAACATAAAAGTTGTAGATCTACATTAAATCTACAACTTTTATTTACACAACTCCTTCCAAAAATGCTTGGATCTTAAGTTATAATTTTATGAACATGTGGTCATGAAATTAAACACTTGGTAAAATTTTGCCCTAATTTGGTCAGGATTTTGACCCAACTTCATGGCAACTTTTCATATAGTTCCAAGGGTAATCTTCAAAAGCAATTCAAAGATGGGTTGTGGATCACATTGAAATCTTTCCAAAATGTCCAAGAACTCCTTGAGATCATTCTTGAGTAGGGAGAATCAAAGAGATGAAGTTAGAGTTTTATCATCTTAATTATAAGTCATTTTAGTGATGAACAAAATTCAAATTCAAACCATGTTGCATAAACACTACTTTTCAGGCCTCAAACTTGTTAGACACTCCATAATTAATGTTTTACACAGCTGTTAGAGGCCTCACTTCAAGCATTCAATGCATAGACATGCTTTATATCCATTTTTGGAAGAAATGTCACATTGCCATTTCGATAAAGTGACTTTTTGTACAAAACTTGTTCTTGAGTCTTGTACTTGTTCTCTTCTAATCAAACAGGTCCTATAACTCATGAGAAATGTTTCAAACACTTACAATCACCCATCCCATGCTTGTACCTCTTCTTGAAACTTGTTTCCCTCTTTTCTTCAAAATCAAGTAACTTAGCCAAAAGCTAAGAACTTGTACTTCTGACTTGCCAATGCACTCAAACACTTTTGTTTATACATACACAAACCATTTGACACAAACACACGAATGCTCAAGCCTTGAAAGAACCTAGAACTCAGAATCACATTTCACACTTCCATTTTCACACAAACTGACCAAAAACTTGAAACTCATAATCTACTCGTGCGGTTCTTGGCCTTTTGGTTTCTAAAGTTTCTAAACATCAGACAGAGTTGATCCCACACCCTATTTTAGAACTGTAACACCATTAACAACATCCTCCATTTTCAAAAACTCAGCTCTACACATTGACTTCTCCATACCATTTCAGCCATCCATTGTTCAAGCTAATCATTGCATTAGCTTCCTAGGACCTCAAGGAAGCTAACCCGATCATCACCATCACTTGAAAAAAGCTCAAACTCAAAACACGATTTACAGTTTTGAGGTAAGTTTTCTCAACTTTGAACTCTTTATACAAGCATCATCAATAGATTATTTGTGAACAAAACATGTAGATATCATTGCCCTAAAGCTAACCATGTCCATAGTTTCCATTAATTTTGCTTGAGCTTAGAGAATTTTGAGACTGAAATTTCTGAGATTTTTAGGATTCAGATTAGGGCCATTAAAATTCATGCTTATCTTTGATCTATAGTTTTAATGCTTTACATTTCTGAAACCGTGAGAAAATTTGCTACAAGTTTCATGTTTACAGTTTTCATTTTTGATGAGAAATGAGCAAGTTACAGTTGGTCTGGCTGGAGGTTGAAGATGAAGTCATCAGGGCGCGTTTTGCCTTGTATATTTATTGCTTTGCTTATGTTAACGGATATATAGCCACCCCAGTGGTAGAAGCGCGCACCTGTAACCTTTGGGACCTGGGTTCGAGCTCCAGTGATACCCTTTTCATTTTTTCACATTTTACTTTCTGATTTTTGTCTTTTTTGGCAGGCGCTGGGTCTGGCTTGTTTTTTTTATTATTTTTGTTTACTAACTCCCTGCAGGTTGTTTGCACCCCTGGCCCAAGTTTTTTTTTTATTTCGTTTTTATTTTCTTAATATATTTTTCTAAATATTGAAAAATCATAAAAATACAAAAAATGATAGATTTATATTTTAACTTAGTTTATTTTATTTTTTCTCACAAAAAATATTTTTATTAACTACACCTTATTTATTTTTACTTATTATCTTGTAAAATTTAATTAAAACTAAGTTATTTAATTATTTTCTTTTACATCAATTAAAATATATTTCTTTAATATAAAAAAAGGCCAAAAATATTTTTATAATGCTATAAATATTTTCAAGACTAAAATACCAAAAGAATACTTTTTCTAAACTTATTTTCTTTTAATCAAATAACAAATTTAGGTTTTTTTTATTTAAAATCTTTTCTTAATAATTCAAGTTTAACTAATTATTTTCTTTAGTTAATTAGGTTAAAACAAATTCCCTTTTTCTCATGAAAACCAAACAAATATCTATTTACTTCACATTTTGCATTTTTGTACATTTATTCATTTTATACTTTGTACTTATTTATTTCCTTGTACATTGATATCAATTCAATATGATTGTAATAGATTAACTAAGTTTACATTCTTGCAATCCCTATTCAATTTTTATACCCTCCCACAAAAAAATTGTAATAGCTTAGTAACTTTAAATTCCGCAATTTATTGTCTTATATACAAATGCTAGTAATTAAGGTTTGTATAGAAAGACTAAAACCAATACTTAGAAAATCATAATTCAAGACAAAAACAAACATGAAAACAATACACTTGAACACAAACACCCCTAGGGTTATTCCACTTGGTTGCCTTACACAAAATAGCCATATTACACATGTAAGGTATCTTAGCAAAAACAAGCAAATACAAGATCATAGTTCCTCGATGACGCTATCTAACTTGCCTTTCAAATGATCTTAGTCCCTAAAAAAGAATGCTAAGATACCTTGCAACATTGCTAATCATAGTTATACGATGACCCACGCCCGTCCCGTTTACATCCAAAGATAGGGTTACTTACCAAATCAATGGTAAGATAACAATGTCAAAGGAAAAGAAAGATGAACAAGAAAGACGTTTGAGTAGGTAGAATGCTCCTAATTACTTGCTCCATTCAAAACAAACATCCTTGCTATTTTCAAAACAAACACCTACACTTTCAAACATCTTACAAAATTGAAAACATTTTCAAAAGATCAAACATCTTTGTATACATTCTTACAAACAAGAATCATTACAAAGATTGCCTAAACAATGACCTTTTTACAAAGTACTTTCAAAAAACCACACAAAGTATAATTTCAAACAAAAAGCAAGTGATCTAGCAAGTAAATAAGAGCCCATGGAAAACCATGGATAAAAAGGGTGCTAATACCTTCCCTTTTTATAATCTACCCCCTGAACTCAAGAAAACATCTCAAAGGTCTTTCCTGTGCTTTTTCACCTTTCCTTTTGGATAAAAGAAAAGTCGGTGGCGACTCTTGCTAACCGCAACATTTGCGATAAAACGCAAAACTTTCAAGTTAGTTCTCCCACCGTATCACACCGCTCATTTACAATCCACATTGTTTCTTGATACTTCTGTGTTTACCTCCTCTTTCTTCCCGCAACTCAGTTTCTCTTCTCTGCATTTCTTATTGCATCTCTAATTATTTTACTGCATTTCTATATTATTTTCACTATCAATCTATATATAAATTATACTATTTTAATTTTAAAAATATAAAATTTATTTTAAGAAGTCAATATTCGTTTTTTTTAAATATATATATTGTTTTCTCAATTATTTAAAAATAATAATATATAAACAAAATATCACAAATATCAAAAAATAATATATTTTTTCAGTTATTCTCTATATAAATAATTTAAAAAAATTATTCCCAATTTATAAACCAAATATCACAAATATATATATATATATATATATATATATATATATATATATATATATATATATATATATATATATATATATATATATATATATATATATATATATATATATATATATATATATATATATATATATATATATATATATATATATATATACTCTCAACATATTATATGCACACAAAAAAATCTTAATGTGTACTTGAAATTGATGAACAAATTATTGTTTTAGTTTGAAGTTTTCCTCCAAAATTTAGCTACCTTTAGATATGTCAATAGGTACATGAAAAACAAAAATTATATTACAAACTAACATAGAAAATAAATTAAACACATGACAAAATAATTTAACATATTTACTTGAAAATTATCTGTGTTAAGGTTGTGTTTGAAAATTTAGGTTTTATTTGCGAGAAAGAATAAAGAGATGAGAAGAAGATGGAGTTTGAAACTGTTAGAAATAATAGAGAGATGAGAAGAAGAAGGACTTTGAAACTGTTTGCTTAAAATTAAAACAATGAATATATAACTGAAGCGGTGCAATGGGTTGTGGTTTTTAGCGAGGGGGTGCCCCACGGAAACAAAACGGTCAAACTGCGTGTGGGGTAGCCCGTCACTATTTTCTGTATTGGAAAATGCCTCCTGCATGCCTAGTCTGCACGCTGCCATGATTAGACTAAAGTTGTCTAGCTGGCGTGGGGTAGCCCCTCGTATTGTCATGTTGAAATTTAATTTGGAGAGGCCCGTCGCAAATTGCAGCATTTTGGCACTATTTTTTTCTCGCAATGCAACATTTCAAAATTTAAAATTTTCCTCTTTTAATTTTGTGAGAGATAACGCCACGCAATTTATTTTGTATTTTTTTTTTATAATATGCACGTTGTGAGAGATTTTACCTCAAACAACCTTATTTTTTTTGTTAGGGGTTTAACCCCTAACTAAATCTCTCGACAAATTTCAACATTTCTTATAGTGTAACTTATTGCAAGAAACTCTACGTTTTTTCCAAACTTGTCGTTTAAATTTTAAATCCATTTTATTATTGTCAAAATCCAATTAAAGACCTTCCTTCTGAAAATCAACAAGTTTGTTTTCCACATTTGTGTCCCCTCATGCCACCATACCAATATCTACTAGTATTAGTGAAAGCACATATTTATCAATCCTTTTCCTTTTCTGCCAAAATGATCTTCTTTGGTCATATAGTCTCTTTCTCTTATCTACATACATACAATATTAATTAATGATAACAACAGTTACTCTATAATACACTGACTTATCTCATTTAGAAATATGGTCAAGCCACCATCCATCATGTGGTTTGTCCCATTAGCTCATTTTTAATTGGTCAGTATAACCTTTCTTTTATGCATGTGAGCAACCTAATTTCTTTCACTTTTATCCCATCTTTAATCACATTTTATAACAGCAAAAAACCTCATCCAATGACCATCTTATCAACTATAAACACGTGGAAAAGCATAAACACATGATTTTCTAACACAAATTTGTTTTAGCTATACCAATAATACAGAAATGCATAATATGTACAAAATTATCACAAAAAGGGTAATTAGAGGAACAGCACTTTAAAGTGAAGAGAGAAAAATGAGCTGTCTCCATCTTATTCAATTTCCCATGTCATGGTTATATGAATTTGGTATGAAAACTCAGTTCCCAATATCCTTAAACTTTTGCATTCTATCACCGACCTTTTTTCATTGTGTAATTAATTTCTTAACATAGGTGCTTATCCTGCATTTCACATTCCTCCAAAGATCATGTCACCTTTGGTTACATAATTAAATAAACCAGTTTTATTTATAAGAAAAAAATCAATAAACTTTTGGTTTTTAATATCAGTAAAAATTACAAAATATAACTATTTAATATTATTGTTTCAAAAATATCTTTGAACAAATTTCTACTTTTTAAAATTAGTGTTTATTCAAAACTATTTTTGTTAAAAAAATTATTTAAAACAATTCCAAATAAAAAATTAACTTAAATATTTTTTAAAAAAATTTATTTAAGTTTTTAAATTTTGGTTTTGATTTACAATAAAAAATAATTTAGAATAACTTTTTATAAAAATTTATTTAGGTATATATGGCAAAAATTAAGTTTACAAAATTAAAATTTATCCAAAATAAATTTTAGAAATCGAAACCCAAAACACTGGTATAGAAACATAGGATACCCTAACTGAAGATGTTGGCATAGATTTTAGTATTTTACTGAGTGTAAAAGCAAAGTTTTCATGACCTAGATGTTAGGGAATACCTAAAAAACAAGTACTAGAAAGCATATTAGTAGTAAGTTAAAAATAATATGAAATTGAAGGGTGAATGGAAGTAAAGTGGTTGTGTAGAAGTATATATGGATAATCTCACAAGACTTTATACGGTATAGACATGTCCCATCTTATTATTGAAGAAATAATGTGATAGGCAGAAACATGTATGGAGGAATACTGAACCAATGATGAACAAGAGATGGGACTTTGATTCCTCTATCTAGGGTTCAGTAGTTGGACTGGACCACTGCTATTCTTCTCACCCACTCACATGGATTCTCTGATGCTTATTTTATATGTATATTATATACTAGTATAATATTATTCAATTGCTGCTACAGATTTGTTCCTTTGTACAGTAGTGTTTATTTATTTTTGGATGGGTATCTTTTATGCCAAGTACGCTTTGAATTTATTTCCCACTTTTGATACAAATTAGACATGTGTTACGTAATCAAGATTCAAGACAGCTTCTTATATCATTGTAAATCAAACCTTGAAATCTACATAGTACCTTTGACTCGGCCTGCTGTCTATCCAAATAGATATTACCAATTTTTTACAAATATATCATTTTTTCCAATTTAAATATTAAATAACTATTTTTTTTATTTTTATAAAAATCACAGTATCATATTTTCAAAGAAAAAAAATAATGTTTTAAAGTATACCTATCAATTGATTGAACGGACTCTCCTATTTTATATTATTTTTTTATTATATTTTATTTTTCTACGGATTTTTTAGAATCATTGAATTCTTTGAAATTTTCTGTAGATTTTGTTACAGAATTTCTTTTCTACAAAATTTTCTACGAATTTACCAACGGAATTTAATAAAATCATATATTTGAGAAATTCACAGATAATTTCATAAAAATGTTATTTCGCAAGAAATTCCACAAATAAAATCTACAGGAAAATCAACCAGTACTAAATAAATAGTTAAAAAAAAGTTGCACATCCGTCAAATGAACGAGCTGAACCCGTCTATTGAATGGACGGGGCCTCTTTATCAATAACAATTTTTAAAAAAAAATCATGATATATTGGTATATATTGATGAATTAAGTGTTACTTTAGTATTTCTTTTTCAAAAAGATGATAGGACAGTAAAAAATTTGATATTAGAGGTGGGAAAGAAGAGTGTGGATATATTTTAATTACACGTATTTTGATTAAAAATATATAGTTAAAAAAAATATCGGGAACAATGTTTTAATATAAATTTATGTTTGATGAAATTTTATGTTTTAGTTTTTTTTTTAAACACAATATAATTTTTTTTATACATGAGTTTGTGTGAATTCGAGGAATACTCCATAACTCCATTCTTTAAAATTTTGTTGAGTACGATTCATATTAAAATAAAGAGGTCAGAAATACAGTATGTAAAAATTCTAAATGTGTCTTAGACCCAATTATTTATGTTAGAGTAGTGTTATATATATTGCTTGTAAAAGGTGTAACCCTAATTATTAGACATAAAGAGAACTATAGATTTTATATAGCCGCAGAGGTAAGCATTATTGGACAAACAACGTTAACAAAGATTGACTGTGTTTATTGTCTTTTTTGTTTGTTTCTCTGTAATCTTCTATGTTGATTGTTATTTTAAAAATTGCTATAAGATGGCAATTAACACTGGTTCATTGGGACGAGTAATTTTGAATTATGACAAAGGAGGATTAAAGATTTTTTGCCTCAACAAAATTTACAAAAGGCAATGTGCCACTACAAGAAAACACCCCTCCTGTCACGTGATATAGTGACGTGAAAAGCACGTTACAAAAAATGGAATTGTGACATGATTTTCACGTCAGAATATTGTTTTTATTATTAAAAAATTAAAAACAACGTTAGCACATGATTAAGACAAAAAAAATTTAAAGGAAATGTTGCACCGTGAAAATCACAACACAACTTAAAAAGTAAAATAAAAAAATAAATACGTCAGACTTGCACAAGTAAGTGTTAGAATAGTAATGCAAGTATGAGTAAGTGGAGAAATAGTCTCACATTGGATATGAATATGTTAACTTGAACATTTATAAGTGTGAGAATTCACTCACCTACCACCTTAAGATTTAAGGTGGATAAGTGGTGTGTCTCTCACAAAGATGCATAATCTTCAATTTTGTATCAATACTCCTAGTAACACTCCCAACAAATGGTAACATGAGCCTTTGATTCAAGAAAGGGACCAACTTACTTGTATCGAAATGCCCAAGAAGAGGTGTCTCATTGCCCAATAAGAGGTAAAAAAGGTACAAGTTTTATGGGAAGCATTGTGGACTCACACTTGAGGAGAATTGTTAGAATAATAATGCAAGTGTGAGTAAGTGGGAAAATAGTCCCACATTGGATAAGAATGTGGTGACTTGAACATTTATAAGTGGGAGAACCCACTCACCTATCACCTTAAGATTTTAGGTGGACAAGTAGTATGTCTCTCTCAAAGGTGCCTAGTCATATACTATCAATGCTCCCTAGTAAACTCCTCTAATAGTAAGCACATGGGGGAAATTTTAATTTAAAAAAATATTTAGGAGGGGAAGTTCACTGACGAAGACTGACATCTTTATTAGTGTCATATTATTCACGTCATAGAAATATAACCATTGGAGAGTTGCGACGTGAATTTCATTGATCAGTGTTTCATTTTTCCTCTTCATCCTTTCTCCTCCACCATTTTTCCTCTTCACTTCCTTCCTCTTCCAACATTTCTCCTCTTCTTCCTCATATTAATTCTTTCGGCTTTCAATTTTCATCTTCAAATTAAAAGGTATTAAGTTTAATTTTTTATTTTCATTTTTTATTTTTTATTTGTTAAATACTATGTTGATTTTTGATTGTATAACATTGTTAATTTTTTTTTCAAGATTTAAGATATATCAATACTCAAGCTTTAAGGTTTAAAATTTAAGCTTTTTATATCTTCATTGAGATATTTAAGCAATTTATTTTTTTCAGATTTAAATATATTGGGTTGTTGGCTGTTGTTGTTGTAAATTAATTATGTAGTATTCATTTTTAATTTTTAATATATTATAAAAAAAAGTTATTTAAACGAAAAAATAATTTAATGATATAATATTAGGTTTTATGAAGTTTTTGTATATTTATGTTATTAAAACAATAAATATATAGTTTAATCCGAAAATAATTTTTTTTGATAACTATTTAAATTAGTGACGTGAATTTCACGCGCAAGTTTGCCATGTGATATTCACGTCACAACTCTCTACTATTTTCTGCTTTACCTGAACTGCAGTAGACAAAAGAAAGCAATCATTTCGGTAAGTTGTGTCATGAATATCACGTCACAACTGTCGTGACGTGAATATCACGTGGTATATTTGTGCGTGAAATTCACGTGGCAACAAAGTTGTCACACGAGCTCTTGCCGCATGAAAATTCACATCGCTAATTACGTGTAGTGACATGATTTTTTACGTTATGACGTGAATATCATGTCACAATAAACAATTTTTTTTGGTAGTGTTCGATATGAAACCGATCGACATGGAGGATTCTAATTGGGAAGAGATGAAGGAGAAGTTCGTAGAATTAATTCTCCTATGTGTTTTAGACGATGTAATGTATCACATCTGGGATCTAACGTTGCCTAAGGAGGTTTAGGACAAACTAGTGAGTCATTATATGTCAAAGATGCTGATGAAAAAATTGTTTGCGGAATAACGACTATATAGTCTAAAGAAGCATAAAGAATCCGATTTGCACCAACATGTCAGTGTCTTCAATAATATAACCACTGGTATGGTGAGGTTTGGGATGAAGATTAATGACGAATATAATACAATTACCTTAGTGTGCTTGTTTCCGATTCTTATGACCACTTGGTGACTATTCTTACCTACAAAAAATACATTATCAGTCTTGATGTGATTACTGCTATACTTTTCTCATTCTAAAAAGAGACAAAGTGTAAAGGAAAAAACTCAAGGCGACAATCTGTATGTGCAGGGAGTCAATATAATTGGTGAAACAATGGTAAAATAGGTTATGGAAAGAAGAAGTCTAAATCCAAGAATTAGAAAATAGATGAGTGTTATAGTTGCAAACAGATTGAGTATTGGAAGAGGGATTGTGCAAACAGAAAGCATCGCTCATTGAATTCTGCAAATGTGGTTCGAATAGACAATTCTAGAAAAGGAGCATATATACTATGTGTTTCATCTAGCAAGTGCATAGATGCGTGGATTCTTGGCTCTGGTTGTTCTTACCACATGAAGCCGCATCGGGAAGGATTCACTACATTCAGGTCAGGGAATTTTAGATTTGTTTATCTGGGTGATGATAAAGTATGTATTATAATTAGAATATGAAAAATTAAAATTTCCATGGAGGATGGGGGCGTGAAAACATTGAGCGATGTTAGATATATTCCAGAATTAAGGAAAAACTTGATTTCCTTAGGTACTCTACAAGAAAATGATTTCATATACAAGTTTAATTGAGATAAGGATATTATGAAGGTTAAGAAGGGTGTGTTGATTGTTATGAGAGCAAGGAGACACTACTACAAATAATATATTTCATGGCGAAGCTTTCACCTCGGGCAAAGAAAAATTGAGGTATAATGTCAAGGTGCGCCATATTTTATTTTTTCTAAAAATAAAAATAACATATTCCCTCGGTTTTTAATATAACCGACGGGGAAAATAAATCAGGACACGCTTCGAATCCCAACTATTGTAGTTTATATTTTTATTTGGTTATAAGTGTAAACTAAATGATCCAACACTTCAGTTATCCATATAATCGAGAGATTAAATAATCAGATTTTATTATAAAAGCACTCGTTAAATAGGTTTTACCATAATTTTTACTTATATGAAGCCGCCCCAAACTCACATGCATCATTCTTTGGGATGGATTGCGAGATAGAAAAAATCTTCAATGTTCTTCTATCTAGAACAAAATATTTTTCTGCCCTTGTAATCTACCTCACATAATGTTGTTAATGTTGTTAATGTTGTTGTTATTGTATTTTTGCTCATTTGATAGATTGCAAGTGCAAGAAATCATTCTTGCTTCAAAGAAGGGAGCTTAACTTTTGAAAAGTTAAACAAAGAAGGAAGTTCAACCTTTTAAAAGTTAAACAAAAAATAAAGCTTAACTTATCAAAAGATGAATATCAGCGCAAATTTGTTGTAAATAATTTATTTTAATATTCTGTGCAAACAATATAATTTCAAAGAAAAAAATTATACACCTCGATTTTTGTCATAATCGAGGTAATAGGTAAAAGAAGAAGATAATTTACCTCGATTTTCTTATAAAATTGAGGAGTATAATAATAATCATGTTTTACTGTAAATACTCTCGTAAACATATTTTATCCTAATTCTAACTTATATGTAGTCACCCCAAATAGAGGAAATATTACCACTGTCCATTTCATGAGTTACTACTATAATATGGAACTTCATAATAGAAATCTATTGAAGGATTTTTCTTAGTTGCAAGATGGATTTGTGCAAGTATTATGTACTTGGAAACTAATTTCGTGTTTGGTTCAAAGCCGAAAAGCATAAGATAAAGTTAATTTTACACTACGTCCATTCTGATGTGCGGTGCCTACCAAAGAAGTTTCTATGGGTGGTTCCATAAATTTTGTGACCTTTATCAATAATTTTTCTCGCAAGTTTTGAATTATTTCTTAAAGCAAAAATCTAAAGCCTTTACCAAATTCAAGTTTTTGAAGACAAAAGTAGAGAATTAAACATGCATAAAAATTAAGTATTTGCAGTTAGATAATGGGATAAAGTACATTGATTCTAATTTTAGTTGTGAAAAACATGGTATTCAAAGGCATTTCTCAGTTTGTAACACATCATAGAAAAATAACGTGGAAGAGAGAATGAATAGGTCTCTAGCTGAAAGGTAAAAAGATCTCTTGTCAAATACTAGACTATTAAATGGTTTCTGGACACAAGTAGTTAATAGGGCATTCTATCTTATGAGCATGTCCCCACATGCTTGATTAGAGAGGAAGGTTGCATAGGAGGTATGAACATGTAATCCTATTGATATTGACAATTTAATATTTTTTATTTATCTAACGTGTGATGATATTTTTTCTCTAGTCATTAAAAATACTTCTATCCTAGAAGTGTTAGACATGGTAGCCAATTGGGACATGCATTTAAATTATATGAATATGAAGACATCATTCTTCACGGTAATCGAGAAGAGTTAATTTATTTGGAGCATCCAGAGGGTTAAGTTACACTAAATATGTCAGACTAGTTTAAAAATTGAAGAGATATTTGTACAGTTTAAAGCACCTCCAAGGAAATGGTACAGGTGCTTAATTCATACATGCTTAGGAGCCTTGATGATATGTTGATTTCTATTAATTATTTACATGACGTTAATAAACTGAAAATCATGTTGGAGAATGTGTTTAACATGAAAGACTTAGGTTCTGCTAAGGATATTCTTAGTATCGAAATTCACATGGATGGAGTGCTATAAAATTATGGCTCTCTCAGAAAATCTATGTTGAAAAGGTGTTAGACAAGTTTGACATGACTAATTTTAAGGTTGTGAGTACTTCATTGGCGAATTACTTTAAACTCTCATTGGATTAGTGTCCAAAGACATATGTAAAACTTGAGCTTATGTCAAAGGTTTTTTATGTCAGTGTTGTTGGTTGTTTAATGTATGCTATGGTCTGCACTAGGCCATGTTTGACACAAATTGTAAGTCAAGTTTGTAAGTCTATGTCCAAACCAGGAAAACATCATAAGGAAGCAATTAAGTTAAATTTCAAGCATTTGAAGGGTACAATAAGTCATGGTATCACATTTAATCGTTAACAATTAATAAAGTGATCCTTCTGTTGTAGTATATGTTGATTCCAACTTTGTTGGTGATATGGATGACAGAAGGTCTACACCAGGGTATGTATTTACATTAGAAAGAGGACCTATTTTTGGAAATCATTGGTTTAATTTATAGTGGCCATGTTGAAAATTGAATCAAAGTACATGTTGACTGGTGAAGTTGCAAAATAAGCCTTATGGCTTACAAGATTGGTGAGAGAATTGAGTGTTGAATAAGGTGAAGTTCGTTTGCATCGTGATAGCCACCGTGCCATTTATTTAGAAAACAATAAGGTGTATCATGTTAGAACCAAACACATTGATGCGAGGTTTCACAAGATCAGAAAGCTACTTGCATCTAAACAAATATTACTTGAAAAAGTTCATATTTCAGAGAATGCAATCGATATGTTGACCAAGTTAGTCATCAGTGACAAGTTCAATCATTGCTTGGACTTGTTATATCTTTCTCAATGTTAAGCAGGAGGTGTAACTTCCTACTTGCTAGGATGTGATCGTCATGCAAGAAATCTTCATAGGAGTTTGATAGTTACTAAGATGGAGAATGTTTAGTATGACTCATATTAAGAGAAAGAAGAACACAATATGTGAAAATTTCAAATAAATCTTAGACTTGAGTGTTTGTTGTGGGTAAGAGACTGTGGACTGCGGGGGAAGTAGCGCATGCAGTACGATTCACGAGATATTGTTGTAAATTGAGTCGTAGTATTATATGCATTGCTTGTAACACTGTAACACTAATTATTACGCCATCCGTCTCATAAAAAATGTCCTAGTTGAGCAATGTATAATTCTTAAAAAAAATGATTAGATGTGTTAGTTTTAATGATAAATTTATTATCATTTACTAAAGTATCTTTATTAATTATAGTTAACAGAGTAATTAAATAAAGTGAAAAATAATAAATAAAGATATAATAATAAAAATATAATAATAAATATTATTAATTAAAATATGTTAATAAAAATCGATCGCATTCATTGTCTCTTATTTTCGTTTATTTTTAATCTTCTATTCTATTCTGATGATTGTAATTCTAACTCATTTCTATCTATATTCCTTTGCAAGACAAAAAAAAATTTATAATATCTTTTAATAATCAACATGGTTTGATAATAACTCAAAATTTGAATGATTTCTTATTTTTTAGATAGAGTTTATAATAATTAAATCACATGAAAAAATATAACTGTGCTAAATATTTACAAAATTTAGAATGTTTTTTCAAATGGAATCAAGAATATTTATTTGAAATATTGTCGGAGAAGATAATCAGAACCATAATTATCAACATGATTAAGGTGAAAGATCAAGAATCTTACCATGTTCTTGTAGATAATGCAATAGAGGAAAACAAATTGTTGTCGAAGCTCCTCATGTGAAGGGTTACATTACATGGCAACCCTTGTCATCTAGTGGGGAAGGTTAAACTATCTTTTTTCCCTATAGAAGATGATTAGTATATAATTAGTTTAGTTAACTTAATTACCCCACTGATTTTCTGACATTGTAAGATACATAGTACATAGGTATATAAGCAAGACCTAATCTATAACATTTATCAAATTTTTTATATCCCAAAAAGTTAGCAGTCTCCCAACATTCACATGCCTCTGCCTATGTGTTTATTTTTTACCTAAAAATGAGAGATTGAAGTTTCAAAGAATAAAAGAAGGTGATAATATATGAAAAAGAAGAATAGATGAATCTATGCACATGATATGTGGGGGAACAATTAGTGTGTTCTTTTTCTGCTGGATTCTGTTCTCTAATTTAATCTATATTCCATTACAGTATGACAAAAGTTTTAAATATATATTAATAATTTGTTTGGATGAGAAAAGAAAATAAAAAAATATAAAAAAGTGAAAGGAAAGATTGCTGAAAAAATAAAAGTAAATGGAAAGAAAAATAAGAAGAAATAAACGTTTGATTGAATAAAACATTTCAAACGAAATTAAAATATGTAATAAATGATCCTTATGTAAAATATTAAATATTTAAATATATTTATTTATTTATAGGACATTAATAAATATAAAATAACTTTTATATATATATATATATATATATATATATATATATATATATATATATATATATATATATATATATATATATATATATATATATATATATATATATATATATATATATATATATATATATATATATATATCAAGTAGGAGTGTTTTTTAAGTAAGAGATAAGAGGATTGAATGTTAACCATTGGATTTGATAAATGGTCTTGATGAACATTTATTATCATGATTTCATCAAGACCATTTATCAAATCTTAAAAAAGACCACTTTTGCCACTGTGTCTACTCCGGTGATAGCAAGAAAACGAGTTTTGCAGCCTGTGTCAACTCGACTAGAAAGCATTAACTCTAGTCTTGAAGGAGACCATCAGGTATCTTCTTCTTTAAAGACTCTTTATCTTAGAAATTGTTTGTCTTGTTGATGACTCTGTTCTCACTTGTCTTTATTGTTTCAGCGACTGACAGTTAAAATTAAAAAAACGCCCCACTAAGATTGTCTTGAAATCTCCCAAGACCAAAAGGAAACCAACTGTGGTTTTGACTGATAGCGAGTCTTCTGGGAGCGACCTCAACTCTCTTATCACCCAGAGTTCTTCTGAGTATTCTCCCATCAGTGAGGGATTGGAGGATGACGCCAATAATGACAGCCTGGGGGGGTATTGGAGATGATGGCTTAAAGGATCCTAAACATACTGCTGATGTTGATGTCACCACAAATGCCAACCAAAATCCCTTCCAAATAGAAGAAGTGGCTCTTCAGGCACCTACCTTTTTTGGCACCATCTCAACCCCTCCCAACATGATTCTTGCGACCAACACCATGTCGCCCCAACAAGTTGTTGCTCTTAGGCAAACAATTCCCCTTGAGTATTTAAATCTTTTGGTGAATACCAGGAATCGTTCGACTGACGGAGGCTCCAGTACTTCTATTGCATCTGGAGGTATCTCTTCTCTTGAGACTCAAGAAGAAGTTCTTAATCGTCTTAAAAGCATGTTCTTTCATGTTGATTTGATCACCCATTTAGAGGCGTATTCCTCTGATGGTATTAAGATTAAAGAAATGTTGAAGAAAGTTGACGTTCAAGTTGCTTCTCTTTTAGATAGTCCTAAAATTCGTGGTTGAAGCGTCTACCTTCCTTGATCAGCTTTTGGTCGACTTGGATGAAAAGAAAGAGATCCAGGAAAGACGCCTTCCCAAGGAGAAAGAATGCACTGTTGAATTGGATTTCGTGAATTCTTCCATGGCTGCTAGTGAAGAACTGAAGGAAACTCTTGACAAAGAAAGAGCAAACTTTAACATTAGGGCCACAAATATTTCCCAATGGCAACAGCAGATCGTAGTGTTGAAGCAACAGATTGAAAGGCTGGAGAACCAAATTGATAAGGAAATGACTTTGCAAGTTGTTGGGTTTCACGCAGCTGAACATGCGTTGAATAATGGAGCTCTAGTTGGGGTCGCTCATCTGGAGCATGTTGGCGTGTTAGATATTGAGCTAGCCGATCTTGACAACTCTATCTCGTTAACCAATGCTCGTCTGGAACTTACTCGAGAATGCTACATAACCCTCAAGAATAATGTGCCTTTTTAGCCTTTCGATTTTACATGTAATATGAATTTGTTCTTTCCATAATTCTTTGTAATGCTTAATTCACATTTCAGGCCCCTTGGTGACCTCCTTATTATGCAATAAATTTTATCATTTATTTATCATAATTTCTTGCAACATAGGCCTATACCTCTTTAAGTATTTGCCATTTACTCGTAGTATTCGACCTTCTGGTGTGAGCTCCTCAATCTCATAAGAATTGTTGGGAAAAACTTGCACTACTCGAAATGGTATTTCCCAGTTTGGTGACCATTTTTCAAGGACTTTATCCCTCCTATCCATAGGCGGGTTCACTTTCTAGACCATATCTCCAAAGACGAACGCCTTTGCATTCACCCTTTTGTTATAGGCCCTTGCTACTTGTTCCTTATGTATGAACAAAGTATCTAATACTTCTAGCCTATGTTCTTTAATATCTACCAGCATATCATACATCATTCCCCAGTAATATTCAGTAGGAATATCTGATTGCCTTTGCACTCTGACTGAGTGCAGATGAATCTCTAGAGGCAATATTGCTTCGTGCCCATAAACTAAGTTGAAATGCATTGTGTTAGTTGAATCTTTTGGCGAGTTTTGACATTCCCACTATTCTTGGCCCAGAGATATATGCCAGCTTCTAGGATTTTGGCCAACATGTTTTTGATCAAACTTATAATGACCTTGTTTTCTACTTTGATTTTCCCATTCACCTGGGCGTAATTCGGCGTTGATGTTAATAGTTTGAACCCCATCTCTGCAGCGAACTAAGTTACCTTTTGACCTATGAACACGGTCCCTTGGTCCGTTGTTATAGTTTATAGTATTCTAAACCTATGTACGATTTGGTTTTGAATGAAGGCCATTACTTCCTCTTGATCCACTTTAATCAAAGCGACGACCTCTACCCATTTTGAAAAATAATCAATACCCACTAAGATATACTTATGGCCTTTCAAGAAGTAGGTTAGATTTATTCTACAATATCCAAAGCCCATCCCCTGAAAGGCCAGACATGTTGAATTCCAGAATTTTTTTGGCATTTTTGGCAGCTATTGGCAAACTCAACGCAATTTTTTAACATGGTCGGCCAACATACTCCTATTCAAAACAACAACTATTTCATTTTTGTCCTACCTGGTGTGTACCACGAGCTCCACTATGTACTTCAGATGTTGCTACATATGCTTCGTTTTCGCCTAAGCATTTTAACAACACTTCTTCAGGCATTTTCCTGAACAATTTGTTTCCCATCAATCTGTAACTTAACACCCTGTACTTAACTTTGCACTCTGTCATTCCAAATAGATTTTTCAAGTAGTCAACTATAGTTTTCCTCCAGTCATTCTCTGCTAATGCATCAATGGCAAAAACTTCCTCTACCACTTCAAAATTTCCAAAATAATCATAATTCAGGAGATCAGGGATCACTTCAGACTGTGCCCTCCAAGTTTTTGTCACTTGCGTGTTCTCACACACCAATTTATCTCTAACCTCAATGAATTCGCCTATGCTCTCTTTAGGTACTTTATATCCTAACGCTAATTGGGCCATGTCGTTCCCCTCTTGATTGTCAATATGCTTCACATGACTAATCGACACGTTATCAAATTTTTGAAGTAACGACAATGCTTTGGCCACATACATTACCAGATGATCCTTAACGCATTTGTATTCTTTGATCAACTGTTTCACCACTAACTTTGAATCTCCTTTGATGTGAACTTCCTTGATTCCAACGTCTAACATAATTTGAAGTCCAATTATTAAGGCTTCATATTCAGCCTCATTATTAGAGTATTCACCTTTAATCTTATAACAAAATATAGTTGGAACTCCATCTGGTGATAAAATAAAGATCCCTACTCCTGTTCCTTGTTTATGTTTAGAACCAACAAAATAGCAATACCAAGACTTAGTGCTTATATAGGCTTCATTGATGTCGACCACATAATGGTCAACTATAAAGTCTACAATAATTTTCCCTTTGACTGCTTTTAAAGGAACATATGTTAAAGAGTATTCATTTAATGCTAGTGCCCATTTCCCAATTTGACCGTGTAAGATAGGTTTAGATAACATATGCTTAATGACATCAAAATGAGAATAAATAGAAACTTCAACTGATTTTATATCATTCTTGAGTTTAGTACATGAAAAATATAAACACAAACATAATTTTTCAATTGCATTATGTGATACGGTGGGAGAATTGACTTGAGGTTTTGCGTTTGTTTTCGCACTTGTTCGGTTTAGCAAGAGTCGCCACCGAATTTTTATTTTATCCTAAAGGAAAGGTTAAAAAGCATAGGAAAAATCTTTGAGATGATTTCGTGGGTTCGGGGGGTAGATTATGAAAAGGGAAGGTGCTAGCACCCTTTTCATCCATGGTTATCCATGGGCTCTTAGTTACTTGTTTTAGATCACTTGCCTTGATTTTCAATTGCTTGAAAGGGTGTTTGTGTGTGTGTGGTTTTGAAAATGTTTTGAAAAAGATGCCTTGTCTAGGCAACCGTTGTAACAATTCTTTACTCGAATGTTTTACAAAGGTGTTTGTCTTTTTGAAAAGATGTTTCAAGGTTTTGAAAGTTGTTTTGAAATTGTGTTGTGGAGTGTGTTTTGAAAGTAGGCAAGTGTGTTTTGCAAGTTTGATCAAGTAACTAAGAGTTGTCTACCCCTAAATTTACTCAAAGATCCTTCTCATGTTTTAACCCTTTTAACAGTATTGTTTCACCATTGTATTTGGTGAACAACCTTGTGTTAGGATGTTAACGGGACGGGCGTGGGTCATCGTTTAGACGATGGATGCAATAGTGTCAAGTGTCTTTAGCAATTTGCTTGAGGGACTATGATCATTTTGTTTAGGCAACTTCGAAAGCGTCATCGAGGGACTATGATCATTTGATTTGTTTTTGTTTTGCCAAAGACGCTCAACATGCAACAAGGCCCATTTTTGAAGGCAACAAGTGGAGGAACCCTAGGGGTGCAAGTGTGAATTTTGTATTGGTTATCATGCATTTATCTTTGCATTAGGTTATCTAGCGGTTGATTTTGAATCTTCGCATACAAACCCTAATTACTATACAGTATAATTGAAAGCGTTTAAATGTGGGAATTTAAAGTCTAAGCTATTACAAATAAGTATCCGGGGATGGGGTACAAATATTTACAAATGGGGATGAGTCTTATCAGGATAGTAGTGTCCAAATAATATTTACAACCAAATCGAATCGCATTCTCAATGTAAAATATAGCAATGTATAAGAATCAAAGAGAAATAAAAGTAATTTGTGAAAGTGTATGTGATTATTTACTCATGATGCAAATATGTATTTATTAAGTATTATTATCTTTTTTGTGTTTTTGTTAATATTATATAAACAAAAGTTTTAAAGAAAAATGTTTTAAGTTAAAGAAAATTAATGTTTATGTATTTTAGTTAATGCTTTTAAAGAAAAAAGCTTATATAAAAGTTTAACTAAACAAAGGTTTTAAAACAAAATGTATTATTTTTTTATTTGACAAAAGTATTTATTTAAGTTATGTATATAAGAAAGGGAAAAAAAGTGATAAACAAAAAAAGTATTGGTTTATAAGTATTAAGAAAAAAATAAGAATAAAAGAAAAGGTTGAATGGGCCTTAAGGGGATGCTTGGCCCAAACAAAAACAGACAGGATTAGGAAAAGAGGGGGGGTATGTGCCAGATTTGAAAGTGGGCTTAGGGTTTTTGGTGAGGGAACAGGCCCAAACGCGCATTTGACATTTTTCTTTAGGGTTTTCAGTTGTTGTTTCAGAATAGGGTTTACAGTGTTTGAGCGGCGTCGTTTCTATCATCGTATTCTTCGTCTTTCTTGAGCAATGCTTTCTGAACAAACCTCCGCTCATGGCCACTAGGCGCCACCGTCCATCTCCTCCTCCCTCAGTGGTCAAGCAAGGTGGTGACACGAAAAGGTTTGATTTCTGTTTTATGCGTTTTTAGGTTTTCAAGTTTTATATGTTATGATTTATTTTTGTATGTCTTGATCTTTATTCATTACATGCTTATGTGAGGTGTGTAAAAGAGAGAAGGAATTACTACCTTTAGAGTTTTGGAGACGGAGGAGTGGAGTGGACAGGAGGCGTCCTCAAGCGGCCAAGGCGAGGGAGTATGATGCGCTTGCTGGTTCCCTGGTATTTGTATCTTGCTTTTGTGTTTTATGACGACGCTTTGCTTCTGAAAACGCTTGTATAATTTCTTTTCCTCTTCTTCTGATTGCTGGCCTCTGTATATTAATGATGTTGATTCTGAGTTGCCTTTGATATCTTTGGCTTTGGCTTGCTCAATGATGAACCTTGGTTCTGAGAGATTGTTTGGATATGTGTGATTCTGACTTTTGATGAACTTTTGTGTTCTTTGATAATGATGATGATTTCGAATCTGAGTTGCTTTTGATATGCTTATTTGTTTGACTCTTCTGAGTTTGATGATGATAACTCTGAGATTGCTTTTCCTCTCTCTTTTGGCTTTGATTCTGAGTTGGCTTTGTTACTCAATGATGAACTGTTAGTTCTGAGAGTTTAGGATTTGTTTGTTGCTTCTGACTTGGTTTGGATATTTGGTTTGGACTTGCTTGAAAGCTTTTGTTGAAGGTTGATCAGTTTGCTTTGACAGGCTTAAGGTTTAGGCTTCAGGCTTGTGTTGATACAGTTTTGTTTTAGGCTTGTGGGCTTGAGACAGTTTGGAATTTTGTTTGAAGTTTATGTGTTTGGTAGCTGTAACAGGTTTTGAGTTTTGTTTGAATAAGGCTTGAGACTGGTTGGAGGCAAGCTTAAGCAGGCTTTGTGTTTTGACACAGTTTTGAAAGGCTTGGTACTGTTTGTTTGCATTTGACAGGATTTTTAGGCTTTGGCTTGGTTACAGGCTTGAAGTTTAGGCTTTTCTGTTTTCTTGCTTATCTTTGGGTCACAGGCTGGCTTGAAGCAGGTTTTATGCAGGCAAGCAGTTTTGAGGCAGGCTATATGAAGCAGGTTTGAGGTTGCAAGCTTGTGGTTTCTGTTATGTGTTTTAGGCAGGATCAAACAAATTGGAGGCAAGCTTGTGGTGTATCTTGTTTTTGTGATATATTTTTCTGGTGTGTTGTTCTGCCTCTCTTTTAGTGTTATGGTATATCTCTATTTTATATCTCTAGCCTAAGCCTGCAAAACTGTAAGCCTTCTCCTTCTCTCTCTCTCTTTTCTCTCTCTACAGATAAAAAGCATTTTTTATTGCTTTAGACTGTACTTACTCTGAAAAAGCGTTTGGACTGGAAAATGATGAATTTGAAATAAGTTTGCTTGCATTGTTAGCTTTGCTCTGTGTACTTTCTTCTTTTCCAGATTTCCTGCATATCTTTTGTGTACTTGTTGATATCTCTTTGACAGCCTTTGGACAGTTTGTTTTGACATTCAGTTTGCCTTTGACAGCTTAGTTTGCCTTTGTAACTGTAACTTGGTTGTTTGCACTTATGTTGTTTGTTCAATTTGAACTTTGTGACTTGTTTTGGCATATTCAGTTTGCTACCTGTGACTTGGTTTGGAATTTTGAACTGTGCAGATTTGTATTTGGCATATTCAGTAGCTTTGTGCATTTCATATATTTGCAAGCATATTTCCCTTTCCCTCTTTGTGAACCAAGAGTCCTCTTGTGATTTGCAGAGAGGGCAAACAAACTGATTCCGGCCAACACTTTTAATGATGAGCTTTTTATGATTAACTGTCTGAGAATATTCTTAATTTATATGTACTGACTTCTTCCTTTTTTTTGTCTTTGCAGATAAATATCAGTTGAGCAATGGGGAGCAGCAGTAGAAGATGAAGATTTAGGAGATTTAGGATATAGTTTTAAATTACCTTTAATCATTGTAACAATATTAATGTAAACAATTGTAAATAAATTTACAGTGTTCAAATAATAATTGTAACAAACAATTAAAAATGAATAAAAATAATCATTTGTCAGTTAATTCTCTTTCAATTCACTGTCTATTTAATTATTTAAGTTTCTTGAATTAAAATAACTGGAAGTAAATCCCAACTATTCTAACTTAGAATAAATAATTAATAAACACCGTAGTCTTGCAACTTCGCATTAATCAATAATAAACCCGGCGTTCCAATTAGCCATAAGCATTGCAAAGTCAATCAAACAAACATCCATATGCCTTTTCTTTTACTGATTAAACCAAACACTGCAAATTTTCAACCAGAAGCCTCAGCTTCTAAACCAGAGGTTCAGGTTTATTGAGAAACAAACTGAAATCTTGAGCAGGCATCAAAGCAGTGTAACAGCCAATTAATACACTATGGATTCAAATTCTTCTGAAAATGCGCGTGCAAACCCTAATTCTTGATTTATTGTCAAAGAAACGTCCGCCTGATCAAACCCTGAGCCAAACTCAACCAAATCACTAAAAACCCTAATAATCTGCTTGAACTGATTCAAAATCAATGGAAACCCTAATTTTGTCTGACTGATGAGAAAAGTCTGTTTGATCGATTCTTAAGCCAATCTGAAAAAATCAGGAAAAGCCCGAAGCTGTGATTTCTTATGGAAAAGAGAGGGAAAATTTTGGGGTACAACAGTTGCCCCTGTTCAATCTTCTTGAACCTGAAGAGTTAGATTGGCAAGTTTGCCGTTCGCGACTCGAAGGTAAAAGGAGATTGGACACTAGAGTGCCCAAAAAAAATTTGCACTCGTCAAAGCGTAATTTTGAGGTATTGGGCTTAAAGATGCCATTTGGTGATGGGCTTAAAGATGCCATCTGGAGATGTGACAGGGGGATGGGCTTAGAGATGCCATCTGGAAATTGCTGGTAGGAGGATGGGCTTAGAGATGCCATCTGGAAATTGCTGGTAGGAGGATGGGCTTAGAGATGCCATCTGGAAATGTTTGTTGAACTGTATGTCATTGGCGAGTGGGTGAGTATCAGAAAGGTATCCATGTTTTGGAACATCTCTGAACTGGGGGTCTGAATAAGCAATAGATTGACATCCGTATCCGAAAGCATCCGTAAACTGTTTTCAAAAGTTGCATCTGAACAAGCGATAGATTAACATCCGTGTTTGGAGAATCCGTAAACTGTTTTCAGAAGTCTTGAATCTGAACAAGCGAAAGATTAACCTCCGTGTTTGGAGAATCCGTAAACTGTTTTCAGAGGTTGAAGAATCTGAACAAGCGATAGGTTAACATTCGTGTCTGGAGAACCCGTAAACTGTTTTCAGAAGTCTTGAAGTTGAATAAGCAATAGAGCAGCATCCATGTTGGGAAGCATCCGTAAACTGTTTTCAAAAGTTGAGTCTGAACAAGTGATAGATTAACCTCCGTGTTTGGAGAATCAGTAAACTGTTTTCAGAAGTTGAAGAATCTGAACAAGCGATAGGTTAACATCCGTGTCTGGAGAACCCGTAAACTATTTTCAGAAGTCTTGAAGTTGAATAAGCAATAGAGCAGCATCCATGTTGGGAAGCGTCCGTGAACTGTTTTCAAAAGTTGAGTCTGAACAAGCGATAGATTAACCTTCGTGTTTGGAGAATCCGTAAACTATTTTCAGAAGTTGAAGAATCTGAACAAGCGATAGGTTAACATCCGTTTCTGGAGAACCCGTAAACTGTTTTCAGAAGTCTTAAAATTGAATAAGGAACCGGTGTAGGGTTGCCTGATGATGAGTCCGTGTAAAACTGCATCTAGATTTGAGAAGGAACCGGTGTAGGGTTTCCTGATGATGAGTCTGTGTAAAACTGCATCTGAAATTGTTAATGATAGCCTTTTATTCTTATCCTGAAAAGGAAAAAATGTTAGCTAAACACAAAGTTATGTTGCATGAAATGTATGATGCAATATATGTTATATCAATGTTTATGATATGAATGTAATGAATGTGCATGTAAGCTGATGAGCTGTCTTGCTGGGGATAGAGGAATCCTGGATGGCTGGAGATAATAGAATCTTGACTGCTGCCGGGGAAAGTAAATCCTTGACTGCTACAGGGGATGGTTGGAAATGAGAAGTCCTGGAACCACTGTTGGGGAATCAGGAGCTTGGGTTGTATGCCAATCTACTGGGGATTCCTGTCTTGAGGAGATCTTCACTGGGGAATGTCTGAATATCCTGTGAGGAACTGAGAATGAGAGTCTTCATTCTGCTTGGGGATTGATAGTTGGAAGTTTTAGCTCCGCTGGGGATTGCAAGAATCTTTTGATTGCTGCAGGTATTGATCTGGGATCTTGAAAAGGTTGGTCGGTGAGATAGTTGTCCTGGCTGGTTTCAGGTATTAATCTCTGACCTGAGAAAGAAAGATAGTTTTCCTGGCTTGTTACAGGTATTAATCTTCAATCTCTTCATGTAGATAGTTTTCCTGGCTGGTTTCAGGTGTTAATCTACAATCAGTCGTGCACATATAGTTTTCCTGGCTTGCTACAGGTATTAATCTGGAACTTGGGTTATACGCCACTTTGAGAATGAGAATCTTCATTCTATTGGGGGCCAGAAATTGGGAGTATACCAATCTTCTGAGGTTTTAAGGATGAGAGTCTTCATTCTGTTAACGGTCAGAAATTGGGAGTATACCAATCTTCTGAGGTTTTAAGGATGAGAATCTTCATTCTGTTAACCGTTAACTGCTATCTGGTCGATCTCCAGGCTTTCACAGAAACTTGTATTGCTATCTGGTTGTAATCCAGGTTTCACAATAACTTGTTGAGCTGCTATCCGGTCGAATCCGGGTTTCACGGCTTGTGTTAAAGATATACCACTATCTGGTCGTAATCCAGGCTCCGTAGTAGTCTGATACTGTAACTGGGATCTGAATGAGTGACAGAATGGCTACCGTGTCTGGAGTGTATCTGAAATCGTATCTTGGAGTTGAGATCTGTATGAGTAGCAGAATGACTTCCGTGTCTGGAGTGTATCTGAAACTGTAACTGGGATCTGAATGAGTGACAGAATGGCTACCGTGTTTGGAGCGTATCTGAAACTGTATCTTCCAACAAGTGATGAAGGAATTTGTGATGTTGATCGTAACTTCCAGCAGGTGATGAAGGAAATTTTGAACGACCTTGGTTTTGACATTCAAATGCCCCAAGTGATGGTGAGGGAGACTTGCCCCAAGTTAATCTGTAATTGAGAGATTTGTTAAAATCTTGACTGGACTGCCCCAGGTTAACTGAACTTTGAAAGATCTGTTGAAACCTTGACTGGACTGCCCCAGGTTAATTGAGCTTTGAAAGATTTTGTTGAAATCTTGACTGGAGTGCCCCAGGTTAATTGGATAGTGACATGTCATGCCCCCTTGTTGATAGGAGATTTGTCTTTGGAAGTGTCATCCTTCTTGAAGTGATTTTACTCACTCGGAGAGTTTTCGTTCCTCCGAACATTCACTGTAGGAATTTCTTCGCTGTCAAACAAATAACCATGTGCAAACAACGGTATTCAAATAATGCAAAGTTTATGCTTGTCTCGAAGTTTTGAAAAATGCATTTTTAGCAGAAAACTTTTTATAAGACAAATTCAACACAAGATTTAGGGCAAAGCCTTACAGAAGTCAGGATACCTTTTGTAACAGTATGCTTTCGAACTAACCCATGCTTCAATTAGGACTTTTGAAGGGTTGTAACGTGGCTTGGTTCACGGTTTAAGAAACAAAGGATAAAGGCTCAAAGTATATTTGTACCCACCCGCTCTTCGTGATGTCCTTCAATCCTAAACTCAGTTAATTGTACGTCGAACTCTATTCGAGTTTGGAACGACCTTTTGGTGATGGTTCACCAGTTGAATTTGGAGGGCAGTCATCCTCTTTTTTTTGCAACACTTTTCATGTTGTTGAGGATTTGTAATGACCTCTTTCTTGATTTGTTATCCCTAACTTTTGCCTGACTGTTCCTGTTTTCGAGATTACAGTCAGCGGGATGCCCCAGCTTTCTTAAGCCTCCTTTATAGGTTTTGGCTAAGTGGGATTTTCTCTTTTGAGAGGTAATGACTGCCTATGAGATAAGGAACCATCACTGTCTTTTTATTCCAGAGGAATGCTTTTTTTTATGTCGTTCGTTGTATTACGAACTGAGAGTTTGCGACTTCAATGCGCACCTTTTTTGGATTAACTGAGAGACTACCCTGTCCCAGGTTTAATCAAAGGTTTCAATTTGTTTTAGAACAGAAAACTCCTACTTCTTTGGCTCGAAGGGGTTGACTAGGGATTATCTTCCTTATAACTCCAGTGTTTGGGGTTTGAAAGAAATGCCTGTACATCATCAGCAAGGTCTGTTCAAAAGCATACTGTATGAGATTATGGTATTGTTTCGTCATCCTCCCTCTAAAGGCTTGCAGCTTTTTATAAAGAGTTAAATATCATAAAGAAAGCATAAGAGTAGTGAAAACGAATGGATAAATTCAAGACAAACATATGCAATGCATTAATGAAACAAAATTTGACATTAATAGATAATTGTTTGAATCACAAAAGAAATTACAACTTTGAACATTCAAATGGAACAAAAGTCTCTCAGTTTGAGCTTTGTCATTTCAGGTGGAGAAACCTTTAACGGAATATTTTCATCTCGCCATCTGGCATGAATCTCAGCACTCCAATGTCAATCAGATCTTGAATCTTGTTCTTCAAGGCCCAACAGTCATCGGTGTCGTGTCCCAGACTATAGGAGTGGTATACACAAAATGCGTCGGGATGATAGCTAGGAGCGGAGGTGTTGGGCTTCCGAATAGGATCCCTTAAATCAGTCAGATTGACCTCCAACAAGCGTTCCAGTATTAGAGATGGCAGTTTGTCAGTCTCAGTGAACTGTCTTCCCGACATATTTTGCTTACGCCGATTACCCCGTTGACGCTGACGAGGTTAGTGATGGGCTTGCGACCCTGAAGCAAGTAGAGGAGCTTTTCCTTTGTCTTCTTGTCTCAAAGGGGGTTGAATGGTGACTTGCTCTTCAACCTCAGATGTTTGCCCCACTTGGTTGTCCCGAAGCAGTTGGTTGACGAGAACTCTGAGCTCCTCTTGTCTTTGAGCCAACTCCTGGATGAGAGCCATCTGGCCCACCAGTTGTCCCATCATCTGGATCCTCATTTTTGCCAGCTCGAACTGCAGTTCCTCCAACTGATCACTCCTGGCATTGCTTGAATTCCCCTGGACCATGCCCCTTGTGAGGAGAGCTTTCACTTCTTCTTGCCCCTGGGACAGGTTCAAGAACATTTCTTGAAGTTGAGCATTTTGATCCTGGATATCCTTGACAGTCCTCTCTAGAGCCATCTCTACTGAAATAAACAGTAGGAGAATAAGGAAACCTGAAAAGGAAAAACTGTTATGATGCAATGCATGATATGTGAATGCATGTTTTCAAGGATCTCTTGGGGTAAACACAAGAGAATGTTATAGGTTGAACTTTGATCAACATCTTTGATTGGAGAGCTTTGTAACGGTGGATGTCTTTCCACGAGAATCAAGCTCACCATGTCAAGTGGGTCATAGCCCCTGATTCAAGTTGTTGCACTTGATCTTTGATGGCATTTGTTTAGAGGAGAAACCTCTTGCCCCTTGGTAGACGTCTGGTTCAATGTGACCCTGCATCAAAAGACCCTCGAGATCCTTGAAATGATTATTGAAAATGCTATGGTATGATTTCATGATGTTATGTACATGTATGCAAAAGCAAGTAAGTGTATATACAGGTAATCATATTCACACAAAGCAAACAAGTCCTTAGGTTTAGGCTTGCATGGGGTTCGTAGGTAAGTACCCTCTTGAAGTTAGTTGGCTCATCCTGTCCTAAAATAGAAATCGGGTTCTAAGGAGCTCAATATCACTGGATTGTTTTCTATGTTCATTGTTTTGGTTTAGCTACTTAACTGGCGACCAAAATATTCCAAGAAAACAACCCTCAATGAGTGTAGTATCGAGTATCTACCAACTTCGGACTGCACCAAAGTCGGTCATCTCACTACCCCTAAAAAGGCTAAGATGGTCAATTAAGGTTCTAAGAGTTCGTTAGTGTTTCATGACATCACTCAGCGGCCCCGTACTCTCCTTGATTGAACTCAAGGGTTACCGGTACTCACAAATATGTCACACTAACATAGCTTACTGCTTCAACCATGTCGGTATACCCCGCACAGTTCCCTCACAGTTTTATTGCTATTTACCTAAAAAGGTGCCCCCAAATCTGGGTGTAGGATTTACAACAAACCCAAACAAGGACCCAAAAAGTAAAGCAATCAAAGCAATCAAAGCAAGTATGTAAAGGTGATCTAAAACCCTAAGGTAACCCCACTTTTAAATTTTTCCCCAGCAGAGTCGTCAGTTCTGTGATACGGTGGAAGAACTGACTTGAGGTTTTGCATTTGTTTTCGCACTTGTTCGGTTTAGCAAGAGTCGCCACCGACTTTTTATTTTATCCTAAAGGAAAGGTTAATAAGCACAGAAAAAACCTTTGAGATGTTTTCGTGGGTTCGGGGGGTAAATTATGAAAAGGGAAGGTGTTAGCACCCTTTTCATCCATGGTTATCCATGGGCTCTTAGTTACTTGTTTTAGATCACTTGCCTTAATTTTCAATTGCTTGAAAGGGTGTTTGTGTGTGTGGTTTTGAAAAAGTTTTGAAAAAGATGCCTTGTCTTGGCAACCGTTGTAACAATTCTTTACTCGAATGTTTTACAAAGGTGTTTGTCTTTTTGAAAAGATGTTTCAAGGTTTTGAAAGTTGTTTTGAAATTATGTTGTGGAGTGTGTTTTGAAAGTAGGAAAGTGTGTTTTGCAAGTTTGATCAAGTAACTAAGAGTTATCTACCCCTAAATTTACTCAAAGATCCTTCTCATGTTTTAACCCTTTTAACAGCATTGTTTCACCATTGTATTTGGTGAACAACCTTGTGTTAGGATGTTAACGGGACGGGCGCGGGTCATCGTTTAGACCATGGATGCAATAGTGTCAAGTGTCTTTGGCAATTTGCTTGAGGTACTATGATCATTTTGGTTAGGCAACTTCGAAAGCGTCATCGAGGGACTATGATCATTTGATTTGTTTTTGTTTTGCCAAAGACACTCAACATGCAACATGGCCCATTTTTGAAGGCAACAAGTGGAGGAACCCTAGGGGTGCAAGTGTGAATTGTGTATTGGTTGTCATGCATTTATCTTTGCATTAGGTTATCTAGCGGTTGATTTTGAATCTTCGCATACAAACCCTAATTACTATACAGTATAATTTAAAGCGTTTAAATGCGGGAATTTAAAGTCTAAGCTATTACAAATAAGTATCCGGGGATTGGGGTACAAATATTTACAAATGGGGATGAGTCTTATCAGGATAGTAGTGTCCAAATAATATTTACAACCAAATCAAATCGCATTCTCAATGTAAAATATAGCAATGTATAAGAATCAAAGAGAAATAAAAGTAATTTGTGAAAGTGTATGTGATTATTTACTCATGATGCAAATATGTATTTATTAAGTATTATTATCTTTTTTGTGTTTTTGTTAATATTATATAAACAAAAGTTTTAAAGAAAAATGTTTTAAGTTAAAGAAAATTAATGTTTATGTATTTTAGTTAATGCTTTTAAAGAAAAACGCTTATATAAAAGTTTAACTAAACAAAGGTTTTAAAAAAAATGTATTATTTTTTTATTTGACAAAAGTATTTATTTAAGTTATGTATATAAGAAAGGAAAAAAAAGTGATAAACAAAAAAAGTATTGGTTTATAAGTATTAAGAAAAAAATAAGAATAAAAGAAAAGGTTGAATGGGCCTTAAGGGGATGCTTGGCCCAAACAAAAACAGACAGGATTAGGAAAAGAGGGGGGGAGTATGTGCCATATTTGAAAGTGGGTTTAGGGTTTTTGGTGAGGGAACAGGCCCAAACGCGCATTTGACATTTTTCTTTAGGGTTTTCAGTTGTTGTTTCAGAATAGGGTTTACAGTGTTTGAGCGGTGTCGTTTCTATCATCGTCTTCTTCGCCTTTCTTGAGCAATGCTTTCTGAACAAACCTCCGCTCATGGCCACTAGGCGCCACCTTCCATCTCCTCCTCCCTCCATGGTCAAGCAAGGCGGCGACACGAAAAGGTTTGATTTCTGTTTTATGCGTTTTTAGGTTTTCAAGTTTTATATGTTATGATTTATTTTTGTATGTCTTGATCTTTATTCATTACATGCTTATGTGAGGTGTGTAAAAGAGAGAAGGAATTACTACCTTTAGAGTTTTGGAGACGGAGGAGTGGAGTGGACAGGAGGCGTCCTCAGGCGGCCAAGGCGAGGGAGTATGATGCGCTTACTGGTTCCCTGGTATTTGTATCTTGCTTTTGTGTTTTATGACTGAAATTCTGGCTGCAGATACTCAATGTCACGTTCAATGTTATGACACCGTATCTGACTTACTATATGACAGTAAATACAAAAGCAATAAAGAACACAGTCAATTGTTTACCCAGTTCAGTGTGCAACAACACCTACTATGGGGGCTACCAAGCCAGGGAGGAAATCCACTATAAGAGATGTTAATTCAGGAATAAACCAACCAGTTTATCTCATTCACTTAAGACCTACCCAATGCAATTCCAATCTAAGTACAACTTAAACCTGAGTTCCTACTCACTCCCCCTCAATCACAGCAGTGATACATAAAATAATTTGACTTAAGAATTGATGAAGACACTCTTCAAAAACAAACACTTGATTAAGCTTCACAGCTTTTTAATCAAGCAACACAATCACTCTTGCTTCACAGCTTTGAGTGATGCACACAGCTAACTTGACTCTGCTTCACAGCTTTAGTCAAGGAACATTCAAACACTCTTGCTTCAAAGCTTTGAGTGCTACACAACCCTTACAATTAGAAACCTATTCCAAGTCACTTATCACAATGATAATTGCTTGGAGTACAATAATCAAACCTATACATATTACATATGATCTTCTGATCAATAAAAGGGATGCCTTGCAAAACAGCAGCTCTGTTGAATATATAGCAGCTGCAACTTCAGTTAGGGTTTCCACAAAAACCTAGGGTTAATTCCGTTTGACCTAAAGACCAGGTCACAGGACTTTATTAACCAGGTTAGGGTTGAGCTAGGTTACCCCTCAGAAAACGCAGGATTCTGTTCAGGAAAGACTGAGTTATTTTCCTGAAAAAACTCAGACTTATCCAACCTGCAAACCTGTTAGTTCAAAACAGGATATCATAACATCTGTTATGACATCTGAGAAAACCTGTCTACTGATTTAGCAAAATGTGATCATTTTGCAAAATGCTCAGATACACACTTATAAACATCAGTACTTGAATTACACTATTTTTCTGCAAAGGTACCTAATGAGTCAGTACAAACTAAACTAGAATGTTATGACATCAGTCATGACATTCACACATACACTTGGGTTTTACCAAAAATGCAAGCCAATACCTAAACAACTACAAACTCCCCCTTTGGCAGATTTTTGGCTAAAGACCCTAAGCAATCAGAGATAGATAGTAGCAGAAATAAGTGACTGCAGAAAAATAGAATGTCTAATTGAGCAAGTACATATTAAGTACCAAAATATTCTCCCCCTCTTTAGCCACAAATGGGCCAAAGATACATGTTCATAATGATTATACAGTTATCCAAAAATAATTAATAAGAGCAGCAGCAGAAAAAAAAACTGAACACACTTCCAAACTCCACCAGATATCAGCACTAACACCACCAAACAACAACCAACCTTCAAGCACTGTCATCAGACTCAGAGGAGCTAGTTTCTTCAATGTTGAGATGACCTTCAGCTTCTACACCTTCTTCCCTTCTATTTTCTTCAGCTTCCTCCTTTTCTAGCCTGGCAATTAGAATTTCTAGGGTCCTTTTTTCTAGCATCCAGCTCTTTGCAAGTTTCTTTTAAAACAGCTATGACATCTGATGTCTTGGACTGGGTCTTCACAGACGATGTCTCAGCTGATGTTATGACAATGTCTGGAGCATGAGATCCCTGAAACAGTTTGTAGTGCAGGCCAAGGGCAGGAGCTCTTTTGCAGACTGTATCTCTTTCCACAAGGATATCAGGGTATTGTGCAAGGATGATTCCACAAAGGAGGGAGGGAAAGGCAATTGGTCCTTTGACAGCATAACTGCCAGCATGCTTTAAAGTTTGTTCAAAGATGTACCTGCCATAGTCAAAGGCAGTCTTGGTTCCCACAGCATAAATAAATCTCCCCAATCCTGTGGAGATAGTTGATTTATGATTTGTAGGCACCCAGTTGGCTGCACCTATTTTATGCAAGATGGCAAATTTCATGCTGAGTTTACTGGCATTCAGCTTGCCCTTCAAGGGCCAGCACTTTACTTGCCTGGCTGTGATGGTTTGACAAACTTCATTGTCAGTTGCCTCCAGATCAGGACACTCCTCATTTGTTCTTCCAAGAAACTTGTTGATTTTTGATGGAGAGAACTTGACCCTTCTTCCTCTAACAAAAACACTTTCAAAGTCAGCTGACCTTCCATCAGCACAATCATTAGACAAGTTCACTACAAACTCCTTGACCAGATTTTCATAACATTTGTTAAATTTTGTCACTGTCTTCATTAGTCCAGCATTCTTGATCAGGTCCATGATGTCTTTGCACTCCAAGGCATCATTGTTGAGTTCTCTCTCTAAGGCTATTCTCTTTAAGCAAACATACTTCCATCTGTTTGCATTGTCAGGATGATGAAAAGAGATGTTGTCTGTTGGGACTTCAGGCACTCTAGCAATTTTGCTGGAGGGGAGCTTCCTTCTGATAGGAGTTTCTTCAATATCAATCTCAAATTCTGATTCCTCATCAGAGTCAGAAGATTCAGGTTCTTTTCTCTTCTTAGAGATTGGTTGTCTAGCAGTATGCACCTGGGCCTTCTTCCCTTTTGTCTGAATACTTTTCTCAGCCATGCCTTCAGCCTTGGATTTCTTAGCATTAGGTTTATCATTCTGACTACTCTTTCTTTTCATCAATCTCCTAGCTATGCTAGGGTTCACATTAGCAATCAGATCATTATCTGAGTAATCCTCATCCACATCAATGATAGGTGGATCAGCAGCCTTTTCTGAAGGGTTCTGAATGTTGTCTTTTTGTGTCACAACATTCTCAGTGACATCTACATTCTCAGAAACTTCCACATTTGGACTTTCTGATTGATTTAAAGGGACAGAAATCCCCGGTACAGATTGGTTTCCACTCAGTATACTAGTAACCAACCTAGCAATAGCTTGATGAACTTGAATTGATCCTTCTCTATTAGGTACAGAAGACGAAGGATGAGAAGAATTACCAGAGGCTGTAGCTTGAGCTCTTCCTGCATGTCTGGTTCTGAGCTTTTTGACTTTGGCTGGGTCAGTTGCCATCTCTCTGAGAGGAGTGACCTCAAGAACTTCAGATTCTATGCATGTGGTGATTGCCCTAGAGTCTTGGTCAGATGATGACGATGATGAGGATGACGAAGTCGCCATGGTTGAAGATGATGTCTGAGACATTTTGATTGACTTTGAGTAATGGTAGCAGTTTGAAAAAAATCTTTGATTGAGAGGGGGAAACAGGTTGCAAGGATGAGAAAGGTAGGGGGTAAAAGGGAGTCTTTTCAACTTCTTAAAGATTTTGAAAGAATTGTGAAAGTATATGATTAACCCACTAAAGATAGACTTAATAAAATTAATTCCTTCAACCTTTGTTTTAAGCAAAATTAATTGCTATAATTTCTTATGTTGGTGAATACCCAACCTGCCCCTCAAATTTTCAAGTTTATTTCCAACAAGAGCCTTGGTAGAAGAATCAGTCAGCTGAAGCTTAGAGAAACTATGTTCCAGTTTAAATGACTTCTTCTCTTCAAAGTCAATAGGGTTCAAGGAAATGTTGATTGTACTCAGATTGTCACAACACAATGTCACAACATCTTGTGTGACATTGTACTCAGGGAGCATCTGTTTTGACCAGATGTTTTGAGAACAGTTTTTCCTAGCAGCGTAGAATTGGGAAGGCATTCTTTTGATATGAATCATGGTTCTGGTTGATTCTTGAATAATTTTCTGTTTGTCCAGTCCATTTTGATGGAGAGTTATAGGAGAGGAGACTTCAAGCCTCATTTCTTCAAGGAAACAGAATTTATTAGACTTGTTATTTCCAACATCCTTTTCAAGATGACTTATGGTTCTGACAACACATCCTTCTTCAAGTTTATTTGCCACATCACAGATATTATCAACCTGTAGTTTTGGAGTTCTTCTGACTGCTTCCATAGAAATAGCTCTTTTCATTCTTCTTAGATGAAGGGGACCAAGCTTATGCTGCCACAATTTCATCTCTTTTTCTTCTTTGATAATTGGACACATAGTGGAGATATCAGTGTTCTCAGGCTGCCACAAGTAGCAGTTATCTTTGGATCTGATTCCTCTCATTACAACTTCTAGTTTTTCATTAATTACTAGACATTCAGATCTTGAGAAGTTGACCTTGAATCCTAGATCACATAATTGACTGATACTAATGAGATTAGCAGTCAGCCCTTTTACCAGCAGTACTTTATTCAGACTTGGAACACCAGGGCAGTCCAAATTACCAACTCCTTTGACTTCACCTTTAGCACCATCTCCAAAGGTCACAAAACTGGTGGTGTGAGGCATAACATTATTGAGGAGATTTTTGAATCCAGTCATGTGTCTGGAACATCCACTGTCAAAGTAACAGCCTTCCTTTGCAGACACTCTCAGGGAAGTATGGGCTATCAGGGCAGTAGCCTTTTTCTTCCAATGAGGAGTATGTGGTACCCTTTTTGGCTTAGGTTTAGCACCAGAGTTTTGATTAGGGTATCCATGCAATTTGAAGCAGAAGGGCTTTATGTGTCCATACCTCCCACAATGATGACATCTCCATCTTTGGTATTTTTTCTTCATGTATTTCTGATGTTGAGAGTTGTGTTGAGACATCTGCTTTGACAATTGTTTAACATGCCTGATCTTCTTGTCTGCACCAGGTTTCTTAGCTTCCACAAATCCTAGACCAGATTTGTTTCCCACATTTTGTCCCACTTGTAGGATCTCTTCCAATTTATCTGATCCATTGGTCAACATCTTGACAGATTTTGTCATTTGGTTCAGTTGTGAGTTCAGTAATTGAACTTCCCCTTCTAGGTGACTTATAGTTTCAAGATCTGCCCTTTTTTCCGCCTCCAGCTTTATAATGAGTTTTGATTGTTTCTCATTCTGCACACAGACTTCAGCACTTCTGATACACAATTTCTTGTAGGTATCAGCCAGTTCTTCAAATGTCACTTCTTCATCACTAGTGTCACTTTCAGAAGTACAAACACTAGTTAGAGCAGTAACTAGTTTTGCAAATTCTTCTTCAGAATTACTTTCTGAATCATAGTCAGACCAAGTAACAGTCATTCCTTTCTTTTGTTTCTTAAGAAAGGTAGGACATTCAGCTCGAATATGTCCATATCCTTCACATCCATGGCATTGAATACCTCTGCCTTGGTTTCCCTTATCTTCTGACCTTGGTCTTCTGCTGGAACTGTCAATGTCAGAGGGAATGTTATGAACATTAGACCTTGACTTTGGATCCATTCTTTTGATGAGCTTGTTGAACTGTCTTCCAAGCATGGCAATAGCTTCTGATATATTTTCTTCTTCATCCTCCTTGTTTTCAACATCAGTGTTGGATACAAGTGCTATGCTTTTGTTCTTCTTGTCACCATTATCAGTGATCCCCATCTCAAAAGTCTGAAGAGACCCAATAAGTTCATCCACTTTCAACTTGCTGATGTCCTGGGCTTCCTCTATGGCAGTTACCTTCATTGCAAATCTTTTAGGCAAGGATCTGAGAATCTTCCTTACCAGTTTTTCTTCTGACATCTTTTCTCCCAGTGCTCCTGAGGTGTTGGCAATCTCCAAGATGTTCATGTGAAACTCATGAATGGTTTCATCTTCCATCATTTTTAGATTCTCAAACTTGGTGGTCAACATCTGAAGCCTTGACATTTTTACTTTGGAAGTGCCCTCATGAGTAGTTTTGAGAGTGTCCCAAACTTCCTTGGCCAGTTCATATTGATGTACTAGTCTGAAAATGTTTCTATCAATTCCATTGAACAAGGCATTTAAAGCTTTTGAATTTCCCAGAGCTAACTCATCTTCTTCTTTACTCCAATCTTCCTCAGGCTTCAGACTGATTGTCCCATCTTTCTCAGTTATGGTGGGATGAATCCATCCTTTGTCAGCAGCTCTCCAAGCCTTTTTGTCCAGAGATTTTAGGAAGGCAATCATACGAGGTTTCCAGTAGTCATAATTAGTTCCATCCAGAATGGGTGGTCTATTTCCAAAAACTCCTTCTTTGTCCATAGTGCCAGAAAGTGATATCCCTAGATCTCACCCAGTAATACAGGCAGGGTGCCTGCTCTGATGCCAATTGAAATTCTGGCTGCAGATACTCAATGTCACGTTCAATGTTATGACACCGTATCTGACTTACTATATGACAGTAAATACAAAAGCAATAAAGAACACAGTCAATTGTTTACCCAGTTCAGTGTGCAACAACACCTACTCTGGGGGCTACCAAGCCAGGGAGGAAATCCACTATAAGAGATGTTAATTCAGGAATAAACCAACCAGTTTATCTCCTTCACTTAAGACCTACCCAATGCAATTCCAATCTAAGTACAACTTAAACCTGAGTTCCTACTCACTCCCCCTCAATCACAGCAGTGATACATAAAACAATTTGACTTAAGAATTGATGAAGACACTCTTCAAAAACAAACACTTGATTAAGCTTCACAGCTTTTTAATCAAGCAACACAATCACTCTTGCTTCACAGCTTTGAGTGATGCACACAGCTAACTTGACTCTGCTTCACAGCTTTAGTCAAGGAACATTCAAACACTCTTGCTTCAAAGCTTTGAGTGCTACACAACCCTTACAATTAGAAACCTATTCCAAGTCACTTATCACAATGATAATTGCTTGGAGTACAATAATCAAACCTATACAGATTACAGATGATCTTCTGATCAATAAAAGGGATGCCTTGTAAAACAGCAGCTCTGTTGAATATATAGCAGCTGCAACTTCAGTTAGGGTTTCCACAAAAACCTAGGGTTAATTCCGTTTGACCTAAAGACCAGGTCACTGGACTTTATTAACCAGGTTAGGGTTGAGCTAGGTTACCCCTCAGAAAACGCAGGATTCTGTTCAGGAAAGACTGAGTTATTTTCCTGAAAAAACTCAGACTTATCCAACCTGCAAACCTGTTAGTTCAGAACAGGATGTCATAACATCTGTTATGACATCTGAGAAAACCTGTCTACTGATTTAGCAAAATGTGATCATTTTGCAAAATGCTCAGATACACACTTATAAACATCAATACTTGAATTACACTATTTTTCTGCAAAGGTACCTAATGAGTCAGTACAAACTAAACTAGAATGTTATGAGATCAGTCATGACATTCACACATACACTTGGGTTTTACCAAAAATGCAAGCCAATACCTAAACAACTACAATGACGATGCTTTGCTTCTGAAAACGCTTGTATAATTTCTTTTCCTCTTCTTGTGATTGCTGGCCTCTGTATATTAATGATGTTGATTCTGAGTTGCCTTTGATATCTTTGGCTTTGGCTTGCTCAATGATGAACCTTGGTTCTGAGAGATTGTTTGGATATGTGTGATTCTGACTTTTGATGAACTTTTGTGTTCTTTGATAATGATGATGATTTCGAATCTGAGTTGCTTTTGATATGCTTATTTGTTTGACTCTTCTGAGTTTGATGATGATAACTCTGAGATTGCTTTTCCTCTCTCTTTTGGCTTTGATTCTGAGTTGGCTTTGTTACTCAATGATGAACTGTTAGTTCTGAGAGTTTAGGATTTGTTTGTTGCTTCTGACTTGGTTTGGATATTTGGTTTGGACTTGCTTGAAAGCTTTTGTTGAAGGTTTATCAGTTTTCTTTGACATGCTTAAGGTTTAGGCTTTAGACTTGTGTTGATACAGTTTTGTTTTAGGCTTGTGGGTTTGAGACAGTTTGGAATTTTGTTTGAAGTTTATGTGTTTGGTAGCTGTAACAGGTTTTGAGTTTTGTTTGAATAAGGCTTGAGGCTGGTTGGAGGCAAGCTTAAGCAGGCTTTGTGATTTGACATAGTTTTGAAAGGCTTGGTACTGTTTGTTTGCATTTGACAGGATTTTTAGGCTTTGGCTTGGTTACAGGCTTGAAGTTTAGGCTTTTCTGTTTGCTTGCTTATCTTTGGGTCACAGGCTGGCTTGAAGCAGGTTTTATGCAGGCAAGCAGTTTTGAGGCAGGCTGTATGAAGCATGTTTGAGGTTGCAAGCTTGTGGTTTCTGTTATGTGTTTTAGGCAGGATCAAACAAATTGGAGGCAAGCTTGTGGTGTATCTTGTTTTTGTGATATATTTTTCTAGTGTGTTGTTCTGCCTCTCTTTTATTGTTCTGGTATATCTCTGTTTTATATCTCTAGCCTAAGCCTGCAAAACTGTAAGCCTTCTCCTTCTCTCTCTCTTTTCTCTCTCTACAGATAAAAAGCATTTTTTATTGCTTTAGACTGTACTTACTCTGAAAAAGCGTTTGGCCTGGAAAATGATGAATTTGAAATAAGTTTGCTTGCATTGTTAGCTTTGCTCTGTGTACTTTCTTCTTTTCCAGATTTCCTGCATATCTTTTATGTACTTGTTGATATCTCTTTGACAGCCTTTGGACAGTTTGTTTTGACATTCAGTTTTCCTTTGACAGCTTAGTTTGCCTTTGTAACTGTAACTTGGCTGTTTGCACTTATGCTGTTTGTTCAATTTGAACTTTGTGACTTGTTTTGGCATATTCAGTTTGCTACCTGTGACTTGGTTTGGAATTTTGAACTGTGCAGCTTTGTATTTGGCATATTCAGTAGCTTTGTGCATTTCAATATTTGCAAGCATATTTCCCTTTCCCTCTTTGTGAACCAAGATTCCTCTTGTGATTTGCAGAGAGGGCAAACAAACTGATTTCGGGCAACACTTTTAATGATGAGCTTTTTATGATTAACTGTCTGAGAATATTCTTAATTTATCTGTACTGACTTCTTCCCTTTTTTTGTCTTTGCAGATAAATATCAGTTGAGCAATGGGGAGCAGCAGTAGAAGATGAAGATTTAGGAGATTTAGGATATAGTTTTAAATTACCTTTAATCATTGTAACAATATTAATGTAAACTATTGTAAATAAATTTACAGTGTTCAAATAATAATTGTAACAAACAATTAAAAATGAATAAAAATAATCCTTTGTCAGTTAATTCTCTTTCAATTCACTGTCTATTTAATTATTTAAGTTTCTTGAATTAAAATAACTGGAAGTAAATCCCAACTATTCTAACTTAGAATAAATAATTAATAAACACCGTAGTCTTGCAACTTCGCATTAATCAATAATAAACCCGGCGTTCCAATTAGCCATAAGCATTGCACAGTCAATCAAACAAACATCCATATGCCTTTTCTTTTACTGATTAAACCAAACACTGCAAATTTTCAACCAGAAGCCTCAGCTTCTAAACCAGAGGTTCAGGTTTATTGAGAAACAAACTGAAATCTTGAGCAGGCATCAAAGCAGTGTAACAGCCAATTAATACACTTGTGGATTCAAATTCTTCTGAAAATGCGCGTGCAAACCCTAATTCTTGATTTATTGTCAAAGAAACGTCTGCCTGATCAAACCCTGAGCCAAACTCAACCAAATCACTAAAAACCCTAATAATCTGCTTGAACTGATTCAAAATCAATGGAAACCCTAATTTTGTCTGACTAATGAGAAAAGTCTGTTTGATCGATTCTTAAGCCAATCTAAAAAAATCAGGAAAAGCCCGAAGCTGTGATTTCTTATGGAAAAGAGAGGGCAAATTTTGGGGTACAACACATTATATCTAGTTCCAACGTCATTTAATACTCGACTGAGATGATAAATGGCTCTTTCGACTCCATTTTAATCTTCCAGTGCTAGCATACTTCCCAGTGTCGACTCTGACGCTGCAACGTAAAGTTTCATGCCTTTTTTTCTATTTGGGGGTTGATGTACTGCAAAATTTTCCCTCCCATTTTTGAAGAAAATTAATTCAAGACACCTCCTCATGCTCCTAGGGTTCTCACTTTCTTAAGAATACTCAAGGGTTTGAGCATACAAGCACCTCTCCTAAGCAATTAACCTATAACTAGGGTTTTGTGTTTCACAAAGAAAATTGATCTCCCAATGCCTCAAATGGTTTCATGGTTTCACATATGCTTCAAGGTACCCTCATGACAAGTTTCAAGCCTTGCATCACAAGTTTGCTCACTCAATTGCTCATATGATTGAAAGTCATTTGTATTGGACAAAAAGTCAACGGTGGTGAACATACAGTCGAACATTAATATTTTTTGTCAACATAAATATTTTGAACTCACATTCATCATTTGATCAAGTTTTGATCATGATTCATCAATGAAAGTCAAGACATGTTCAAAAATTCAAAAGTTGCTAAATTAAGATTTTGACCATTTCTTTAGAAGAAGTCAACTAAACTTTGACCAAGCATAAGTTTCACATGCTTCATTAGAAAATTCTCAACCAAAGCCCATCTTGAAGGAAATTCAATTATCTACAACTTTTTCTCTCTAAGCTCAAGTCCAAAAAATGCTTCATTTGAGAGATATGAGCCAAAATATTACAGGTCATTTTAAACATCAACAAAAAGACATATTTTGTCAAAGAATTTTTCATCAACTTAAAGACTTCAAATGAAAAGGTGACGAACATGAGAGTTATAGAGGACATCTTGAGCTTTCCAAAAATTCCCAAATCACCTTCATATGAGAAAATTTGAGAGAGTTATGATTGGTGCAAGTTGAGCAATTTTGAGAAACTGCATGAAACCACAATTGAGCAATTTTGGACTTTAAGGCTAATGAGCCTAACTTTTGAAGTTAAAACATATTTATGACATGTTTAGGGACCCCTAAGTCCATTCATGCATTATTTTAATTTTTTATTTTATTTATTTTGATTTTATTCATTTAAAATTCAATTAAGTTAAATAAATGTACACAACATGTGGGCTTCTATTTTGGATCATTTTGAAGCTCAAGATCACATATCCAACATAACAAAACTGTGTGGGATAATGTAGGAAAGAGATCTTCGTGTTTTGGAAAGTCTTGTAATTGTTTTGGAAACAAATAATGACTTTGATTGCACATGTTTCCTTCCAAGAATGTTAAAAATCATCCATTATAAATAGATGACACACTCCATAAGACAAAGACATGGATTGACTGCCATAGAAACAAGTTCTCAAACATAAAATTTTCAAAGAATAGGTGCAAATCGTATCCCAATTTTCCAGCCATTCTCAACTGAAACGAAGCCTCGAATCATCATTCTGACATCCCAAGGAACCTCCTCAAGGCCATAACCACGCTAAACCGTGCCCAGAACGCCTCCCATCAATCACACCGGTGATAAGGATTTCAAATTTCAAATTTCTTAATCCTTGTGTTATTAATAAGTTTCATATGTCCAGATGTGTTAAACAAGAAACATAGAACATGTTGGAACCAAGCGTGTGAAGAGAAGGGAGGGGGTTCGAATCCCAGCGATGCCAAAACCCTTTTTGCTTTACTTTCTTCATTTTCCCTTTCTTTTTATTAGTTATTTTATTATTAATTAACTTTTTTAATCAAAACTTATACATAAAAAAATCAGAAAGAAATCGTATAATAAAATCAACAAAAAATTAGTTTTAGGGTGTAAATTAATTAATTGATTTTTTGGACAATTATATTTTAGGCTTTTTATTAATTAAAATCAATTAGAATTAGGATTTTAATTATTATTAATTAACACTTAAGTTATTTTCATAAAAACACCAAAAATATGAACTTAAATTTATAGGGCATTTAAACTTTTTTTCCAACATTTTCTTATTCTTTTTGCTATTTATTTTCTTAGACAATTGTATAGGTCGCACAAATTTTTTCTAATTATGTAACTCTCCCAAAGCCCTGTAATAACATAGATTTACATTCCCGCTTTATCTTTTGCCTTTATAGGTTTGTATATATATAACTGCTAGTAAATAGACTTATATGATAAGAATAAAATCAAACATAAATAACCTTAATTTTAAATATAACATAACTGAAACCAATATACTTTTGCACACTTCACCTCTAGGGTAACCTCTCTTCGTTTCCTTGCGATACTAATGGTCACGTCCCATGAAAACAGGAATACTTTAGCAAAGAACCTCAGTTAAATAATATCATCATGGTCCCTTTCGAATAAAGATTATAATCCCTCGATGACCTTTTGAGTTGCCTACAAAATGATCTAGTCCCTTCGATGACCCTACGAAAAAAATGATGATATTCCCTTCGAATTACTAAAGTATCCTTACATGTTGCCTTCTATGACCATACGGCGACCCTACGCATGTCCCTTTACATCTAATAGATAGGGCTACCTACCAACTAATGGTATGGATAATACTATCTCTAAAGGAGAAGGAAAAGAATAAGAAAGACTTTAGTGGATAAGAACTCTTAATCACTTATTTGCAAATTTCCTCAAAAACATTTTTTCACACATCACTTTAAAACAAAAATTTTCAAAACACTTTATACGCATTCTTGAGGACTGATACAAGAATCATTACAAAGTCAGCCTTACTTTGGCTGTTCAAAAATATTTTCAAATCACACACAAAGCAAATTTCAAAGTCAGCTAGAAATTAAGAGCCCGTAGATAACTACGGATGAAAAGGGTGTTAACACTTTCCCTTTTCCTAACTTACCCCCCAAACTCAAAATCTATCAAGGTCTTTCCTATTCTTTTCACCTTTTCCTAAATATTGGATACAAGAAAAATTGGTGGCGACTCTTGTTAACCGCAACATTTGTGATAAAATGCAAAAAAGGTCAGTTCTCCCACCATATTATAGAACTGGCGACTTTACTAGGGATAAAATTAAAAGAGGGGTTACCTTAAGAGTTTAGATCACTTTACTTGCTTAAACTGTGTGCTTTGTCTGCTTTAACTTTAAGGGTTGCTTGGGTTTATTATTGCTTGTAAGATCCTACACCCAGATCTAGGGATGCCTTAGGTAAGTAGCAATAGATCATGAAAACTATATGGCGTAGACCGATATGGTTGAAGTAATGGCTACGGTTAGTGCGACACTTTAGTTTGTACTAATGTTCCTTGAGTCAGTCAAGGATAACATTAGGCTTCCGCGTGGTGTCATTAGCACTAACTTACTTTTAGAACCTTAATTGACCCATCTTGGCCATTAGAAGGTAGTGAGATGGTCGGCTTTGGTGCAGTCCAAAGTTGGTTGATACTCGATGCTACGCTCATTGATATTTGACTCTAGGTATGTTTTGGTGGCAAGCCAATTGCCATACTAAAATAAAGCCTGTGAGAAAGATCGGTGATATAAGATTCTTAGAACCTGGTTACTATTTTAGGATAGGTTGAGCCAACTTAACTTCAATAGAGAAGGGTACTTACATGTGGAACTCCTGCAAGCCTTTAAACCTAAGGATCTTGTGTTATTTGTTTATATTTTCTACTTCTTTAAACATGAACATAGCATCATGACATCATGACATCATAACATTTTCGCTAACTGTTTCAAGGACCTAGGGATTTATATTTGTCCTTTGTTGTAGGTCATGGCTTCCGCTCGCAGAAATACTATCAGAATCAACTTTGTAAGGGTACCTTCCAAGCGTAAGGAGTTAGTCTTAAAGGTTCCCAAAAACTCTCAATTCAACAAAAGACATGGCTATCTATTTAGTTTCGTTACCCCCAGTTTCGAAGAAGACATCATGAGTGTTCTGTTCCAGTTCTTTGATCATAAGCATCACTATTTTACCTTCCCATATTATCAGTTGGTGCCCATAATGGAAGAGTTCTCTAAGCTACTTGGAGTTCCTATTCTTGATTAAACACCCTTCACTGGTCTAGAGAAGGTTCTGAAACCTGAAGATATCGCAACAGCCTTACATCTGAAGTGGTCAGACATTGTATCTGATTGGGAAACAAGAAGTGGAGTTAAAGGTCTTCTTGCTAAATTTCTGATAGAGAAGGCTCAGTTGTTTTTAGATGCCATGAGTTTTCATGCTTTTGAAGATATTTTGGCTTTGTTTATCTATGGTTTGGTACTATTCCCTAATCCGGACCAACTCATAGATGTGAACACCATCAAAATATTTCTTGCTCATAATCCTGTGCCTACTTTGCTTAGAGATATTATGCATTCTCTTCACACTCGTACAATGAGGAAGCGAGGGACTCTCATATGTTGCATACCTTTACTTTACAGGTGGTTTATTTCATACTTTCCCTGATCAGTGATGAAGAATGAACAAGGTTTGAGGTGGTCTCAAAGGTTGATGTCACTCGCTCATTCAGATATCTATTGGTGTTCCCGATCTCAAGAGGACATCACTATTATTGACCGTTATGGGGAATTACCTAATGTTCCACTCCTTGGCATAAGGGGAGGTATCACTTACAGCACTTCTATAGCTCTACGTCAGTTTGGTTATGCTTGAAGAGACGGTCCTCGTGATTTGTTTATCTAGGGTATTGTATTCGACTACGAGAACAATCTTAAAGGTTACCGTCAAAAGTTTATATGTGCTTGGGGCATGGTGAACAAGATTGATAGAAAGACTTTGGGGCATAAGAACTCCATCCCTTTGGAGCCCTACCTCAGATGGGTGAGGTCTTGTGCTCAAAATCTTATAATGCCATATCTTGGTATCCTACCAGTAATTGTGGAGCCTGTCGTTGAAGGAGATATTCCTCATACCATTCTTCATCCTTATATGCCTACTGACTTTGAAGAACTACAGAAGTCCTGGATTCAACTCAAGGAAGAAAGGGATACCTTTGAGACTCGGTTCTATGCTGGTGAGAAGAAAGTATTGGAGTTGACTAAACAACTCCATGAAGAGCAGAGCCTTAATGCATATGTCAACACAAAGAGGAAGCATCCATAGGAGACTTAATTCCTTGGGCCTTAGGAGTTTCATAATTTAACTATCTTGTTTTCATTGTAAGCCTAAAAGGCAGTTATAATTTGAACTTACTACTAAGTTTCTTTGTTTCCTTTTTTATTAACAAATTTAAATCCTACGAGGTCCTTGAAAACATTGCATATGCATATACATTTACATACCATATCATTTCCTAACATATATTCTCAAGACAAGTTTTCTCATCTTCTTGTTGTTTATTTCAGCAGAAATGGCTCTTGAACAAACCAACAAAGATCTTCAAGCTCAGAATGCCCAGTTCCAACAGATATTCCCGAACTTAGCCAAGGGGCAGGAAGAACTGAAGGCACTCATCACCAAAGAGAAGAAGAAAAAGACAAAGAAACCAGCTGGCATCCTTAACATGGGAAGAATGTTTAGGGGTCCAATCAAGCGAGTTCAGGATCCCGATACTCCATAATACGAAGGCAACGAACAAGATAAAGAAGATAAGAGTGGTGTGTCGTACCCCAAAATTTTCCCTCTCATTTATCAAGATTTTCTCACAAGATCTCTTTGACTCAAGACTGGATTAGGGTTTGACCAGCTCAAGACATCTCATCATGCCCTGATGACCCAAAATTAGGGTTTGGAATTGAACAAGTATTTTTGGACTATCAATGTTTCATATGGCTTTCAAGTATCATTATGGACCCTAAGACTACTCATGTCAAGTTTCAAGCCTTGAATCACATTTTTTATCAGTCAATTGGACGGTTGACCTGAAAATCAGCTGTATTGGGGGAAAAGTCAACCATGGCCAATTTACAGTAAAACTTTATAATTTTTGATCCACATCAACATTTTAGACTCACATGTATCATTTGATCATGTTTGGACCATAATTCCTCAAGAAATTTGATCAAATCATCAAAAGGGCAAAATGGTCAAAATTAGGATTTTTAATGAGAAAGGGAAATTTCTAATTTTTGACCTAGAAAATGACCAATTGATTTGAAGCATGATGTCAAGAGTTTAATTGCATCATATTGACCTAATGACATGGTTCAAAACATTGCAATTCCATTGGATTGACAGATAAATTTTGCAGTCAACTGATCAAAAGTCAATTGTATACTGAAAGTCAAACTTTGACTTTTTGGTCAAAATCAAGTGCCAAGGATCACAATTCATCAAAACATGTCAAAATCTGAAACTTTTTCATCAAGAAATCAAAGATTAAAGATTTTGTTTTAAAATTTGAAATTTTCTTAACTTAGAAATTTTTCTAAGTATAGAAAATTTCTTATTTTTTCTCAACTTTAAGCCAAATTTCCACCATGATACAAGATGATTCAAATAAAGTTCCCAACATGAAAGTTATAGATCTCCATGAAATATACAACTTTTCTTCACACATTTTCCCTAAAGATGCTTGGATATCAAGATATAATTTTGTGAATACATGCCCATGAACTAAAATAACTTAGTGAAATTTTGCCCTAATTTAGGCAGGTTTTTGACCTAACTTTATGGCATCTTTTCACCTAGTTCCAAGAGGAATCTTGAAAAGCATTTAAAAAATGATTTATAAAACACATTACAACCTAACACACGATTGCTAAAGGCCATAAACTCTCCCAAACTCTCTATCACCAAAAACCTGCCATAACTTGCAGTTTTGCATCAAGCATAGCAATCCAAAAATCCACTCATGTGTTTCAAGTTATAATCACCTAAACACTTAACCTACATAATATATAAGTGTTATAGACCATCATCCCTTCGCTGTAACTCCTCCTTCTCCATCTTCCATTTTTTCATTTCAAGCTTGCAGGTTAACTTGGATAGAGAGATTCAGGCACTTTCAAAGTAAGGTAAGGATTGGAACACACTCAGGGAGGTTCAGGAAAGCTAAAGGAATCCTTAGGCCTTCTCAAAACTCACTCCAACTCCATTCACGATCTCAGCTGAAAGAGGTAAGAACTCTAAATTCTATCTCTTCATACAGGCATCCTTGGGCCTCGATTTGTGAAAGAAAAATGTAGATATTATTGTGCTAAAGCCAACCATGTGCATATATTTCATTTATATTCATTGTGTATAGAGAATTTTAGATTTCAAATTTCTGTAAAAATTAGGTTTAAAATTAGGGCCATTGAAATTAGCTTTGATCTTTGACTGATAGTTTACATGAGTTACATGGTTGAAATCGTGGGAAAGAATACTACCATTTTCATGTTTGAAGTTTCCATTTTCATGGAGAAATGAGAGAGATATGTGTGGTCTGACTAGCTAGAGGAAGATGATGAAGTACAGGGCAAGGAGGCGTTATGTGTTATGTGTTTCTTGTTTCATTTGAACTAACGGATGTACATCCACTCCAGTGCCAAGGCAATGCGCTAAAAATGCATAGGTCATGGGTTTGAACCTTGGCGCTACCTTTGCACTTTTCTTATTTTTCAGCTTCATTTTTTGACATTTTTTGCAGCATGGGCTCAACAACTGGGCCTCATATTTTTTTCTAACACACTACCTCCTGATTTGCTCAGGACACCCCTGGCTCAATCATTTTATTATTTATTTTTATTTTCATTTTCAGTTTATTAAATATATTTTCTTTAACATAAAAAATCATAAAAAATATAAAACATGATAAATATTGCATTTTGTTTATTTTATTTTATTTTCACATAAAAAATATTTTTATTAAATTATACATTAACTATTTTTCTTAAATAAACTTGTAAAATAAAATAGACTTAGATTAATTTTTATTTCTTTTCCTTCAGACTTGTAAATATTTATCTTGACATATAAAAAGACTAAATATTTTCATAAATATTATTTATTATTTTAAGACAAAAATACACAAAAATATTACTTAAAGAGCTTTATTTCTTTTTTTAACAAATTAAAATTAGGTTTGACCAATTTCTAAAAAGATAACTTCCTTTTCCTAAAATATTAGGTTTATTTCAAAACTCTTTTTCATATAAAAAAAACAAAACAAATTTCTTTTTCTTGCATATACATGAACGTTGCATATTTAATTTATATTGTACATTCAAATACTTGTACAAGTTCAATTTGGTTGTAATAGATTAATTTAGGTTTACATTATTGCAAATCCCCATTCATAATTTGTATACCCCCTTCCATAAAATGTTGTAATAGCGTAGTAATCTTTAAATTAAGCAATTTATCGCTTTTATATACCATGCTAGTAATTAGGGTTTGAATGGAAAGATCAAAACAAATCAAATAGAAAATCCTAATCCAAGACAAAATCAAGCATGGAAATAACACACTTGCACACAAGCACCCTTAGGGTTACTCCACTTGGTTGCCTTACACAAAAATGGCCATATTACGCATGCGAAGTATTTTAGCAAAACAAACAAGTATAAGATCATAGTCCATCGATGACGCTATTCAAAGTTTACTTACAAAATGATCTTGGTCCCTCAAAAATGTTAAGATACTTTACAACATTACTAATCATGGTTATACGATGATCCACGCCCGTCCCGTTTACATCCAAATATAGGGTTGCTTACCAAATCAATGGTAAGACAACAATGTCAAAGGAAAAGAAAATGAACAAGAAAGATATATGAGTAGGTAGGTTACTTCTAGTTACTTGCTCCATTTCAAAACAACTATCCTTGCTATTTTCAAAACAAACACACACATTTCAAAATATCTTGCAAACATTGAAAACATTTTCAGAAAGACAAACATCTTTGTATACATTCTTACGAACGAGAATCATTACAAAGATTGCCTAAACAATGGCCTCTTTTACAAAATACTTTCAAAGCCACACAAAGCACAATTTCAAAACAAAAAGAAAGTGATCTAGCAAGTAACTAAGAGCCCATGGAAAACCATGGATGAAAAGGGTGCTAACACCTTCTCTTTTCATAATCTACCCCCCGAACTCAAGAAACAATCTCAAAGGTCTTTCCTGTGCTTTTTCACCTTTCCTTTTGGATAAAAGAAAAGTCGGTGGCGACTCTTACTAACCGCAACATTTGCGATAAAACACAAAACCCTCAAGTCAGTTCTCCCACCGTATCGCAGAACTGGCGACTCTGCTGGGAAAAAATTATAAAAGTGGGGTTACCTTAGGGTTAGATCATATTTATTTGCTTACATTGTTTGACTTGTATACCTTACATTATGGTTCTTTTTTTGGGTTTGAAATCCTCTACCCGGATTTGGGATACATTATAGGTAAATAGTAATACGATATGGAAATTGTGTGGGGTATACCGACATGGTCTAAGCAATAGCTATGTTAGTGCGACATATTTGTGGGTACCGGTAGCCTTTGAGTCAATCAAAGAGAATACGGGGCCGCTGAGTGATGTCATGAAGCACTAATGAACTTCTAGAACCCTTACTTGACCAACTTGGCCTTTAAGATGTAGTGAGATGACCGGCTTTGGTACAGTCCGAAGTTGGTAGATACTCGATACTACACTCATTGAGGGTTGGTTTCTTGGGATATTTCGGTCGCCATTAAAGAGGCTTGAGCTTAAACAATGACCAAGGAAACAATCTGGTGATATTAAGCTCCTTAGAACCCGGTTACTATTATTAGGACAAGTTGAGCCAACTAAACTTCAAGAGGGTACTTACCTATAAAACTCCATGCAAGCCTAAACTAAGGACTTGTTTGCTTTGCTTGTATATGCATACTTGTACATAACATCATGGACATCATGAACATCACATATATCTACTAACCATTTCAAGCATTTTGGGATTCATCTTTGTTCTTGTTTTGTAGGATATGGATTCACTTTGCAGGAAAACTATCCAAGTCAATCTTGTAAGAATTCCTCCACAACTTAAGGAGCTAGCTTCAAGGATCCATGAGAACTCTCCATTCACCGAGAGACATGGTCGTCTACTTAACTTGGTCACCTCCAACACAGATGAGGATATGATGAAGGTGCTCTTTCAGTTCTTTTATCCTTTGCACCATTGCTTCACATTTCCCGACTATCAGCTTGTGCCTACTTTGGAAGAATTCTCTCAACTCTTGAGGATTCCCATTCTTAATCAACTACCTTTCAACGGTACGGAAAGAGACCCAAAGCCAGAAGAGATTGCTCAAGCTCTGCACTTGCACTCATCTGATGTCATAACTCATTGGGAAACTAGGAGTGGTGTCAAAGGCTTCTTAGCAAAGTTCCTGTTCGAGAAAGCCCAAAGCTGTTGGAATTCCTTAGACTTGCAAGCCTTTAAGGAAATTGTGGCTCTTCTTATCTATGGGATGGTCTTGTTTCCCAATCCTGACCAACTCATAGATGTAAGCGCCGTCAAGATCTTCATGTCACGCAACCCGGTGCCTACATTGCAAGGGGATATCCTACACTCTTTTCACACTCGCACAATGAGGAAAAGAGGTGTCCTTATGTGTTGCACTCCTCTCCTGGCAAGATGGTTTATTTGTCATCTTCCCCAATCAGTCTTAAAGAATGAGCAAGGTTCAAGGTGGTCACAAAGGTTAATGACGCTCAAACATTCAGACATTCATTGGTGCTCCCGATCCAAAGGGGATGTTATCATTGTTGACCGTTGTGGGGAATTCCATAATGTCCCTCTACTTGGCATTAGGGGAGGTGTTGTACCCCAAAATTTGCCCTCCCATTTTTCACAAGAAATCACAACCCTAGGGTTTTCTCAGATTTTCAAGATTGGCTCAGGAATCGATCAGACAGATTTTTCTTTGGCAGTAGATCAAGAATTAGGGTTTCTCTCGCATTTCTCAGAAGAAACTGAATTCTCAGAAATTCAGTTAACTGTCACATGTTTTCACGCTTTTTCAAGCTTAATGAAAGGTTACTGGTTGTTCTCAATGCCTGTTTATTTGGGACAGGAAATGGGAGTTGAGATTGTCATTTGGAATATTCAGTTTTTGTCTGATCCAGGTTAACCAGATAATGTGCGTCTTTTAAGATGTTTGCTTGTTAATGGAATGAAATGTTTGCTTGTTTATTGGAATACACAGTGCATATTTTGATTGGAATGTTGTTGCAAGGTTACGAGACTACAGATTTATTGGGTTACTTGAAGTTTAAGTTATCTGTATTGGAATTATTGGAATGCAATTTCAATTATTTTGATCTGAGAATCTAAAAGGATTAAGTGAAGATGCAAAGAAAGAATTGCAATTTATTGGCAGTAGAAGAGTTTTATTGGATATCAGATTATCTCACAAAGACTTTTTCATTTATTTCAGATGTTGGTACAAAAATAATTTATTATTCGAATGTTGTAGGTTTTACAACTTATAGTACTTGAAAAAATAAATTATTACAACGAATGGAAAATCTCTCTAAGTTACAAATCTAAGCCTAAACTTCCATTTCTCCATTGCTCCCATGCTCGCCACAAAGAATTTCTTGCTTCCTCTGTTTTGCCACCTTCCAATTTGTGCTCACATGAAAGAAAGACAAAAAAGGATTAGCACAGTTGATTGAGCATCAAGCAAGAATTTTCAAACAAAAAGAAAGAAAATTTTTCATCATTAAAGTTTGCCGTTTGGAATCAGAGTGCTATTTTTCATCACGTTTTTTATTTTCCTCTTTACAAATCACAAGAAGATTGCTCTTCTTGGTTCACAAAGAGAAAAATAAAAAATGCAAAAGAAGAATGCAAAAGCAAAAATTATTCAAATGCAAAGCACAAGGAAAACTGAAACATGCTGTCCAAACAACACAAACAAGGCGCCAAAATGTACAAAGCAAGTTACAAAGCAACCAAACTGGATGCAAGCTAAACAAAGGTGCCAAACTGGGTACAAAGCAAGTTACAAAGCAACCAAACAGCATGGCAAACTAAACACAACAGCAAGACAGTAACATTGCAACAAGGCGCCAAACTGTACTAAACAATGCAGCATACAAAGGCAAACTGGATGCAAGTATTGCAAACCAAACCAAACTGAATGCAAACAAAGACAGGCAGCACAAGCAATGTAACAGGATAAGTACAACACAGCAGGACAAAAGTACAAAGCAGGAGGTAAACCATATAACAAGCAAAAGGCTTGTTTCACAGCTTTTCATCATTTTCCGTTGATTTAGGCAAACTTTTCAGAAAAGTGGAAAAGCAAATTGCTTTATCATGGAGAGAGGAGAGACATCACCTTTTTGGTGAGAGTGTACAGTTTGGATAAAAATCTGTCACAAGCAACTAGATATAAGACTATCAAGCTGGAAGAAAAGGCAACATGAACATTTTGTCAAAACTGCAACAAATCACAAAAAACCTGTGAGCAGTTCAAACACACAGTCAAAACTACAACAAATCACAAAAACTTGTGAGTAGTTCAAACCACAACCCAACCTATATAACAGTTAAAATCATAACCTGCAAACTGCAACAAACAGCAAAAACCAGCTGCAAAACATACCAAAAAAAATTGCACAACTCTCCCAAACCTGTTAGCAGAACCAACCTGCTAAACAAAGTTAAGAAAACCTGTTATCAAACTTCCAAACCTGTGCAAACATTGCACAAACCACAAAACTGCATAACAAGTTTCAAACATCACCAAAACATGTACAAAAATTCCCAAACCTTGTGAACCAACTCACAAAACAAAAATCACACAACCAACATAACCATTGTCCAAACCTGTTAGCAATTCAAAAATCACAACCTGCAAACTGCAACAAACAGCCAAACCTGCAAACTGTAAAGCCTACCAAACTGCACAAAACTCCCAAAAAAGCATAACAGTTTTCAAACAGGGCCAACAACCACTAAACCTGCAAAAGCCCAACCAAACAACAACTTCCAAACCTGTGCAAACATTGCACAAATAACCCAAAACTGTATAACAGTTTCAAACCTCAAACCTGTTAACAAATCAGTTTCCAACAATACCAAACTACAATCACCATCAACCAACTTTCATTTTGCAAATAAGTTTCAGAAACAACAAACCAACAAATCAAAGTTTCAGAACTACAATCATCATCAACAAAAATAACCAACAACAATAACAAAGTTTCAGAAAGTATCATCATTAAAGGAAAGAAATCACCGGAAGCTTGTGCTTCGCCGTCATCATCTCTTCCCCTGTCTCCGGCCACCACGTGAACGCCATCAGTCCAACCTCTTTCCTCTTCTCTTCACAGAGAAAGTCTCACAGGTATGACCATTTCGTACCCCTTTGCTGCATCTCAGGCATACAATACCATAGGTTAAACAAACTAAACATGAACAAAGCATGCGAATCAAACTGAAAAATGCTAAATAAAAAAGAGACCGGACCATACCGTTAATCAAAGCCATTGATCGTTAGGAGAAGGTGAGAGAGGGAGAGAGTGTTCCGGCAACCATAGAGGAGGGGAAGATCAGTGAGGACGAGCGTTGAGTGAGATGAAGAGGGAACGAAGGAAAATAGCGCCACTGTGAAACAAGAACGACAAACCATGATTTTCCCAAACCCTAATCAGAAAGCTTAAGTTTGTTTTGGGCCACTCCATTTCAAACAACAAAAAGCCCATGCGTTGGCCAGCACATTTCCCTCTGCCTTGTTTTTTCTTGCAGCAACATTAAGCATTGGGCCATTCCAATTATGGCCACAAACCTTAAACCCATACGCAAATGCTAGCACAACCCCCCCCCCCCCCCCCCCCCCTTTTCCCTTTTTATTTTTGTTTCAGCAAAATATTAATACCTTGGGCCCATAATCCTTAAAGCCCATCTCCTCTCTCTTTAGTTTGTTTTATTTTTATAAGTGCTTTTATACATTTTCTTTTAAACCCTAAAAAATCATTTTTTTTACTTTTTATTTTTATAACTTTTTTAATTTAATTTGTTACTAATAATAAAAACATTTAAATTAATTTAATTAATTTTGCTTTCTTTAAACCTTTTTTTATTGATTAATAAAAGGACAAAATAATAGAGATTTTGTTTGATTAAATTTTCTTTCTTTAAAGCTTTTCTCTTTTAAAATTAATAAAATACAAAAGAAAGAATAATAATAATGTTTAATCTTTTAGAATAGATTTTATTTATCTCTTTTTAATAAATACATGTATTTCATAATTTATTGATTTTCTTTATTTCATAATTTGTTATAGCTTTGTATTGAATCGCGACAATTCGATTTGGTTGTAATATTTGGACTTTGCTATTCTTATGAGATTCATCCCCATTTGTAATAATTATACCCCCATTCCTGGATACTTTTGTAATAACTTAGACTTTTAATTCCCGCAATTTATTGCTTTCAATATACTGTGTAGTAATTAGGCGTGTATGGCAAGATATCCAAAATCAAAACAAATAGTTAGACTTAATACAAGACATAAATGCATGTAAATTGACAACACAATACACACATGCACCCCTAGGGTTTCATCCACTTGTTGCCTTTAAAATGGCCATGTTATGCATGTTGAGTATCTTGGCAAAACAAAAACAAAACAAAAGATCATAGCCCCTCGATGACGCTATATTGGTTGCCTATACAAAATGATCTAGTCCCTCAAAAAAATTGCTAAAGATACTTGGCAATATTGCTATCATGGTCAATACGATGACCCGTGCATGTCCCGTTTAACATCCAAATACAAGGTTGTTTACCAAATGCAATGGTAAAATAACAATGTAAAAGGGTTAAAAATGTGTAGGAAAGATCTTTGAGTAGATAGGGTAGACAACTCTTAGTTACTTGATCAAAACTTGCAAAAACATCCTTGCTATTTTCAAACACACCTCACAACACAATTTCAAAACAATTTCCCAAAACAAACTTTCAAACATTGAAACATCTTTTCAAAAGAAAATACACCTTTGTATACATTCAAACAAGAATCATTACAAAGGTTGCCACAACGATGGCCTCTTTTCAAAACATTTTCAAAACCACACACAAAGCACCATTTCAAACAATTGGAAAAGCAAAGCAAGTGATCTAAACAAGTAACTAAGAGCCCATGGATAATCATGGATGAAAAGGGTGCTTGCACCTTCCCTTTTCATAATCTATCCCCCGAACCCAAGAAAACATCTCAAAGGTCTTTCCTGTGCTTTTTGACCTTTCCTTTGGATAAAATAAAAAGTCGGTGGCGACTCTTGCTAAACCAATACATTTGTGAACACAAATGCAAAACCTCAAGTCAGTTCTCCCACCGTATCACAGAACTGGAGACTCTGCTGGGGACAATATTCTAAAAGTGGGGTTACCTTAGGGTTTTAGATCACCTTTACATGCTTATCTTATTTGACTTTTATGCTTTACTTTTTGGTTCCTTGTTTGGGTTTGTTTTAAATCCTACACCCGGATTTGGGGGCACCTTTTAGGTAAGTAGCAATAAACTGTGAGGGAATTGTGCGGGGTATACCGACATGGTTGAAGCAGTAGCTACGTTGATGTGGCACTTTGGTTAGTACCGGTAACCCTTGAGTTAAATCAAGGAGAGTACGGGGCTGCCGCGTGGTGTCGTGAAGCATCAACTGACTTTAGAACCTTACTTGACCAACTTGGCCTTTTAGCTTGTAGTGAGATGACCGACTTTGGTGCAGTCCGAAGTTGGTAGATAATCGATACTACACTCATTGAGGGTTGTTTTCTTGGAATATTTCGGTCGCCAGTAAAGTGGCTAAACTGAAACAATGAACACAAAATAATCCAGTGATATTGAGCTCCTTAGAACCCGGTTACTATTTCTAGGACAGGTTGAGCCAACTAAACTTCAAGAGGGTACTTACCTACAAACCCCATGCAAGCCTAAACTTAAGGACTTGTCTGCTTTGTGTGAATATGACTGTTTGTATATAACGTGCTTACTTCACATATCTGTACATAACATCATAACATCATACCATAGCATTTTCAATAACTATTTCAAGGATCTCGAGGGTCTTTGATGCAGGGTCACGTTGAACCAGACGTCTACCAAAGGGCAAGAGGATTCATTTTCCTCTAAACAAACGCCGTTAAAGATCAAGTACAACAACTTGAATCAAGGGCTATGACCCACTTGACATGGTGAGCTTGATTCTCGTGGAAAGACATCCACCGATACGAAGTTCTCCAATCAAAGATGATGATAGAAGTTCAACCTCTAACATTTTCTTGTGTTTACCCCGCGAGATCCTTGAAAACATGTATTCACATATCATGCATCGTATCATGACAGGTTTCCCCCTTTCAGGTCTCCTTACCTTCCTACTGTTTATTTAAGTAGAGATGGATCTAGAGAAGACTATCAAAGATATCCAGGCTCAAAACGCTCAACTTCAAGAGATGTTCTTGAACCTATCCAAGGGGCAGGAAGAAGTGAAAGCTCTCCTCACAAGGGGCATGGTCCTAGGGAATCCAGGGGGCATCAGGAATGATCAATTGGAAGGGATACAGATTGAGATGGCAACAATGAGAATTCAGATGATGGGACAACTGGTGGGCCAGATGGCTCTTATTCAAAACCTGGCTCAAGGACAAGAGGAGTTAAAGGTCCTCATCAACAAACTGCATCAGGATGAATGTAACCAAATGGGGAAAACAACTAGGGTTGAGGATCAAATCACCATTCAGCCTCATTTGAGACAAGAAGCCAAGGGAAAGTCTCCCCAGTTTGCTTCAGGGTCACAAGCCCAACAACAACCTCACCAGCATCAACAGGATAATCGGCATGAGCAAAATACATCTGAAAACCACTCCACTGAGATTAACATTCCATTATCCCAAGTGCTGCAATGCTTGTTGGAAGTCAAGCTAATTGTATTAAGGGACCCCCCCTCAGCGTCTCAACACAGCCTCCCCAGGGTACAATCCAAATGCGAGATGTGTGTACCATTCCAACAGTCTTGGGCATGACACCGATAGTTGTTGGGAACCGAGAAACAAAATTTAAGATCTGATTAAAGAAACAACGCTGGAGTTCACGCAAGATGGCCAGATGAAAATATTTCGTTGAAGGCTCTCCGTTTAAAGTGTCAAGTTCGAACTAAGTGGCTTTTGTTTCATTTGAATTTTCAAGTTGTAATTTCTTTTGTTATTCAAACAATTATCTGTTGATGTCGAACTCTGTTTCATTAATGCATTGCATATGTTTGTCTTGAATTCATCCATTCGTTTTCACTATACTTAAGCTATGCTTTCTACTTACTTTTGACATTTAACTCTTGCTAAAAGTTACAAGCCTTTAGAGGGAGGATGACGAAAACAATGCCATAATATCATATAGTATGCTTTTGGATAGACCTTGCTGACGATGTACAGGCGTTTCTTTCAAATCCTAAACACTGGAGTTATAAGGAATATAATCCCTAGTCAACCCCTTCAAGATAGAGAAGTAGAAGTTTTCTGTTTTAAACACAAATTGAAACCTTTAATCAAAACCTGGGGCAGGGTAGTCTCTAAGTTAATTCAAATGCGCGTTGAAGTCACGAACTTTCATCTTGTAATACAATGAATGACATCAAAAACATTCCTCTCAAATCAAAAGACAATGATGGTTCCCAATTGCATAGGCAGTCATTAGCACTCAAAAGAAAGCCCACTGAGTCGAAACCTATACAAAGGAGACTTAAAGAAAAAAACTGGGGCATCCCGCTGACTGTAATCTCAAAAATAGAAACAGTCAGGCAAAAATTAGGGATAATAAATAAAAAAAGAAGAACGAGGTCACTACAAATCCTCAACAGCATGAAAAATGTTGCAAAAATGACTGCCTTCCAACAAAATTCAACTTGTGTGAACCATCACTAAAACGTCATTCCAGACTCATTTGGAGTTCAAATGCACAATTAACTGAGTTTAGGATTGAAGAACATCACGAAGAGTGGGTGGGTACAAATATACTTTGAGTCTTTATCCTTTGTTTCTTAAACCGTGAACCAAGCCACGTTACAACCCTTCAAAAGTCCTAATTGAAGCATGGGATAGTTCGAAAGCATACTGTTACAAAAGGTATCATGACTCCTGTAAGGCTTTGCTCTAAATCTTGAGTTGAATATTTCTTATAAAAAAGTTTTTTGCTAAAAAACGCATTATTCAAAATTTCAAGACAAGCATAAACTTTTCATTATTCGAATATTGTTGTTTGCATATGGCTATTTGTTTGACAACAAAGAAATTCACACAGTGAATATCCGATGAACGAAAGCTCTCTCAGTGAACAAAATCACTTCAAGTGGGATGACACTTCCGTTGAAAAAAATCTCCTATCAACATAGGGGACATAACATGGCATAGTCCAGTTAACCTGGGGCACTCCAGTCAAGATTTCAAGAAATCTCTCAAAGTCCAGTTAACCTGGGACAGTCCAGTCAAGATTTCAAGAAATCTCTCAAAGTCTAGAGTAACCAGGGGAAAGTCTCTGTCACCTTCTGTTGTACCCCAAAATTTTCCCTCCCATATTCCTCAAGATTTGTCAAGAATGATCTTCATATTGCTCAAAATGGCTCAAGAGGTAGACAATCAAACCATCTCCTAAGCCAGCTGAAATTAGGGTTTTGGTTCCTTCAAGGAATTTGGGGTTTTCAATGGTTCAATCAAGTCTCATAGGCCTATATACATTCTCAAGCACCTACATGCCAAGTTTCAAGACTCACAACGCCAATTTGCACAGTCAAAAGCCTCATTTGATCTACAGTCAACTGCAAGGGCAAAATGGTCATTTTGCAGTCAAAAGTCAAAAATTTTGGTCAATATCTTATTTTGAGTTCACAATCATCATTTGATCAAGTCTTGATCATGATTCCATAAGCATAGCTCAAAAATCATCAAGATGCAAAAAGTTATTATTTTTGGACAGTAGAAAAGTCAACTGTATCTTGACCAGGGCATAACTTTTTCATGGTTTGTCAGAAAAATTCCATCCAATGCTCATTTTGAATGGGATTCAATCTCCTACAATCCATCTTCACACTCCAAGATCAAGAAATGCTCTCACAAGAAGTTACCAATTTTGACATTATAGGTCAATTTCAAAAGTCAACAAAAGTACACTATGAGTCAAAGGCCATAACTTGTGATTGGTAAATCCAAATGACATGGTACTAAAGGCATTGGTTAGAGGACTTCAAGAGCTTTCCAAAATGTCCAAGAACATGATCATATGATTAAAATTGAGCAAGTTGTGCATTGGAGAAGTTGGGAAATTTTCATGAATTTGCAAAAGTCAACTTTGCTCAAAACACCTTATTTTTGCTAATGGGCCTCAAATCTCTTCTTGAAACTTCACCCATGACCTATGCACGACCCATCAAGATTAATTGGATTTTATTTTCTTATTTTTATTGATTAAATGGATTTTTAATTAATATTAATTTATTTAATTAATTTAAATCATAAGAAAATACAAGATTTGATTTTTAAATCTTTTTGTGAAGCAAATATGACCTAAACATGCTGGCAAATTCGTGCACAAGTCAAAGATACAAAAAAAAATCCAATTTTGGCAACTTTATTCAATCATGAAAAATCAAGGATATTTGATTTTCAATCAAAGATCTAAACATCAATGCAATGGATATTGGCCCAAGTTTTTGACCTAATTTATTTTCCTTATACATAAGCAAGCAAACCCTGACCTAGTGGACGATTGAAAACTGCAGAAACGGCCATAACACATTCAAGAAATTCCAAGAAAATTGAAAATCTGTTCTTGCATTCCAGGCCAATTCAAGGCGTGATATTCATTCAAACACATTGCAGGAGGTCCCGAGAACGTTTTACAATCAAATTCAGGCACTGAAGCTTAAGGAACCGTTGCACACGGTTTCACGGTTTGCCATTCTTACTCAGAATTATATATCTTGATTCATGCGCATTTAACATGTTTTCATGATTGTTTTGCATTGCTAGGAACCATACGAAGCTAATGGTATGATTGAATTAGACTATAACGCCCTGAATCAAAAGATGCCATGAACAAGTTTCTAGGGTTCTTGAGCTTTCAATTAGGGCTTTCTGAACCAAGGAAAATTGGGACCAGTGAGACACATGGTTGAGATCGTGAGACCAAGACGAACATAACACACCCCTCGCGAAATATTTATGCTTGCTAGATTTCTAATCGCTATTTTTCGTGCAGCTAGATAGTGGAGGTTAAAAACCCCCGCTATCTGATTCTGAATATGTAGGAAAAACGAAGAAGACGATGATGTGTTGACGTCCCATTGGCCAATTTGAAAAAGCGTGCGTTTTGTTTTATTTACAGCATATTATTTTGTTTTCATATATATTAATTGCTTATCATTATAATTTCAAAAGGATGCATGTGGTGTAGTGGTTGGTGCGTTGGCCTGGAAGCATTGGGACCTGGGTTCGAATCCCAGGTCCCCCAAACGTTTATTTGTTCTTTTTCTTCAGGCGTTCTTGTGTAGGCTTGCAAAAGGGAGTCTACCATATGCTTCAAATCTCAGCATGCCAAGTGGCTCCTGGCCAAATCTGAAGGCCAGGATTGAAAGACTATCATACTCCCTGGTCAACATGCGTGTGGACGATCCAGAAAAGTCAAAAAAAGGCTTGCAGCAATTGGGCTTCAGATTTCCAAACACACCTCTTCTTTGGGCCCATCACCCCCTGGGTTATTCCTTTTTTCTTCTTTTATATTTTTTCATTTAATTGTTTTACTATTAATTATTTTTATTATTACTTAATTAACCAAATTAATTTTTTCATAATAAAATCAGAAATATAATTTTTTTTAATTATTATTTATTAAAATTAATTTCACCCTTTTATTATTTTTGTAAATAAATATAATTAACTAATTTAGTTTAATTAGGATAATTCTAACTTTTTTTGCAATAATTTAAAATCAACATAGAATTAGGGTTCTTGACAATTTTTAATCATCTTTATTTTTATTTCCCTAAAAAACATAAAAAAACTCAAAAAAATATCTTTCTTTTATTTAATTAATTAATTAGTCTAGGTTTAATTTAATTAAATGCAAAATCATATAAAAATCTCTTTCTTTCTCAAAAAGGGTCAAAACCCTAAAAGACTCTCTGATTCAATTTTCTCTCGCGCGTATGTTTATTTTATTCATATTTTTATTCCAATTATGTAATTGATCCGAGGATGTAATAGCCTTAATTAGGACTTTTTATCGCTTTATTTAATTTTCCGCAATTTATTTTTCAAGGGTTTGTTTTTGGCGATGTAAATACCCGACACCTTGTAATAGTTTAGTTTTATTTTCCGCAACTATTAACTGCTAGATATATGTTAACTAGGCTATGCATGACAAGACTCTCTTAAATTAAAATCCATCGTAGCTCACCATAACATGTACAAAGATAACATAACCGAAATAACACACTCGCACATGCCACTCCTAGGGTACGCCTCACTTGGTTGCCTCGACGTGGTCATTGAGTATAGGATGTTTTAGAGGTCGCCCTCCTGTCTAAAGATCAAAGTTGCCTCGAAACGGTTGCCTCGATAAAAAATGATCTAAGACATTAGGGTTACTGCTAAGGCGTCCTACTATTGCTTTAGTGACCACATGTCCCTATAATCAAATTGACCCTAAAACTCCAACGACGGTGCTAGCTACTTCTCAATAGTGGGATGGTACTGTCTAAAGGACATTTACACAGCTTAATTTCTTTTGAGTAGGTAGAGGTTCTCAGGTACTTGCTCTTTCAAAACAAAAATACTTTTCGCACCTACACTTTTCTGACAAAAGTTTTCAAACAACACTTCATACACTCTTGAGGACAGACACAAGAGTTAAATCGAAGTTTTCAAACAAAACCTTTTCAAAACCCACAAACACAAGAAAAGCAAAACATTTTTGAAAACATAGTGAGCAAGTACCTAAGAGCCCGTGGATAACCACGGATAGAAAGGGTGCTAACACCTTCCCTTTCTATAATCTACCTCCCGAACCCGAGAAACATCTCGAAAAGGAATTTTGCTGTGCTTTTGTCCTTTCCTTGTTGGAGAAAATAAAAGACGGTGGCGACTCTTGCTTACCGCGACATTTTGCAAAACGCAAACACGAACCAGCATTTCAAAATAGTCAATTCTATTTCCACCAATCACACCATCACTTGGGGCATTGAGCGTCGATCCCAACAAAGGGTTACTTACAGTCGAACATTTCCTGGCGAAGCCATAAACACTCGCTACTTGGGGCAATGACAAATCTCCCCAAAATCTTCCTCATGAGTTGGCTCTCAGCCAGAGTTTCAATCTTTGATAATCTCTTCCCAGCTAAGTCGATCTCAAGAATTCCTGAGAATTTTTCCCATTGAAATCGCCAGATTTTTCACTATCAGAAATGAAGAATTCAACTCTGTTCTCCATCACCAGTTCGGAATTTATTTTCCCCAGCAAGAGGTCATCTTGAAAACATTACACATCCGTACATCAGGACATCATACAATGTAATCTCATTTATTTTGAGAACGTCATTGTTGATATATGTCATGCAACTAGCCTTTACCTATCAGGAAAAATGCAGTCAAATTCTCACAAATTCAAGCTGTGAAACCTGGATGTTGACCAGATAACAGTAGGGTATACTATGAAGCTTGGATGTTGACCATATAACAGTTTACTCGGCCAATTACTTTGAATCCCGGATTCAACCGGATATTAGTAGGCCCCAAAATCAAAGGGAAGCCGGAGGCGACCGGATAACCATTTGATTTCCTTCTGAAGACTGGATGTTGAGCAGGTAGGAAGTAAATTACTGTGAAGCCTGGATATTGACCAGATAACAATACAAGACACTGTGAAGCCTGGAGATCAACCAGATAACAAATAATCCTTAACAGAATGAAGATTCTCATTCTTGAAACCTCAGAAGATTGGCATACTCCCAACCTCCTGACCCAAACGCCTAAATGAAGATTCTCATTCTTGAAACCTCAGAAGATTGGCATACTCCCAAGCTTCTGATAATCTTTGCCAGAATGAAGATTCTCATTCTTGAAACCTCAGAAGATTGGAATACTCCCAAGCTCCTGATAACCCTTAACAGAATGAAGATTCTCATTCTTGAAACCTCGGAAGATTGGCATACTCCCAACCTCCTGAACGCCTGAATGAAGATTCTCATTCTTGAAACCTCATAAGATTGGCATACTCCCAAGCTCCTGATACCCTTAACAGAATGAAGATTCTCACTCTTGAAACCTCAGAAGATTAGCATACTCCCAACCTCTTGGCCCAAACGCCTGAATGAAGATTCTCATTCTTGAAACCTCAGAAGATTGGCATACTCCCAAGCTCCTGATAATCTTCGCCAGAATGAAGATTCTCATTCTTGAAACCTCAGAAGATTGGCATACTCCCAAGCTCCTGATACCCTAACAGAATGAAGATTCTCATTCTTGAAACCTCAGAAGATTGGCATACTCCCAACCTCCTGACCCAAACGCCTGAATGAAGATTCTCATTCTTGAAACCTCAGAAGATTGGCATACTCCCAAGCTCCTGATAACCCTTAACAGAATGAATATTCTCACTCTTGAAACCTCAGAAGATTGGCATACTCCCAAGCTCCTGATACCCTTAACAGAATGAAGATTCTCATTCTTGAAACCTCAGAAGATTGGCATACTCCCAAGCTCCTGATACCCTTAACAGAATGAATATTCTCATTCTTGAAACCTCAGAAGATTGGCATACTCCCAACCTCCTGACCCAAACGCCTGAATGAAGATTCTCATTCTTGAAACCTCAGAAGATTGGCATACTCCCAACCTCCTGACCTAAACTCCTGAATGAAGATTCTCATTCTTGAAACCTCAGAAGATTGGCATACTCCCAAGCTCCTGATAATCTTTTCCAGAATGAAGATTCTCATTCTTGAAACCTCAGAAGATTGGCATACTCCCAAGCTCCTGATACCCTTAACAGAATGAAGATTCTCATTCTTGAAACCTCAGAAGATTGGCATACTCCCAAGCTCCTGATACCCAAACGCCTGAATGAAGATTCTCATTCTTGCTTACGCAGTAGATTGGCATACTTCCAACCTCCTGACCCAAACGCCTGAATGAAGATTCTCATTCTTGCTTCCCCAGAATATTGGCATACTCCCAACCTCCTGACCCAAACGCTTGAATGAATATTCTCATTCTTGCTTACCCAGAAGATTGGCATACTCCCAACCTCCTGACCCAAACGCCTGAATGAAGATTCTCATTCTTGCTTACCCAGAAGATTGGCATACACCCGAACTCCTGATATTCCCGACAGAATGAAGATTCTCAAAGTGGTATACAACCTAAACCCCTGAGCTTACTCCCCAACAATATAGCTATTCCCCACAGAGTTTTTACTCCCCAACAGAATGAAGATTTTCGTTCTTGGCTCCTCAGCACAAATTCCCCTAGCAGAATGAAGATTCTTATTCTCAATTACCCACAGAAATTGTCAAAGTTTTGATAATCCCTGCGAATCGTCAAAAATCTTGAATCCAGTCATGGATTTATTTTCCCCGGCAGCAGTCGGAGATTTTATTATCTTCAGTTGTCAAGGACTTATTTTCCCAAGCAAGGCAGCTATTTAGCTTACATGCGCATACATTACATTCATATGTCATAAGCATTGATAAAACACATATATTGCATCATACATTTCATGCAACATAACTTTGTGTTTCAGCTAATATTTTACCCTTTTCAGGATAAGGTTAACAAGCTACCAGTATAGACTCTTGAAAACAGTTTACGGATTCTCCAAACACAGATGCTAATCTATCGCTTGTTCAGATTCAGCTTCAAAAAAAAGCCTAGAGATGCTCCAGACACAGATGCTATTCTATTGCTTACTCAGATCCCCAATTCAGAGATGCTCCAGACGCGGATACCATTCTGACGCTCACCTATAACATATAATTCAACAAACATTCTTGGATGGCCTCTTTAAGCCCATCTCCGACAAAATTCGGTCACATTTCCAAATGGCATCTGTAAGCCCATTCCCTCAACTATGCTTTGACGAGTACAAATTTATTGGCACTCTAGTGTCCAATCATCTTTTACCTTCGAGTCACGAACGACAAGCTCGCCGATCTAACTCTTCAGGTTCAAGAAGATTGAACAGGGGCAGATGTTGTACCTCAAAATTTGCCCTCCCATTTTTCACAAGAAATCACAACCCTAGGGTTTTCTCAGATTTTCAAGATTGGCTCAGGAATCGATCAGAAAGATTTTTCTTTGGCAGTAGATCAAGAATTAGGGTTTCTCTCGCATTTCTCAGAAGAAACTGAATTCTCAGAAATTCAGTTAACTGTCACATGTTTTCACGCTTTTTCAAGCTTACTGAAAGGTTACTGGTTGTTCTCAAGGCCTGTTTATCTGGGACAAGAAATAGGAGTTGAGACTGTCATTTGGAATATTCAGTTTTTGTCTGATCCAGGTTAACCAGATAATGTGCATCTATTAAGACGTTTGCTTGTTAATGGGATGAAATGTTTGCTTGTTTATTGGAATACACAATACGTATTTTGATTGGAATGTTGTTGCAAGGTTACGAGACTACAAAGTTATTGGGTTACTTGAAGTTTAAGTTATCTGTATTGGAATTATTGGAATGCAATTTCAATTATTTTGATCTGAGAATCTAAAAGGATTAAGTGAAGATGCAAAGAAAGAATTGCAAGTTATTGGCAGTAGAAGAGTTTTATTGGATATCAGATTATCTCACAAAGACTTTTTCATTTATTTCAGATGTTGGTACAAAAATAATTTATTATTCGAATGTTGTAGGTTTTACAACTTATAGTACTTGAAAAAATAAATTATTACAAAGAATGGAAAATCTCTCTAAGTTACAAATCTAAGCCTAAACTTCCATTGCTCCATTGCTCCCATGCTCGCCACAAAGAATTTCTTGCTTCCTCTGTTTTGCCACCTTCCAATTTGCGCTCACATGAAAGAAAGACAAAAAAGGATTAGCATAATTGATTGAGCATCAAGCAAGAATTTTCAAACAAAAAGAAAGAAAATTTTTCATCATTAAAGTTTGTCGTTTGGAATCAGAGTGCTATTTTTCATGACGTTTTTTATTTTCCTCTTTACAAATCACAAGAAGATTTCTCTTCTTGGTTCACAAAGAGAAAAATAAAAAATGCAAAAGAAGAATGCAAAAGCAAAAATTATTCAAATGCAAAGCACAAGGCAAACTGAAACACGCTGTCCAAACAGCACAAACAAGGCACCAAACTGTACAAAACAAGTTACAAAGCAACCAAACTGGATGCCAGCTAAACAAAGGTGCCAAGCTGGGTACAAAGCAAGTTACAAAGCAACCAAACAGCATGGCAAACTAAACACAACAGCAAGACAGTAACATTGCAATAAGGCGCCAAACTGTACTAAATAATGCAGCATACAAAGGCAAAATGGATGCAAGTATTGCAAAGCAAACCAAACTGAATGCAAACAAAGATAGGAAGCATAAGCAATGCAGCAGGATAAGTACAACATAGCAGGCCAAAAGTACAAAGCAGGAGGTAAACCATATAACAAGCAAAAGGCTTGTTTCACAGCTTTTCATCATTTTCCAAGGATTTAGGTAAACTTTTCAGAAAAGTGGAAAAGCAAATTGCTTTATCATGGAGAGAGGAGAGAGAGGAGAGATATCACCTTTTTGGTGAGAGTGTACAGTTTGGCTAAAAATCTGTCACAAGAAACTAGATATAAGACTATCAAGCTGGAAGAAAAGGCAACAGAAACATTTTGTCAAAACTGCAACAAATCACAAAAAACCTGTGAGCAGTTCAAAAACACAGTCAAAACTACAATAAATCACAAAAACCTGTGAGTCGTTCAAACCACAGCCAAACCTGCATAACAGTTAAAATCACAACCTGCATAACAGTTAAAATCACAACCTGCAAAGTGCAACAAACAGCAAAAACCAGCTGCAAAACATACCAAAAAAAAACTGCACAACTCTCCAAAACCTGTTAGCAGAACCAGCCTGCTAACCAAAGTTAAGAAAACCTGTTATCAAACTTCTAAACCTGTGCAAGCATTGTAGAAACCACAAAACTGCATAACAAGTTTCAAACATCACCAAAACTTGTACAAAAATTCCCAAACCTTGTGAACCAACTCACAAAACAAAAATCAGACAACCAGCATAACCATTGTCCAAACTTGTTAGCAGTTCAAAAATCACAACCTGCAAACTGCAACAAACAACCAAACCTGCAAACTGTAAAGCCTACCAAACTGCACAAAACTCCCAAAAAAGCATAACAGTTTTCAAACAGGGCCAACAACCACTAAACCTGCAAAAGCCCAACCAAACAATAACTTCCAAACCTGTGCAAATATTGCACAAATAACCCAAAACTGTATAACAGTTTCAAACCTCAAACCTGTTAACAAATCACAGTTTCCAACAATACCAAACTACAATCACCATCAACCAACTTTCATTTTGAAAATAAGTTTCAGAAACAACAAACCAACAAATCAAAGTTTCAGAACTACAATCATCATAAACAAAAACAACCAACAACAATAACAAAGTTTCAGAAAGTATCATCATCAAAGGAAAGAAATCACCGGAAGCTTGTGCCTCGCCGTCATCATCTCTTCCCCTGCCTTCGGCCACCACGTGAACGCCATCAGTCCAACCTCTTTCCTCTTCTCTTCACAGAGAAAGTCTCACAGGTATGGCCATTTCGTACCCCTTTGCTGCATCTCAGGCATACAATACCATAGGTTAAACAAACTAAACATGAACAAAGCATGCGAATCAAACTGAAAAATGCTAAATCAAAAAGAGACCAAACCATACCGTTAATCAAAGCCATTGATCGTTAGGAGAAGGTGAGAGAGGGAGAGAGTGTTCTGGCAACAATAGGGGAGGGGGAGATCAGTGAGGACGAGCGTTGAGTGAGATGAAGAGGGAACGGAGGCAAACGGCACCGCTGTGAAACAAGAACGACAAACCCTGATTTTCCCAAACCCTAATCAAAAAGCTTAAGTTTGTTTTGGGCCACTCCATTTCAAACAACCAAAAGCCCATGTGTTGGCCAACACATTCCCCTCTGCCTTGTTTTTTCTTGCAGCAACATTAAGCATTGGGCCATCCCAATTATGGCCACAAACCTTAAACCCATAGGCAAATGCTAGCACACCCCCCCCCCCTTTTCCCTTTTTATTTTTGTTTCAGCAAAATATTAATACCTTGGGCCCATAATCCTTAAAGCCCATCTCCTCTCTCTTTAGTTTGTTTTATTTTTATAAGTGCTTTTATACATTTTCTTTTAAACCCTAAAAAAATCATTTTTTTACTTTTTATTTTTATAACTTTTTTAATTTAATTTGTTACTAATAATAAAAACATTTAAATTAATTTAATTAATTTTGCTTTCTTTAAACCTTTTTTTATTGATTAATAAAAGTATAAAATAATAGAGATTTTGTTTGATTAAATTTTCTTTCTTTAAAGCTTTTCCCTTTTAAAATTAATAAAATACAAAAGAAAGAATAATAATAATGTTTAATCTTTTAGAATAGATTTTATTTATCTCTTTTTAATAAATACATGTATTTTATAATTTATTGATTTTCTTTATTTCATAATTTGTTATAGCTTTGTATTGAATCGCGACAATTTGATTTGGTTGTAATATTTGGACTTTGCTATTCTTATGAGATTCATCCCCATTTGTAATAATTGTACCCCCATTCCTGGATACTTTTGTAATAACTTAGACATTTAATTCTGGCAATTTATTGCTTTCAATATACTGTGTAGTAATTAGGCGTGTATGGCAAGATATCCAAAATTAAAACAAATAGTTAGACTTAATACAAGACATAAATGCATGTAAATTGACAACAAAATACACACATGCATCCCTAGGGTTTCATCCACTTGTTGCCTTTAAAATGGCCATGTTATGCATGTTGAGTATCTTGGCAAAACAAAAACAAAACAAAAGATCATAGTCCCTCGATGACGCTATCTTGGTTGCCTATACAAAATGATCTAGTCCCTCAAAAAAATTGCTAAAGATACTTGGCAATATTGCTATCATGGTCAATACGATGACCCGCGCCTGTCCCGTTTGACATCCAAATACAAGGTTGTTTACCAAATACAATGGTAAAACAACAATGTAAAAGGGTTAAAAATGTGTAGGAAAGATCTTTGAGTATATGGGGTAGACAACTCTTAGTTACTTGATCAAAACTTCCAAAAACATCCTTGCTATTTTCAAACACACCTCACAACACAATTTCAAAACAATTTCCCAAAACAAACTTTCAAATATTGAAACATCTTTTCAAAAGAAAATACACCTTTGTATACATTCAAACAAGAGTCATTACAAAGATTGCCACAACGATGACCTCTTTTCAAAACATTTTCAAAACCACACACAAAGCACCATTTCAAACAATTGGAAAAGTAAAGCAAGTGATCTAAACAAGTAACTAAGAGCCCATGGATAACCATGGATGAAAAGGGTGCTTGCACCTTCCCTTTTCATAATCTACCCCCCGAACCCAAGAAAACATCTCAAAGGTCTTTCCTGTGCTTTTTGACCTTTCCTTTGGATAAAATAAAAATTCGGTGGCGACTCTTGCTAAACTGAAACATTTGCAAACACAAACGCAAAACCTCAAGTCAATTCTCCCACCGTATCACAGGAGGCATCACCTACAACCCATGCTTAGCTCTAAGACAGTTTGGTTACGCCCGAAGGGATGGCCCGTACGAGATGCTGATTCAAGGTTTAGTATTTGACTACGACAACGATGATCAAGGTCTTCTCCAAAGATTCATCCGAGCTTGGAGGATGCTAAACAAGGTGGATAGCAAGACTTTGGGGCATAAGAATTCCATCCCTATTGAGCCTTACCTCAAATGGGTACGAACCCATGCTCAAAGTCTTATGATGCCTTACCCCTCCATTCTCTCGGTGATCATTGAGCCTGTTAAGAAGGGAGATGCTCCATACACTATCCTACATCCTAACCTGCCTACATCTCTTGAAGACCTACAAAGGGATTGGATACAGCTCAAAGGAGAGTGAGATACTTTCGAAGCTCAATTCTACGCAAGCGAGAAGAAGGTTTTGGAACTCACTAGGCTACTTAATGAGGAGCGGACTCTAAATGCCTACATTGCACAAAAAAGGATGCGCACTACTTTTTTATCTTAGAGTTTTGTATTATTTTGTCCAAGGGGAATTGATGTACTCAAACTTTATCTTATTAATATAACGTGTGTTTTCTTTTTGTCTAAAACGAACTTGAATCTTTGAAATCCTTGAAAAGATTGCATACGCACATATCATTCATCATAACATAAACAGGTATTTTGGCAACAAGTTTCCTCATCTCTCTACTATTTATTTCAATAAGATGGGTCTCGAACAAACAGTCAAAGATCTCCAAGCTCAGAACATGCAGTTTCAAAAGTTGCTCATGACCCTAGCCAAGGGGCAAGAAGAGTTAAAGACTCTGCTGGTTGAAGAGAGGAAAAAGAAAACAAAGAAGGTCATCGGGGTCCTAAACATGGGGAGAAGATTTCATGGGCAGACTAGAAGAACCTTGAATTTTGTAACAACATCCGGTGAAGGAGAGGGGAAAGGAAAGGAAACAGCGATCCCGTCAAAATCTGAAGAGGAGGAAGAAGAGGAAGACTACTCTGAGGAACAGTATCCTCCAGCTGATGATAAGTACAGACATCTCGAAGAGCGTTTGAGCGCGATGGAAATACAAAAGGTTCCAGGCTTAGACTTTGAAGAATTGGGACTAGTGTCGGGGATTGTGATTCCTCCGAAATTCAAAGTGCCTTTGTTTGCAAAATATGATGGGGTGTCATGTCCTAAGATGCACCTCCGATCATATGTGAGAAAGATCCAACCACACTCCGCTGATAAAGACTTGTGGGTGCATTTTTTCCAAGATAGTCTATCTGGAACACAACTCGACTGGCTTTACCAACTAGAAAGAGCCAACATCCACAATTGGGAAGATCTTGCCGCAACTTTCTATAAGCAATATCAATATAATGCTGATTTGGTGCCTACCCGTACTCAACTTCAGAGTATGGTTATGGCTTCCAATGAGGGTTTCAAGGATTACGCGCAGAAATGGAGAGATCTGGATGGAAGAGTTCAACCCCCTCTGTCTGAAAGGGAATTAGTGGACATGTTCTTAGGCAGTTTATCGGGCCCTTTCTTCAACCATTTGATTGGGAGCTCATCTGCAGGATTTACTGAGTTAATACTGACCAGAGAGAGGGTGGAAGCTGGCATAAAAAGTGGAAAGATTCAGAAGGATTCATCTTCTTATACAGCTGTGAGGAAGCCTTTTATTGGGAAGAAAGAGGTAGCTACTGTTTATCCATAAAGAAACCAAGAGAGAGCCGAACGCCGACCAATGGTATGGGCTGTTATGATTCCAAAGCCTATGTCTGACCAACAAAGAAGTAATCAACCAAGGGTGGAAAGGCCAGTCAGGAAATTCACCAAAATCAATATAACTCTGTCTCAAGTATTACTGCATCTTCTGAAATCAAATTTGGCAACTTTGAAAGAAGCTCCAAAAAACCCCAACACAGCGTCCCCTCATTATCACCCCAATGCCCATTGCGCATATCACTATGAAAGTCCTGGTCATAATACTAACAATTGTTGGGCCTTGAAGAACAAAATACAAGACCTCATTGAAGCAAAAGAAATTGAGTTTGATGCGCCCGAGAAGCCAAACGTCATTTCTGCTCCTATGCCCAGACATGGTCACAACACCAATGCTATTGAAGAAGATTTGTTTGTTACCACAATTGATGAACTCGTGACTCCACTCCCAATCATTAAGATAAACTTGTTGAAAGCCGGTGTATTCCTGGGTTGTAATGAAGACTGCCACCTCTGCTTATCCTCACCAACTAATTGCCCTTTGTTGAACACAGGCATTCAACACTTGATAGACAACAAAGAGATTCTGTTTGAAAGTACTCCTGTTTCACCTGTTCCTGTTGAAGATGTTTCAATCATTACCATCTCCGCCAATTCTTCCAGGGTCCCCAAAAGACTCGTTAGAATTACATCGGTTCCGAAAACTACTCCTATAATAATCACAAGGCCTGGGTCAGTCCCATATGAATCAAACAAAATTGTGCCATGGAGTTACGGTGGGGACATTTACTACCATGGCATCAAACAAGATGGGCTGGCCGCCGAAGAGATAAACTCCGAAGAATATTCCGACATTAGAAATATTGTCGGAACTAGTAAAATTACCCGAAGCGGTAGGATCTTTTCTCCAGAAATTGCCCCCCCCAAAGGCAGTTTTTGGACCCGTGGCTGCTCCAAAGGTTACTTCCGTACCCATAATCATCTCTGCAAGTGCTTCTATTTATGAAGCCGTTATAACCCCTGCTATCATTCCTACCAACACTCCTACTGCTGAAATTCGAGGAAAAAGTATTCAAGTGGAGCCTGTCCGGACGAAGGCTCAATCACTGACTATCCCCGAGACCTCCAAGAAAGAAATGGAGAAGATCCTAAAAATTATAAAAAGGAGCGACTACGATGTAGTTGAACAGTTGGGGAAAACTCCCTCCAAAATCTCCATGCTGGCATTACTACTGTGTTCTGAGGCACGTGCGGAAGCCTTGGTGAAGTTCCTAAAGACAACCCATGTGCCTCAAGAGACGTCTGCTGATCAATTTCAACACTGCGTGGCCAGCTTGACAGCGGATAACGGCCTAGGATTCTCGGATGCTGATCTGACACCAAGGGGAAGAAAGCACAACGAGGCATTGCATGTCTCTGGAATGTAGGGGCACCACTCTGGCCCATGTCTTAGTGGACACTGGCTCATCTTTGAATGTCTTACCGAAAAAAGCTCTTGACAGACTTGACTGCGAAGGACTGACTTTAAAGCCAAGTAACATAGTAGTAAGGGCATATGATGGCTCGAAGAGGATGGTACACGGGGAGGTGGATATCCCCATAAAGGTTGGGACTCAAACTTTCAATTCAACGTTTTATGTAATGGACATTCGCCCTTCGTACTCTTCTCTACTATGACAGCCATGGATCCATAATGCTGGTGCTGTCACCTCTATATTACACCAGATGCTGAAGTATCAGTTTCAAGGAAAGATTATCACTATCCACGGAGAGGAAGAATATATGATTAGCCATCTCAATTCCTTCAGGTATGTGGAATTGGACGACGAGTTCATTGAAACTCCTTTTTAACACTTCGAAGAGGTCCCCCAAGAGGTAGCAGTAACCAAGACTGTGTCCTAGATTCCCAAGATTACAAGACCTCCACTCCATATGTCATCTCTGAAGGACTCCAAAGCAGTAGTAGAAGAAGGTGGATGCACCATCTGGGGGCAACTTCCGGATATCCCGTATAAGTCTGACAAGTTTGGCTTAGGTTTCACTTCAAGTGCTCAGAAGGTTGTACGTCGTGCCCGTGCTGGAGGGCCACCCTTGAAGATTAGCAACCGAGAAGTCAACACGGTAGAAGATGGTGAAGAGGATTGCAGCTTGGAGGATTGGATCTTTCCGACTGTCAATGGAGGACTCCGTAACTGGGAGGCCAGAGACTTTGTCCCAATAACTTTCATCCCTCAGTAATTTATCTTTACTTTTTTTTTGGATCTGTAATATTCAAAAATAATTCGCACTCTTAAAACCTTGTGTCTTGCCCGAGGCACAATGGTCCATTTGTAAGGGTTATTATTTCATCTTCATATGACATTCAATGAATCATGGACGCTTTTCGCATACAAACTTCTGTGCTCATTGTTTTTCTTTTACATGTTATTTTCTTTTAAAGATAGTTATACCCTTACACACACCCACACTCACAAATGCAGGTACCCATCCATTCTGGATCCCATGGGTAACGATACTGCTATGGCCTTTTGTGACTCTGAGGATCTAATCTACCAAGCCGATGACGAAGGTGAGGAAGATTGTGAAGTACCAGGGGAACTTGCTAGACTACTACAACAAGAGGAAAGAACCATTCAGCCTCACGAGGAACCTGTGGATACAATCAACCTGGGTACCGAGGAGGATAAAAAAAGAGGTCAAAGTGGGTCCCAATCTGGAACCCAGTGTCAAGGAGCGCCTGACTCAGCTGTTGCATGATTATGTTAAAATCTTTGCCTGGTCATATGAAGACATGCCAGGACTTGATACGGACATCATGGTGCATTGTCTGCCTACAAGAGAAGATTGTCCGCCAGTAAAACAAAAAGTCCGCCGCATGAGACCTGATATGTCAAAAAATATTAAAGCGTAGGTCATGAAGTAATTCAATGCTGGATTCTTGGTCGTCACTTCCTACCCTCAATGGGTTTCCAACATTGTTCCCGTACCTAAAAAAGACAGCAAAGCACGAATGTGTGTGGACTATAGAGATTTGAATAGGGCAATCTCTAAAGATGATTTTCCACTCCCCCACATTGACATCCTAGTTGACAATACGGCCCAACACAAAGTGTTTTCCTTCATGGACGGATTCTCATGTTATAACCAAATCAAAATGGCACCTGAGGACATGGAGAAAACTACATTTGTCACACAGTGGGGCACATTCTACTACAAGGTGATGCCATTCGGACTGAAGAATGTTGGGGCAACCTATCAACGCGCCATGGTAGCTTTATTTCACGACATGATACATCATGAAATAGAGGTCTACGTAGACGATATGATAGCCAGATCACAAACAGAAGAAGAGCACCTTGATCACTTGCAAAAGCTGTTTGAGAGACTGAAGAAGTACAAGCTGAGGTTGAATCCAAACAAGTGCACATTTGGAGTACGGTCCGGTAAACTCCTAGGCTTTGTTGTCAGTAACAAAGGTATTGAGGTCGATCCTACCAAAGTTAAAGCAATACAAGATATGCCTGCTCCTCGTACTGAGAAGGAAGTCAGAGGATTCTTGGGACGCTTGGACTATATTACCAGATTCATTTCTCATCTAACAGCTACTTGTGAGCCAATCTTCAAACTATTGAAGAAAGATCAAGTGGTCAGATGGAATGATGAATGACAAGTTGCTTTTGACAAAATCAAAGAATACTTACAAGAGCCTCCTATGTTGATGCCACCAGTCGAGGGAAGACCGGTGATCATGTATCTGACTGTTTTAGAAAACTCAATGGGGTGTGTATTGGGGCAGCATGACGAGTCTGGCCGAAAAGAGCACGCTATTTATTACCTGAGCAAAAAGTTTACCGACTGTGAAACCAAATATTCACTGCTCGAGAAAAATTGCTGCGCTCTGGCATGGGCTGCTCGCCGGCTAAGACAGTATATGCTGACTCATACTACCTTATTGATATCTAAGATGGATCCGATAAAATACATCTTCGAGAAGCCTGCTCTTTCTGGGAGAATAGCTAGATGGCAGATGATCCTAACAGAGTACGACATACAGTATACCACCCAAAAAGCTATAAAGGGCAGTGTATTGGCTGATCACCTTGCTCACCAAGCTGTAGAAGATTATCAGTCCATGAAGTTTGAATTCCCGTATGAAGACATCATGACATTAGACAACTGTAAAGAAATTAGACCATATGACGGACCTGAACAAGGATCCCAATGTACCCTGTTCTTTGATGGAGCATCCAATGCACTTGGTAATGGTATCGGCGCTGTACTCATATCTCCAGAAGGGTGTCATACTCCCTTTATTGCTAGACTTTGCTTCAATTGTACAAACAACATGGCAGAGTACGAAGCGTGCATCTTCAGTCTCAGGGCTGCCATAGACTAGGGAATCAAATCTTTAGATGTATTTGGAGATTCGGCTTTGGTCATCAGTCAGATCAAAGGGGAATGGGACACTAAGCACCCAAACCTTATCCCTTACAAAGAACATGTTTTGACATTTCTACCACATTTTGAGAAGATTACCTTCGAGCATTTCCCGCGAGAAGAAAATCAACTAGCAGGCGCTCTAGACACAATGTCATCTATGTTTAAACTTAATTGGGATAACGAGGCTCCCCAGATCACCATTGAACGAATGGATGAACCGGCACACTGTCACGATATTATCACTGAAGAAGTAGTGGACCAGCCTTGGTTTCATGAAGTCAAGAGGTATCTCGAGGCTCAAGAATATCCAGAAGGAGCTTCAATTAATGATAAGAAGTTCTTAAGGAGATTCTCTGCTAAATTCTTCCTTAGTAATGGCATCCTGTACAAATGCAATCATGACTCCATTTTACTTCGGTGTGTGGATAAGGTTGAAGCTGAAAAGATCATGGCTGAATTACATGAAGGTACTTTTGGCACCCACTCCAGTGGGCATACGATGACGAAGAAAATCCTACGGGCAGGCTATTATTGGTCTACCATGGAAGCAGATTGCTATCAACATTCTCGAACCTGTCATAAGTATCAAATTTATGTTGATAAGGTGCACGTACCTCCAGTTCCTCTGAATGTCTTGACGGCTCCTTGGCCCTTTGCTATGTGGGGAATTGATATGATTGGAGAGATCAAGCCTACAGCCTCCAATGGACACCGCTTCATCCTAGTGGCCATTGACTATATTATGAAATGGGTTGAAGCAACTTCCTTCGCCTCCGTTACCAAGAATGTTGTTGCCCGCTTCATCAAGCAAAACCTTATTTGCCAGTACGGTATCCCGGAAAGGATAATCACTGACAATGGTACAAATCTCAACAACACTATGATCACCGCTTTATGCGAGCAATTCAAGATCTAGCATCAAAATTCTTCTCCCTATTGGCCAAAGATGAATGGTGTTGTTGAAGCTGCAAATAAAAACATTAAAAAGATCATACACAAAATGAAAGTCACATACAAAGACTGGCATGAGATGTTACCGTTCGCTCTCCATGGTTATCGTACCACGGCTCGCACATCAACCGGGGCAACACCCTATTCTTTGGTTTATGGTATGGAGGTTGTCTTGCCTATTGAAGTCCAAATCCCCTCTCTGAGTTTTATGAAGGATGCAGGCTTGAACGAAGACGATTGGATCCAGACTCGACTTGGTCAACTGAACTTAATTGATGAAAAGAGACTTACTGATGTCTGCCATGGTCAGATGTATCAAAAACAGATGATCAAGGCTTTCAACAATAAAGTCAGGCGCCAAATATATCAAGTTGGGGATCTAGTGATCAAACGTATCATCTTGCCATAAAGTGATCCCAGGGGCAAATGGACTCCTACCTATGAAGGACCATTTGTGATCAAAAACATATTCTTTGGTGGAGCAATGATCTTGACCACCATGGATGGTGACGACCTGCCACACCCTGCGAACGCGGACATAGTCAAAAGATACTACGCGTAAGAGACCCGCTAGGTTGACACACCTAGGCAAAATAAGGGCATCCCAGCGAACCAAAAGGTTCGGGCAAAAATTAGGGATAAAATGAAAAAATCTGTACACCTGGCAAGTTGAAAACCCTAAAGGGCGACTTGGGCAAAAAAGGGTTTCCCGGTGGACTGAAAATCCGAAAGGGCAGTCCAGGCAAAAGTTAGGGAATTAAAGCGTATGACTATATCAGATAACTTGACGGACAACCTTTGGCTTCCACTGACAAACTCAGAATTTCTGATCAATTCAATCATCTTCGGACAAGGCAAATAGACAAGATACTCAGAGATACGAAGGCTATAGCAGAATAGGAACCCCATGGGATTATTACACATAGCTATCTTTCTTTGTATCAAATTTCTCTTGTTTTACAACAGCATTCTCTTACTAGAATGTTTGTTCCCTTTGTACAATATATTTATTCAAAGTCAATACAAAGATATCCCTTTGAAAGTGCAAAAACTATTTGTCTTTTCCTTTACGCTTGTGTTTTTTGCAAAAAACGTCCAATGATTCATTGATGAACATATGCATTTGAACATGATTACTGTTTACAAATAAACAAAACAAGAAAGGTAATTACCGATAGGTTGAAAAAATAGGAAAATGTCTCTAGGCTATTTGTTGTACCCCAAAATTTGCCCTCCCATATTCTTCAAGATTTGCAAAGAACAAGCTTCAAAATCTCCCCAAGGGTTGCACAGTTCAAGGGCCTCCTAAACAGTCAAAATTAGGGTTTTGGTTCTGACAAAGTAAATGAAGTTTCCAAGGGTCCAATCAAGTCCCACATGCCTACAAATATGGTCAAGCATCCTCATGCCAAGTTTCAAGACTTACAGCACAAAATTGCACAGTCAAAAACCCTAATTGCACTACAGTCAACTGCAGGGGCAAAATGGTCATTTGACAGTCAAAAGTTCAAATTTTTGGTCAACATATCATTTTGAAGCCATAAACATAATTTGATCAATGCTTGATCATGATTCTCAAAGCTTGGCTCAAAAAGTCTTAAGATGCAAAAGTTTCCATATTTGGACAGTTGAAAAAGTCAACTGTAACTTGACCAAGGCATAACTTTCACATGGTTTATCAGAAAAATTCCATCCAAAGCTCATTTTGAAGAGAAAGACATTTCCTACAACTCCTCTTCACACTTCAAGTCCATAAAATGCTCTCACAAAAAGTTATCATTTTCAACATTATAGGTCATTTTCAAAAGTCAACAAAAAGGGACTTTAAGTCAAAGGCCATAACTTGAGATTGGTACATCAAAATGACATGGGACCAAAGGCATTGGTTAGAGGACTCAAATACCTTTCCAAAATGTCTAAGAACAAGAGCAAAGCTTAAAAATTGAGCAAGTTATGCCTTGTGGAAGTTGGGAAATTTTTGGATATTTTGAAAAGTCAACATTGCTTCAAAAGTCTTAAAAATGCTAGTGGGCCTCTTTTTTCTTCCAAGAATCATTATCCAAGGCATGTACACGACCATTTGGCCCAAAGGGAAGTTTTTCATCATTTTTATTTTATTTATTTGAATTTTTAATTGCTAAATATTCATTTAATTAATATAAATATGTGGAAAATACTAAACCTAAGCAATCAAATCTTTTTATGAATGAAATAGTCTTAAGATTTTGTGCATTATCTGATTTAGAAAGAATCAAGTTAATTGGCCATGATTGGAACCAAGTTTGCATGAAAAAGATTGGAAAATATTTGCCATGAAAATCAATATCCATTCCATCAATGCTTTGATTCTTTGGACAAAAAACTCAACCCTAATCTCTCATGCACATATATACATGCTAACCCTCGTTCCCAAGACCTCCCAGCTGCGCCAGAACTCCATAACAAAGCTTGATTTTTTTATCAAAAATTTGAAAACTGAAAGTGGTCTTAGAGGACGATTCAGAGGCCAAGATTAATCCCAATAGCTTGCAAAAGTGTTACTGAAGCTAACTGAATAGTTTTCCATATCCCTAACATCAAGAATTGGTAATTCAAAGTCAAACTGTATCACTCTTTTTGCATAATCGTGCTTTGTTATTTAGACCATATCCATGCATTTTTGTTCTTGATTTGTATTAATTGGATGATTCTGGAACTAACCATGTGATTGAATTGAGTTTTTATGCATTGCATGAAGAATTGCCATGAACGATTATTAGGGTTCTTCAAGTTCTAATTTGGGCGTTTCTAAATACTGTAAAATTAGAGAACCTCAGTGCCATGTTTGGATTCAGGAAGCTTGGACGAATTAATTGCCATAGTCGCGCCTAATTTATACTCCAAGACAGCCTAATCGCTATTATGGAAATATGCATATTTTGGGGGGGTTTAAAACCCCCGCTAACCTTTTGTATGTTTCAGGAAAAAGCGTAATAAGGAGGAAGACGATGATGTGTAGGCTGCTGATTGGAATATTTAAATTTGCGCGCTAAATTTCCCACTAACTGTTGTTTTGTATTATATTGTTCTTTAATTACATAATAATCAAAACGCGTTGGTAGCTCCACTGGTCAAGCGAAGGGTTGGTGATCTCTAGGACCTGGGTTCGATCCCAGGTCCCCATCCCTTTCCATATTATTTTTCTTAACGTCATTCGGTGTAGTTTCTATGCAAGCGACCATCATACATCCATCCTCCAGATATGCCACGCGTATAGCAAGATCAATCAAAAGGCCCAGATCTGAAGAACATGATAGACCCCAGTCAATGCACTCATGCGCTAGCACAAAAAGTCAGACAGGGCCTTGCAATAAGTGGGCCTAATTGCTAAGTACACCTCCAATTGGGGACAGAAACCCCCCAAGGTTTTGATTCTTATTTTATTCTTATCTTACTTATTTCCATTATTCCTTATTTTAATTTAATTCTTTAATTTAATTATTTTCATCAAAATATAAAAAACAACAAAAAATCAGAAAAAAGACAAAAACTAATATATTAATTATTTAATATTATTTTTTGTAAATAAATCTCACTAACTAATTAGGTTAAATTTAGGTTTTAATTTTAATGTTTTTTTTCTCAATAAACTTAAGAAACTTGTAGAATTAGGTTTTAATTATTTTAATCACTTTTTTCTTTTATTTCATCATCTCTAATAATTAGTTATTTACTCTTATTTTCATAAATCAAATTGCTTTAATTAATTAGTTTAATTTAGGTTTAACTTTAATATTTTTTTTCTTAATAAATAAAAGTTATAGAATTAGGGTTAATTTAATTTTAATTTCAGCTAATCTTCTCATTAAAAATTCACAATTCCAAAAAACTCAAAAATAATTTCCTTTCTATTTTAATTTTTTAATTTGCTCAATATAATTTAATTTCATTAAAAAGGGTCCAACGCCCTCGCTTTTGATTATTAATTTGTTTCGCGCATTTTCATTTTATTTCTTGTAAATATTAATGTAATTCTCCCAAAGCCTTGTAAACTTGGACATTTTATTTCTCGCACTTTGTTTACTTTCTGTCAAATCGGGTCCTGGATTTTAATTTGGCGATGTGGACCCGCGCCTCTGTAATAGTTTAGAACTTTTAATTTTCGCATCTTTTTAACTGTTAATAAATGCATGCAAGAATGAATGACAAAAATAAAAACAAAAGCGTAGATCACCCATAACATGACAAGACAAAATATCTGAAAACGACACACAAATCACACACCACCCCTAGGGTACGCCTCATTGTTGCCTTGCCTATCGAAAGGTGATCGTCGAGTAGAGGATGTCTTAGTAAGTCCTCATGATCCGGGAACCTGGCATGAGGGTAGCTTTTAAGGTGTCTTCCTATTGCTCTGGTGATCACCATGTCCCGAACCTCGAATTGACCCGAATACCTCCAACGGTGGTGCTACCTACCCCTCAATGGTGGGATGGCACTACTTTAAAGGACATCTACACAGACAAATTCCTTAGGGTAGGTAGACGGCTCTAGATACTTGCTCTAAATTTCAAAACAAATCAAAAAAATACTTTTCACACCGACACCTTTTCAAAAAGCTTTCGAAAGCAACTTTTCAAACACTCTTGAGGACCGATACAAGAGTCGAACTGAAATTTTCAAAGAAACTTTTTTAAACCCACAATTGAAAAGCAAACAAACCATTTTTGAAAACACAAATGAGCAAGTATCTAAGAGCCCATGGATAACCATGGATAGAAAGGGTGCTAACACCTTCCCTTTCTATAATCTACCTCCCGAACCGAGAGCAATCTCTATAAGGAATTTTTCTGTGCTTTTGTCCTTTCCATTTGGAGAAAATAAAAGACGGTGGCGACTCTTGCTTCCGCGACATTTCGCGAAACCAGCTTTAAACAGTCAGTTCTAAATCCACGGATCACAGAACTGGCGACTCTGCTGGGGACTTAAACTTAAAGTGAGGTGTACCTTAGGGTTTGTTCATAACTGTGTTTTCAATTGTATTGACTTGTCTGCTTTAAATTTGTGGGTTGCATGGGAGTTACATAGATCCTAACCCGGATCTGGGGGTACCCTGTTAGGTAGCATAAGCTGTGAGGGACCTGTCCGGCGTAGACCGACATGGGTGAAGCAGTGGCTACGTTGGTGTGGCACCTTGGTCTGTACCGATATCCCTTGTGTTGCAACGAGGAGAATATGGGTCTTCTGAGGAGTCATTAAGCACCAACAACCTTAGAACCTTAAATGACATAACTTGGCCATTAGAACAGTAGCAGTATGCTACGCCCATTGAGGCTAAACTCTCGTGATGGTTCTGGCCGCAAGAAAAGATTGCGATGCTGGATTTATGACCGATTGAGGGTAGTCAATGATATTGGGATCCTCTAAGAACCCGGTTACTTTGATAGGACAGGTATGAACCCACAAACTGAAAGAGGGTAATACCTAGACCTCATGCTGGCCTAAACTTTAAGGGCTTCTCTTGTGTGACTTGTGTGCCTTCGTACTTGACTATTTGCATGCTTGTTGTCTGACACTTGAGCTTCTTGCAGGTTTTGTTTGTAGTCCTTAATTAGGACTCATAACAAGGTTTACCGAGTTTCTTGCAGTTTTTGTTTTTAGTCCTTAATTGGGACTCATGACAGGTTTTACTTGAGTTTCTTGCAGGTTTTGGTGTGCAATCCTTAATTGGGACTCATAACAGGGTTACTTACATTACCCCATGCATAACATAACATCATACCATTGCATACATCCTAACCCATTTCAAGGATCTCAAGGGCTTGTGATGCAGGTCATGATGAACCAACTGTCCAGCAAGGGGCAAAGGGGATTTATTTTCCTCTAGCCAAAGTTGTCAGGGGCTATGACCCACTTGATATGGCGAGCTTTGACACTTGAAGAAAGTTCCCCGAGCCAAGGTTGTCAGGGGCTATGACCCACTAGATATGGTGAGACTTTAACCCTGTGAAGAAGGACTCCCAATAATATGCAGTTCCTTCAATCAAGCTACCGGACCCAAACTCTGACAAGTTTCTTGTTTATCCCGCGAGGTCCTTGAAAACATTGCATGCATATCATACATATCATTGCATTACAGGTACCCTTTCTTTACAGGTCACTTACCGTCTGCGCTGTTTATTTCAGCAATGGCTTCCCAACAAGATAACCAGGACTTCCAGGCTCAAGAGACTCGGTTCGGGGAAATCCTCCTGAATCTATCCAAGGGGCAGGAGGAGTTGAGGACACTTCTCATGGGGACTTTGGTCAGAAACAACGTTGAGGATGAACGGCTGAAACACTTGCAAGCTGAAATGGATGCAATGAAAGTCCAGATGTTGGGGCAGGGGACTGCCATTCAAGGTTTAGCTCAAAGACAAGGAGAGCTCGGAGTTCTCGTCAACCAACTGCTTCGGGGTAACCAACTGGGGCAAACGTCTAAAGGTAGAGAGCCAGTCATCGTTCAACCACCTTTGAAACAAGGAGATAAGGGGAGAGCTCCTCAAATGGCTCCAGTGTCACAAATTCAGCAACAACTTCACCAGCTTCAGCCAGTCAAGCCCAGGAGGCAATTCACCCAGCTCAACATGTCGCTGTTTCAAGCTCTACAACGCCTGTTGAGGTTGAACCTGATCACATTAAGGGCTCATCCCCGGAACCCCAACACAGCATCTCCTATCTATGATCCCAACAAAAGGTGTGCCTACCACTCTGCCTGTCCAGGACATGATACAAACGAATGTTGGGCTCTGAAGAACAAGATCCAAGACCTGATTGATGAAGGAGAATTGGAGTTCACACAAGATGGACAGGCTGAGTTTTTCTACCATCCCTCCAAGGCTCACCATTTGAAGTGACAAGCCCTAAGATGAAAAGACTTTTGTTCATTCGAATGTTCAAGTTGTGTTGTTCTTTGATTGTTTAGACATTTATTCATGTTAAACATTGTTATTCCATTAATGCATCGCTTATGTCTATTTTGAATCAATATATTCGTATTCACTCTATGCAAATTATTTTCATATTTTTTCTGATGATCAACTCTCAATAATTCTAAGCCTCTTGAGGGAGGATGACGAAAACGATACCATAATCTACAGTATGCTTTTGAACAGACCCCGCTGATGAGGTACAGGCATTGTTTCAATCCCTAAACACTGGAGTTATAAGGATGATAATCCCTCGTCAACCCCTCTGAGCCAAAGAAGTAGGAGTTTTTCTTTTTGAAATTTAAAACCCTTAATCATAACCTGGGGCAGGGTAGTCTCTCAATTGATCCAAGTGCATAACGAATGGCACCAAAGAGGTCCTTACCAAAAAAAAAAAGACAGTGACGGTTCCAAAAAATCAATAAAGAAAGGCAGTCATTATCTCAAGAAATAAAAAACCCATTAAGTCAAAACCCATGAAGGAGACTTACAAAACTGGGGTATCCCGCTGACTGTAATTCCAAAAAAAAGAAACAGTTCAGGCAAAAAAAGAAAGGGATAACAAAAATCAGACAAGAAAGAGGTCTTACAAACCCTCAACAAAAAGGGAATGACTGCCTATTCAAAATAAGTTATCAACATCCGAATCATCACCGGAAAATCAGAGCAAAGACTCAAACAAGGCCTAACGTATGATCAACTGAGCTTAGGTTTGGAGAACGTCACGAAGAACGGGTGGGTACAAATAAAATTTGAGCCTTTATCCTTTGTTTCTTAAACCGTGAACCAGGCCACGTTATAACCCTTAAAAGTCCTAGCTGAAGCATGGGTTAGTTCGAAAGCATACTGTACGAAAGGTATCCTGACTCCTTAAGGCTCACGGAAAAATACAGAGTTGACATCACGTGTTACAAACATTCATTTGTTTTATGAAAAAACTGCATTTTCAAAATCTTCAAGACAGACATAAGCTTTGCTTTTTTTAACATAACTTTGTTTGCATATGACTATTTGTTTGAACAGCAGGGAAATTCACACGATGAATACCCGGTGAACAAAAGCACTTCCAATCAAGGGACATGACATGATCATGGTCCATCAGCTGGGGCAATCCAATCAAGATTCGGAGAATCTCTCAAAGGCCAAATAGCCTGGGGCAAATCTCCGCCTGAGTCACTTGGGGCATTTCAACAATAAATCTTGCCTGGTCAAAAATCTTCTGGTGGCATGACAAAACACTTCTAACAGGGGCAACTCCCTACACTCCGAGAACGTGGACATAGTCGAAAAGAATACTACGCACAATCAAAGACCCGCTAGGTTGACGCACCTAGGCAAAAATAAGGGCTTCCTGGCGAACCAAAAGGGTTCGGGCAAAATGAAGGGATGAAATAAAAAATTTGTACATCCGGCAAGTCGAAAAACTGAAAAGGCGGCTTGGGCAAAAATGGGTATCCCGGTGGACTGAAAACCCGAAAGGGCGGTCCAGGCAAAAATTAGGGATCAAAGCGTACGACTGTGTCCCGTCATCTCGTCACTTGCCTATCAGAAGAAGGTTTGTCCATCAACAACTATCAGCACCTCACAGGTCTTCCTCTCCCACCTCAAAAACAGGGGCAGTAATGAGTCGTCCAAACGGTCTAATGGTTCTGTCCTTCAAGGTATCAAGATGGGTTTAGCTAAAGAACATAACCGGATATCTTAATTCCCTAGAGAGTGAGCCAGCAAGTCAATGCACTCTCTCCAAGAAAAGTTACAATCATCCTTAAGGAAATTGAGTATCCTCCAACAGACCTCAACATTCCCCAGCACATCATACAGATATTCTTAACAAGCATCCCCGACAATCTTGGTCTAAAGATTGTTCCCCGGCGGTATACCAGACATTCAATGGAGTCATAACCAATACAGTTCAATACTTCCCCAGGTGAGTCCAATCCAGTTTCCCCAGGAAAGTTGGAACCCATCTCCCCAAGCAGTAAGCTTATCCCCAGTAGATTCTGGAAGCTTATCCCCGTGGAGCACGAACGCGTCCCCTGGTTTTATTCAAGGTTATTTCCCTACTAGGATATAACTGGGTTATCCTCAGCCAAAAGCCACGGAAAGAGCGTCCTCGACGAAGTCTTCTTATCCCCAGCAAAGTCTCTCAACACTTCCAACACAACAAGGGTATCCTCAGTAAGTTATTGTCAGCAACTCAACAAAGTACCTCTCTCCCCACAGAGTATTGCTTCCCAGCAAAATCGTTAGAGTACTTTCCTCCCTGCAGAGTAGTCCATTCGCCAAGTCTATTCCCCAACGGAGTTATCTTCTCCTACCGGTATTCTTGCAAATATCCTCCCCCAGCGGAAGCAAATATTCTTTTCTCCAACATCAGCCCAGGAGTGATTTCCCGGCACCCGTCAAGGATTTATTTTCCTAGACAAAAACATACATAAACATCACATTTCCATATATTATAGCATGCATATACGCATCATATCTTATAAATCTCGTTTATGTTGAGAACATCATCGCTTGATTCATATCATGCCTTGCATATGACTGACCTTTACCTTTCAGGAAGAATTCAGTTAAGTTCTCAAGCTACATTTCAAGACCTAGACCGGTTCAGTTAAATCGACCCTAAGATTTTTCTGTTTCTTATCCCGTCAAAGGCCTTCTCTGGTTCAGTCAGATCGACCCTAAGATCTCCCTGTTTCTTATCCAGTTGAAGACATCAAGACCTAGACCAGTTCAGTTAAGTCGACCCTAAGACTTTTCTGTTTCTTATCCAGTCAAAGGCCTTCTCTGGATCAGTCAGATCGACCCTAATTTTGTGAATACATGCACATGTGCATAGATTTTATTTATATTCATTGTGTATAGAGAATTTTAGATTTCAAATTTCTGTAAAAATTAGGTTTAAAATTAGGGCCATTGAAATTAGCTTTGATCTTTGACTGATAGTTTACATGAGTTACATGGTTGAAATCGTGAGAAAGAATACTACCATTTTCATGTTTGAAGTTTCCATTTTCATGGAGAAATGAGAGAGATATGTTTGGTCTGGCTAGCTAGAGGAAGATGATGAAGTACAAGGCAAGGAGGTGTTATGTGTTATGTGTTTCTTGTTTCATTTGAACTAACGGATGTACAGCCACCCCAGTGGCAAGGCAGCGTGCTGAAATGCATAGGTCATGGGTTCGAACCTTGGCGCTACCTTTTGCACTTTTCTTATTTTTCAGCTTCAGTTTTTGACATTTTTTGCAGCGTGGGCTCAGCAACTAGGCCTCATATTTTTTTCTAACACACTACCTCCTGATTTGCTCAGGACACCCCTGGCCCAATCATTTTATTATTTATTTCTATTTTCATTTTCAGTTTATTAAATATATTTTCTTTAACATAAAAAATCATAAAAAATATAAAACATGATAAATATTGCATTTTGTTTATTTTATTTTATTTTCACATAAAAAATATTTTTATTAAATTATACATTAACTATTTTTCTTAAATAAACTTGTAAAATAAAATAGACTTAGATTAATTTTTATTTCTTTTCCTTCATACTTGTAAATATTTATCTTGACATATAAAAAGACTAAATATTTTCATAAATATTATTTATTATTTTAAGACAAAAATACACAAAAATATTACTTAAAGAGCTTTATTTCTTTTTTTAACAAATTAAAATTAGGGTTGACCAATTTCTAAAAAGATAACTTCCTTTTCCTAAATTATTAGGTTTATTTCAAAACTCTTTTTCATATAAAAAAACAAAACAAATTTCTTTTTCTTGCATATACATGAACATTGCATATTTAATTTATATTGTATATTCAAATACTTGTACAAATTCGATTTGGTTGTAATAGATTAAATTAGGTTTACATTATTGCAAATCCCCATTCATAATTTGTATACCCCCTCCCATAAAATGTTGTAATAGCGTAGTAATCTTTAAATTAAGCAATTTATCGCTTTTATATACCATGATTGTAATTAGGGTTTGAATGGCAAGATCAAAACAAATCAAATAGAAAACCCTAATCCAAGACAAAATCAAGCATGGAAATAACACACTTGCACACAAGCACCCTTAGGGTTACTCCACTTGGTTGCCTTACACAAAAATGGCCATATTACACATGCGAAGTATTTTAGCAAAACAAACAAGTATAAGATCATAGTCCCTCGATGACGCTATTCAAAGTTGCCTTACAAAATGATCTTGGTCCCTCAAAAATGCTAAGATACTTTGCAACATTGCTAATCATGGTTATACGATGATCCACGCCTGTCCCGTTTACATCTAAAGATAGGGTTGCTTACCAAATCAATGATAAGACAACAATGTCAAAGGAAAAGAAAATGAACAAGAAAGACATTTGAGTATGTAGATTACTTCTAGTTACTTGCTCCATTTCAAAACAACTATCCTTGCTATTTTCAAAACAAACACACACATTTCAAAACATCTTGCAAACATTGAAAACATTTTCAAAAAGACAAACATCTTTGTATACATTCTTACGAACGAGAATCATTACAAAGATTGCCTAAACAATGGCCTCTTTTACAAAATACTTTCAAAACCACATAAAGCATAATTTCAAAACAAAAAGCAAGTGATCTAGCAAGTAACTAAGAGCCCATGGAAAACCATGGATGAAAAGGGTGCTAACACCTTCCCTTTTCATAATCTACCCCCTGAACTCAAGAAACAATCTCAAAGGTCTTTCCTGTGCTTTTTCACCTTTCCTTTTGGATAAAAGAAAAGTAGGTGGCGACTCTTGCTAACCGCAACATTTGCGATAAAATGTAAAACCCTCAAGTCAGTTCTCCCACCGTATCATAGATGGTGAAACTGAAAAAAGCAACCATGGTCCTGGAAAATACTCTGATAAGGTGGAGGAAGATTATCTGAATGAACAATATCCCCATGTTGATGAAAAATACAAGCAGCTAGAAGATCGTCTAAATGCTATGGAGAAATATAAAGTGCATGGGTTAGATTTTGAGGATTGGGTTTAGTCTAAGAAGTCGCCATTTCTCATAAGTTCAAAGTCCCCACTTTTGCAAAGTATGACGGTGTTTCTTGTCCAAAGCTTCATTTGAGGTCATATGTTCGGAAGATTCAACCATACACTGCTGATAGGAAGTTATGGGTGCATTTCTTTCAAGAGAGTCTATCTGGAACGCAGTTGGAATGGTTTTATCAATTAGAAGGGACTAATATCCATACCTGGGAAGATTTGGTTGCTGATTTCTATAAGAAATACCATTATAATGCTGATCTTGCACCAACTCCTATGTAACTACAGAGTATAACCATGGGCTCTAACGAAGGCTTTAAAAAGTATGCCCAAAAATGGAGACATCTAGAAGGAAGAGTTCATCCTCCTTTGTCTAATAGGGAATTGGTTGACATGTTTATGCGAACTTTGACATGTCCTTTCTTCTATCACCTGATTGGAAGCTCTTCATCCAGGTTCACCAAGTTGACATTAATAGGGGAACATGTTGAAGGTGGAATTAGAAGCATAAAAATTTAGGTGGTTGCATCTTCAAGTACTGCGAAGAAGTAACTCTACAGGAAGAAAGAATCTAATGTTGTGTACATTCAGAAAGGTCGTAGTAAAGGTGACCGCCATCAATCTACGAGGGCAGTAATGATTTCTATTCCCGCACTAATGCAACATCAACAACAAGGCAATCAACGTAGGCCAGACGCACCTAGGAGACAATTCACCAAAATTAATATGCCGGTGTCTCAAGAATGGAAACACCTATTAAAGGCAGAGTTGATTACGTTGAGAGATCCTCCTCTGAATCCCAATGCTTCCTCTCCCCGGTACAATCCCAATGTAAGACGCGCCTATCATTCCAATAGTCTTGGACATGATACAACTGGATGTTAGGCTCTGAAAAATAAGATCCAAGAAATGATTTACACCAAGGAAATTGAATATGATCCTCCTGAGACTCCTAATGTGATCATTGCACCTATGCCTAATCATGATAAGGGTTGTAATACTATTAATTTTGTGGAAGATACTAATAGCGACAATGACTTGGACAACTGGATCTTCTCGACTGCTAATAAAGGGCTCACCAACTGGACAGCTGAAGACGTTGTACCAATCTCCCTTAGTCAGGAGTAAATTCCATTTTCTGTTTTCTATTTCTAAGTTTTTGATTATGTAATTTGAACAATAACTTTAAGCCTTATGCCTTACCCGGGGCAAAATGATCCATTTGTTGGGGTTGTCATGTTTCATTCGCATATTTTCATTTAATACAATCATTGGACGTTTTGCATTCAAATTTTGCGCTATTTGTCTTTCTTTTACTTTATTGCTTTCAAAATAACTATGTGTTTTTATACACACCTAGACAACAAATTGCAGATCCACATCCACTCTGGATCCCATTGTAACAATTATGTTATTTCCAATTATGACTTCAAAAATCCGATCTACCAAGCCGAGGACGAAGGTGAGGAAGATTGTGAAGTTCCTGGAGAACTTGCTAGACTATTAAAGCAAGAAAAAAGAGATATACAACCATGTGAAGAGTCAGTCGATGTTTTGAACTTGAGTACTGAAGGGGACAAAAAAAATCAAGATAGGTGCCGACCTAGAAGATAGTGTCAAAAAGAGGTTAATTCAGATGTTGCGTGACTATGTTGAGATCTTTGCTTGGTCATACGAATACATGCCAAGGCTTGATAATGATATTATGGTTCACCATATATTGATGAAGGAGGGTTGTCCTCCTATAAAGTAGAAGGTTTGTCGTACGCGTACGGAGATGTCTGAAAAGATCAAAGTTGAGGTTATGAAGCAGTTTAATGTAGGTTTATTAGTTGTTACGTCCTATCCTTAGTTGGTTGAAAATGTAGTGCCAATACCTAAGAAAGATGGTAAGGTGAATATGTGTATAGACTACAGGGATTTGAATAGGGCAAGCCCCAAAGATGAATTTCCGCTTCCATATATTGATGTTCTGGTTAACAACACCACTCAACACAAAGTATTTTCCTTCATGGATGGTTTCTCTGGTTATAATCAAATTAAGATGGCACCTGAAGACATGGAGAATATCACTTTTATCACACATTGGGGAACTTTCAGTTACAAAGTTATGCCTTTTAGTTTGAAGAACTCCAGTGCAATGTATCAGCGTGTTATGGTAGCTTTGTTCCATGATATGGTCCATTATGAAATAGAGGTTTACGTTGATGACATGATAGCCAGTTCTCAGACTGAAGAAGAGCACTTTGATCACTTGCACAAGTTGTTTGAGAGGTTGGAGAAGTACAAGCTGGGGTTGAATCCAAACAAGTGCACCTTTGGGGTAAGATCCGGTAAACTCATAGGTTTCGTCGTTAGTGGTAAACGTATTCAAGTTGATCATGCCAAGGTTAAAGTTATTCAATAAGTTTCGGACCCCCATACTGAGAAGGAAGTCAGAGGGTTCCTGGGACGATTGAATTACATTGCCAGATTTACTTCCCATCTGACCTCTACTTGTGAGTCAATCTTCAAGTTATTGAAGAAAGATCAAGTAGTGAAGTGGAACAATGATTGTCAAATAGCCTTCGACAAAATCAAGGAGTATCTCCAGGAACCTCTGATTCTAATGGCACTGGTTGAAGGAAGACCTCTGATCATGTACCTAACAATATTAGAGAATTCGATGGGGTGTGTATTGGGGCAACATGATGATTTTAATCAAAAAGAGCATCCAATATACTACCTTAGCAAAAACGTTACCGACTGTGAAACAAGATACTCACTACTCAAGAAAACTTATTGTGCTTTGTCATGGGGTGCTCGCCGACTAAGATAGTATATGTTGACTCATACTACCTTGTTGATCTCTAAGATGGATCCGATAAAATACATATTCGAGAAACCCGATCTCTCTGGAAGAATAGCAAGATGATAAATGGTCTTGACCGAATACGACATTCAGTACACTACTCAGAAAGAAATCAAAGGAAGTGTATTGGCAGATCATTTGGCTTATTAGGCTGTAGATGACTATCAATCTATGAATTTTGAGTTCCCGGGTGAGAATATCATGCTAGTTACTGATTATGAAAAACCTGGACTGGATGAAGGACCTAAATCGGGATCCCGATGGACTATGGTTTTTGATAGAGCTTCTTGTAAAATAAGGCTTCACAAATAAGCTTTTATTTTGATGAATACAAACCATGGCTAACAAAGAAGGCAAAGATTTTGATCAAGCATCTAAGCATCTAAGGATAATATCTTCATTCAAAGCTCTCAATAACTTCAAAGGTATAATAATATTATCTACTTTTATCTTAAGATATAGATGCTAAAAAATGAAAAAGAAATGTTTAAGAATCATTACTCAAGCTTTTCAAAAATAAAATTTCATTTTTCATCTGCATGCAATCGATTGCACACTTCAAAATTTCAGATATTTTGCTTATGTTTCTTTGTGCAATCTATTTACATTGCCTATGCAATCGATTGCGTACTTAAATTTTTCAAAACGTTGGCTACTGTCTTTCATGCAATCGATTACATTGTTAGTGCAATAGATTGCACTCAGTTAATTTTTGCTACTGACTTTGCATGCAATCGATTACATTGTTAATGCAATCGATTGCACTCTTAAAGATTTTGAAAAAATAGCTGTTAAAAACCTTGTGCAATCAATTTACACCAAGGGTGCAATCGATTGCATACTGCACGAATTTGACAAATAACAGCTTTGTTCATGCCTTTTGATCATGCCTTTTCATTACATCTTTTCACTCAAACTTGGCATTTGTTCATGATACATTTCCAGATCTTCATGATGTTTCAAAAGGGTGTTATGAACATATAAATATTCAATTTCAAATTCAGATCTAACACCTTCTTCCAATAATATTTTCTAAAAATTTCAAAATACAAACTCAAGCATTCTTCATTTTCATGTGTAAGTTTTCTACACATTTTCATACATTAACAAACAGAAAACTTTGAGCAAATATATCTTGAGTCTTTGTACAATATTATTATTGAAAGAAGAAGATTATACATTGTCAAATCACTCTAAGTTATCAATATTACTCTACTCACTCAAACTCACAAATTGATACTTACTTACTTATTTTTCCAGGATTATTGGAATTAAGTTTAAGTGTTTTTGTTGAAATCTTGTCTTTCCAAAGTTGTTGGATACAAGTGTAGTTACATTGAGAGGATTGTTTTCATAGGTAACTTAGTGAAAATCCAAGAGGATTGTTCTTGGTGGTTTTATTGGTTAGAGTCTTCTATAGAAGGACTAGGATGTCTTGTCTAGAGATCTAACAATAAGGAAATCTCTTTCGTGTTGAAAGGGGACTGGAGTACTCTCGGGCTGCAAAGGGAACCAAGATACATCTATGTGTTCTTTACTTTTCTGCATTTACCGCTTTCATCACTAGTCATAAACCAGAAAAGAAAGAAACACAATTGTAAACTCATGCACTAAACCAAAAAAATAATATCCATCTCACTAAAATGGTAAAACTTTTAAAGTACCTAATTCACCCCCCCCCCCCCATCTTAGGCGCACTCTCATACTTACAATTGGTATCAGAGCAGGTTATAGGTAACCTACTCCTAAAAGATCCAGAATGGCTTCCGCAAATCATAATCCCGTTTTCAAAGATGGTGGTAGTAACAATAAGCCTCCTCTATTTTGTGGTGAATATTTTGACTTCTGGAAAATACGCATGAAGGCGCATCTAGAAGCACAAGGAGAAGAAATATGGTATGCCGTCGAAAATGGTCCATTTATCCCTATAACGGTAATCAATGGTGTCGGCTCATCAAAGCCTAAATCTGCATGGGACGATGATGATAAGAAGAAAGTTCTCTATGACAAAAAGGCAATAAATCTTCTTCAAGGTGCACTTAGCATGGACGAATTCTTTCGTGTCTCGGCATGCAAAACAACAAAGGAAATATGGGATACCTTGGTACAAACTCATGAAGGAAAGGTTGAAGTAAAAAGATCAAGACTAAATACCCTAAGTCAAGAATATGAATTATTTCGAATGCAGCCCGGAGAAACCATTCTTGACGTCAAAAGAGATTTGTGCACTTGATAAATCATCTAAGTGCTCTTGGTAAAACTTTGATGAATGATGAATTGAATCTGAAAGTACTTAGGTCTTTAACTAGGGAATGGCAACCAAAGGTAACGGCAATTTCAGAAAAGAAAAGCCTCTCCAACATGACATCCGCAACATTATTTGGAAAACTTCAAGAATACGAAACGGAACTCGGAAGACTCGAAAAGCATGAAAATCAAGAGAAGAAATCCAAGAATATTGCTTTGAAGATAGACTCCAAGGAAGTTGAAAAGGAAAACAATCCAGAAGAAGATGAAAACTTCAGCTTCTTGTTAAAAGGCTTGGTAAGTTCTTCGGTAGAAATGACAAACATTTTTCTCACTCAAAAGGAAAGATACAATTTCAAAAAAAGGAAGGCTCCACATCAACACAAGAAATCACATGTTATGAATGTGGTAAGCAAGGCCACATCAAGCCGGATTGTCCAAAACTCTCCAAGAAAGGTGGCTTCAAAAGCAAGAAGGGATTCAAGTACAAAAAGGCTTATGTCGCATGGGAGGACAATGAAATAAGTTCCTCATCCGATTCCGTTAGTGATGAAAGTGCAAATCTAACGTTGATTGCCTCACACCATTCCGATGATGAAGACAAAGAGGTTAGTAATAAATTTTCTCTTTTTGATAGTGATGCACAAGGTGCTATAGATGAACTATTAAATGAATTCAAAATTCTATATAAAACCATTTCATCACAAAAGAAACAAATTTCATCCTTAGAAGAAAAATATGTTTCAATGGAAAAAGATTTAAAAGAAGAAAAATAAAAATCAAGTGATGAACAAAAACATAATTTTGTATGCAAAAGTTATGATTCACTATCTTTCTAAATTGTCCAATTAAAAAGAGTCATTGAAAGATATGAAAAAGGGAAAATTGGATTGGGAGGTGTTCTTAGCCAACAAATATACTCCAATGATAAAAGTGGACTTGGATATTCAAAGTTTTCAAAACCAAGTTCTAACAAAACTATCTTCGTTAAGGCAAGTGATCAATCTTCCAAAGAGAAAGTGAACAAACCTAAAATAGTTCGTCACTATCCGAAAAAGAAAACTTTTTCTAAGAAGAAATCTTACCCTTCTAGATACAGAAGTAACTTTGAACCTACTTGTTTTTATTGTGGTATTAAAGGCCATACACCTAATGCTTGTTATGTTAGAAACTTCAGTGTGGCAAGTGGGCATTATGTATGGGTAAAGAAAGGAACTAATTATGAAGGACCCAAAGCAACTTGGGTACCTAAAAAAACCTAATATGTTTTGTAGGTATGCTTGAAGACCACATGCAATCTTTGGTATCTTGATAGTGGTTGTTCAAAGCATATGACAGGAGATATAAACCAATTTTCACATCTAGCGCTAAAGGCCAAGGGTTTTGTCTCTTATGGAGATAATAATAAGGGAAGAATCCTAGGCAAAGGCAAAGTTGGTGCTCCACCTTTCACATTCATTGAAGATGTTCTTTATGTTGAAGGACTAAAGCAAAATCTTCTAAGTATTAGCCAACTTTGTGACAAAGGCTTCAAAATCAAGTTCACCAAGGATGAATGTTTGATAGAAGATGGAGTCACTCATGAGGTTATACTTAAAGGTAAAAGAATCAATAATATATTCATGTTTTCCCTTGATGATCCATATTTGAAGGTTAAATGTCTCATGGCGAACAACGATGATTCATGGCTTTGGCACAAAAGAATTGCTCATATTCATATGGAACACTTGAATAAATTAATCAAGCATGATCTTGTCATTGGATTGCCTAAGAGAAATTTCGTCAAAGATAGACTATGCGATGCTTGTCAAAAAGGGAAACAAACTAGATCAACTTTCAAATCTAAGAATGTGGTGTCCACTACAAGGCCACTACAACTGTTACATATGGATCTATTTGGTCCATCGAGAACAAGGATTTTCGGAGGTAATATATATGCTTTGGTTATTGTTGACGATTTCTCTAGATATACTTGGACATTCTTTTTAGTGCATAAAAGTGATGCATTCAAGGTGTTCAAGAAGTATGCTAAAAAAATTTAGAATGAGAAGTCTCTAACAATTGCCTCAATAAGAAGTGACCATGGCGGAGAATTCCAAAATGCTCTATTTGAAGAATTCTGTGGTGAACATGGAATATCTCACAACTTCTCGGTACTGAGGACTCCACAAAAAAATGGAGTGGTTGAAAGAAAAAATAGGTCTCTTGTGGAACTTGCTAGAACAATTCTTAGTGACTCAAACCTTCCAAAATACTTTTGGGCGGATGCGGTAAGCACGACATGTTTTGTTAGCAATAGAGTTAACATTAGACCAATCTTAAAGAAAACTCCATATGAACTTTTCAAGGGGAGAAAACCAAACATTGCTTTCTTTCATATCTTCGGCTGCAAATGCTTTGTCCTAAACAATGACAAAGATAATTTGGGTAATTTTGATGAGAAATCCGATGAAGGTATATTTCTTGGTTACTCACTCTCTAGTAAAGCATATAGAATATACAACAAAATAACTTTGACTATTGAAGAATCTATGCATTTTTCTTTTGATGAATCTAACCCCTCCAAGGAGGATAATATTGGTTGTGATAATGATGATGAAATTTTAGAAGGTCCTCAAGAAAATTCTTCCAAGGATCAACCCATTCAACTAGAAGAATCACCTCAACAAGAATAGAATCTCAATGATCTACCAAAAGAATGGAGAACTCATAGAGATCATCCTATTGATAAAGTGATTGGTGATATAAGTCAAGGCGTGTCTTCAAGATTAAATCTCAAGGATGCTTGCCTAAACATGGCGTTTGTCTCTCAAATTTAACCTTCCAAAGTTGATGAAGCTTTAGGCGATGACCAATGGATCATAGCTATGCAAGAAGAATTGAATCAATTTGAAAGGAATCAAGTTTGGGAACTCGTTCCTAGGCCAAGCAACAAACACATTATTGGAACAAGATGGGTGTTCAAAAACAAACTTGACGAGAATGGAATAATTGTTCGCAACAAAGCAAGATTAGTAGCACAAGGCTATAATCAAGAGAAGGAATAGACTTTGAAGAAACTTTCGCTCCAGTTGCAAGGTTAGAAGCTATTTGTCTCTTACTTGCCTATGCTTGTTCATTAAATTTTCAGCTTTTCCAAATGGATGTCAAAAGCGCATTCTTGAATGGATATATCACTGAAGAAGTATACGTTAAGCAACCCCCGGGTTTCGAAGACTTCAAGAATCCATCTCATGTATTTAAATTAAGAAAAGCTCTCTATGGACTGAAACAAGCACCAAGGGCATGGTATGATTGTTTAAGCAACTTCTTATGCGAAAAAGGTTTCGAAAAAGGCAAAGTTGACAAGACTCTATTTATCAAGAAAATCAAAGACGACACTTTGCTAGCACAAGTATATGTTGATGACATCATCTTCGGTTTTTAAAATCAAGAAATGTGTGAAGAATTCTCATCAATGATGCAAGGAGAATTTGAAATGTCCATGATGGGTAAAATGAACTATTTTCTTGGACTTCAAATCAAACAACTAAAAGATGGCATCTTCATCAACCAATCCAAATATTGCAAGGAACTCTTGAAAAGGTTTGACATGGATAACTGTAAGGAAATGTCTACACCAATGGGTTCTGGTTCTTATGTGGATCAAGATGAATCAGGTGTTTCAATCGACATCACTAAATATTGAGGTATGATTGGCTCCTTATTATATTTGACGGCAAGCTGTTCTGACATAATGTTTAGTGTTTGTCTCTGTGCCCGCTTTCAAGCAAACCCAAAGGAATCTCATCTCACGGTGGTAAAGAGGATCATGAAGTATCTCAAAGGAACAACAAATGTCGGACTATGGTATCCTAAAGGTAGTGTCTGCAACTTAATTGGTTATTCTGACGCAGATTATGCAGGATGTAAAACAGATAGAAAGATCACAAGTGGCACTTGTCACATTCTTGGTAATGCATTAGTATCATGGGCCTGCAAGAAACAAGCATGTGTTGCTTTAAGTACGGCCGAAGCTGGATATATTGCAGCGGGTAGTAGTTGCGCTCAAATTTTGTGGCTAAAACAACAACTTTGTGACTACGGACTCGATCTAGGGTGCATTCCTCTAAGATGCGACAACACCAGTGCAATCAACATCACAAAGAATCCCGTCATGCATTCAAGGACTAAACATATAGACATTCGAAATCATTTTCTCGGTGATCATATTCTTCAAGGAGATGTCGAGGTAACCTTTGTAGATACTTATAATCAGCTTGTCGATATCTTCACCAAACCTTTGGCAAAAGAACCTTTCTATAAAATTCATCGAGAGCTCGGCATACTTGACGAACGCGATTTATAAGTATTATTGGCTTCAGGCATCTTTCCCTTCTTTTTGATAATGTCAAAGGGGGAGAAAGATGCATGGTACTTTATGCTTGTATTTCTTGTGTCTTAACTTTCAAGGTACTCTCTAATAAAGATGAAGAATTGCAAAGGATTCCAACCCTCTCCTACATAGGGGGAGTTTTGCATCTTAGGGGGAGAAGCTCTTCCGGAAAGTACATCGCATAAAGAAAGATTGTTTGTCATCATCAAAAAGGGGGAGAATGTAAAATCAAGCTTCACAAATAAGATTTTGTTTTGATGAAGACAAACCATGGCTAACAAAGAAGGCAAAGATTTTGATCAAGCATCTAAGCATCTAAGGATAATATCTTCATTAAAAGCTCTCAACAAATTTAAAGGTATAATAATATTATCTACTTTGATCTTAAGATATAGATGCTCAAAAATGAAAAAGAAATGTTTAAGAATCATTACTAAAGCTTTTCAAAAATAAAATTTCATTTTTCATCTATATGCAATCGATTTACATCTTAGTGCAATCGATTGCACACTTCAAAATTTCAGATCTTTTGCTTCTGTTTCTTTGTGCAATCGATTTACATTGCCTATGCAATCGATTCATACTTAAAATTTTCAAAACGTTTGCTACTGTCTTTGCATGCAATCGATTACATTGTTAGTGCAATCGATTGCACTCAGTTAATTTTTGCTACTGACTTTGCATGCAATCGATTACATTGTTAATGCAATCGATTGCACTCTTAAAGATTTTGAAAAAATAGATGTTAAAAACCTTGTGCAATCGATTTTCACCAAGGGTGAAATCGATTGCATACTTCACGAATTATAAAAATAACAGCTTTGTTCATGCCTTTTCATTACATCTTTTCACTCAAACTTGGCATTTGTTCATGATACATTTCCAGATCTTCATGATGTTTCAAAAGGGTGTTATGAACATATAAATATTCAATTTCAAATTCAGATCTAACACCTTCTTCCAATAATATTTTCTAAAAATTTCAAAATACAAACTCAAGCATTCTTCATTTTCATGTGTAAGTTTTCTACACATTTTCATACATTAACAAACAGAAAACTTTGAGCAAATATATCTTGAGTCTTTGTACAATATTATTATTGAAAGAAGAAGATTATACATTGTCAAATCACTCTAAGTGATCAATATTACTCTACTCACTCAAACTCACAAATTGATATTTACTTACTTATTTTTTCAGGATTGTTGGAATTAAGTTTAAGTGTTTTTGTTGAAATCTTGTCTTTCCAAAGTTGTTGGATACAAGTGTAGTTACATTGAGAGGATTGTTCTCATAGGTAACTTAGTGAAAATCCAAGAGGATTGTTCTTGGTGGTTTTATTGGTTAGAGTCTTGTATAGAAGGACTAGGGTGTCTTGTCTAGAGATCTAACAATATGGAAATCTCTTTCATGTTTAAAGGGGACTGGAGTACTCTCGAACTGTGAGGGGAACCAGGATACATCTCTGTGTTCTTTACTTTTCCGCATTTACCGCTTTCATCACTAGTCATAAACCAGAAAAGAAAGAAACACGTTTGTAAATTATGCACTAAACCACAAAAATAATATCCATCTCACTAAAACGGTAAAACTTTTAAAGTACCTAATTCACCCCCCCCCCCCCCCCCCCTCTTAGGCACACTCTCATACTTACACTTCTAATGCACTCGGCAATGGCATTGGTGCTATAATAGTCTCCCCTAAGGGTTGTCATATGCTCTTCATTGCCAGATTGTGTTTTGATTGTACCAACAATATGGCCGAATATGAAGCGTGCATCATGGGTATCAAAGTTTCCATTGATATGAGAATTAAGTTCTTGGATGTATATGGGGATTCAGCTCTAGTGATCAGTCATATTAAGGGAGAATAGGACACGAAGAGTCCAAATCACATCCCTTACCGAGAGCGTGCGTTGACATTTATCCTGTACTTCGAATAAATTACTTTTGAACATATTCCACGAGAAGAGAATCATTTGGCGGACGCGCTAGATACCCTGTCATCTATGTTCAAAGTCAGATGGGACAATAAAGCTCCTCGAATTACTATTGAGAGACTAGACAAACCAGCGCATTGCTATGAAATTGATATTGACGGAGTAGAGGAAAATCCTTGGTTCCACGAAGTAAAAAGATACCTCAAGGCTCAAGAATATACTAAAGGGGTGTCTATTAATGATAAGAAATTCCTAAGAAGGTTCTTTGCCAAGTTCTTTCTGAGTAACACCTTCCATTTTCATAACCTACCCCGAACTCAAGAAATAATCTTGAAAGGTCTTTCTTGTTCTTTTCAACCTTTCCTTATTGGATAAAATAAAAGTCGGTGGCGACTCTTTCTATCTGCAACAAAAGTGATCAAATGCAAAACACCCAAGTCAGTTCTCCCACCGTGTTACACCATGCTTTCCTTGAGGAACTTGAAAATTGTATGCCCATTCACATGGTCGAACTCCACCTTTGGATTCTTCTCTTGAGCGCGTTTCTTCTTCAACGCCTCAATTTTCTTCACAACATTTTAATCATAGACTCTATTTCAATTTGGGCATAACATAGACCTGTAATTACCTAGCTTGCACCTATTCAGAAAATCCACCAACCCCTCTTCAGGTTTGGGAAAAATAACCTTCATTAACTCAGTAACTATTCCTTCAGACAATTCTTCATTTTTAGTTTCACAATCCATTTTCTCCTTGTCGTCTTGGTTAACTTCAAAATTTTCAGCAATATCAACCACCATCACTTCTTGTGGCTTAGGTAGGTTACCATTGCAACTTTTAAGACCTTCAGTAGTCTCAATTGTTGCAACTATCATTGGATCAGTGGTCATAGCTTGTTCACTCTCAAAACCATCAGTGGTCTTGATTATCAATGTTGCGAGTGAATCGATAATGTTCGCATGTTCGCCTTTGATACCATCATTAGCCTCGATCATCAGCACTTCCTGTGATCGGTGGAAATAGAACTGACTGTTTTGAAATGTTGGTTCGCGAAATGTCGCGGTAAGCAAGAGTCGCCATCGTCTTTTATTTTCTCCAACAAGGAAAGGACAAAAGCACAACAAAATTCCTTTTCGAGATGTTTCTCGGTTCGGGAGGTAGATTATAGAAAGGGAAGGTGTTAGCACCCTTTCTATCCGTGGTTATCCACGGGCTCTTAGGTACTTGCTCACTATGTTTTCAAAATGTTTTGCTTTTCTTGTGTTTGTGGGTTTTGAAAAAGTTTGTTTGAAAACTTCGATTTGACTCTTGTGTCAGTCCTCAAGAGTGTCATGAAGTGTTTGTTTGAAAACTTTTGTCAAAAAAGTGTCAATGCGAAAAGTTGCTTTTGTTTTGAAAGAGCAAGTACCTTAGAAACTCTACCTACTCAAAGGAATTAAGCTGTGTAAATGTCCTTTAGACAGTACTATCCCACTATTGAGAAGTAGGTAGCACCGTCGTTGGAGTATTTCGGGTCAATTCGATTATAGGGACATGTGTGGTCACCAAAGCAATAGTAGGACGCCTTAGCGGTAACCCTAATGTCCTAGATCCTTTTTTATCTGAGGCAACCGTTTCGAGGCAACTTGGATCTTTAGACAGGAGGGCGACCTCTAAAACACCCTATACTCAATGACCACGTCGAGGCAACCAAGTGAGGCGTACCCTAGGAGTGGCATGTGCACGTGTGTCAGGTTTCAGTTAAGTTATCTTTGTACATGTTATGGTGAGCTATGGGTTGATTTTAATTTCAGAGATAAGTCTTGTCATGCATAGCAGTTAATATTTGCGGAAGGTAAATTGCGGAAAGTAAATCTACGCTATTACAAGGCGTCGGGTATTTACATCGCCAAAAACAACCCTTGAAAAGTAAATTGCGAGAAAATTAAAGAAAGCGATAAAAAAGGTCCTAATTACGCTATTACATACTCGGAGCAATTACATAAATATGATCAAAAAAGAATATGCGCGAAAAGAAATTGCATCGGAGAAGTCCTTAGGGTTTTGACCCTTTTTGAGAAAGAATGAGTTTTTGGTCCTTTTTGCATTTAATTAAATTAAACTTAATACTAATTAATTAATTAATTAAAAGAAAGAAATTATTTTTTAGTTTTTAATTTTTTAATGAAATAAAATAAAAGAAATTAAAATTGTCAAGGAAGCCCTAATTCTAATTTATTTTTATTTGTTATGAAAATAATTAAAGTTAACCTAATTAGAACAACTAAATTAATTAATTACATTTATTTACAAAAATAATAAGTTAAAGGTGGATTTAATAAATAATAATAATAATAATAAAAATATTTTATTTTTAGTTTTCTGAATTTATTATGAAAAATAATTAATTTATGAGTTAACTAAATAATAATAATAATAGTTATTAAAAATAATTAAAAGAAAATATAAAAGAGAAAGAAAAGAAGAAAAGAAAAGAAGAACCCAGGGGGTGTACTGGCCCAATATGGAGGTAAGTTCTGGAATTTCTGGCTCATTAATCTCAAGCCTTTTGACTTTCTTTGATTGGCCAGGCGTTGGTTGACTAGGGAGTACCATGATCCCTCATCTTTGACCACAGGATTTATGCTTAAGGCCACTTGGCATGCTGAGGCGTGAGGTACATGATGGACCACTTTTAGAAGCCTGCATGAGAACATGTTAAGAAAAATAACAAACAATTATTTTGGGGGACCTGGGATTCGAACCCAGGTCCCAATGATTCCCAGCCAGCACATCAACCACCAAGCCATTTGCACGCGTTTGTTATTTAGACAATAGGCAAATATTATATTGGACAATTAATAATTATGCTGTAAACAACATAAAAACGCGCGCTTATTTGAATCATCCAACCATGAAGCAACACCTCATCATCGTCCTCGTTGTGCCTGCAAAAAGCAATGTTAGATAGCGGGGGTTTTTAACCCCCACAAACTACAATGACCAAAAATAGCGAATAGAGCTGTGACGAATATAAATATTTCGCGATGGTTCCTGTGTGTTCGTCTGGTCTCAATGAGTTCAACCATATGCCTTAAAGGTTCTAATTTTTCCTGGACTGCAAAGCCCTAAATCCAAAGCTCAAGAACCCTAGAATTTGTCCATGGTAACTTGTGATTCTGTACACTATAATTCAATTAACTTATACCATTAGTTTCATATGGATTCAAGCAATGCAAAACAAACAATAAATTATGTCAAATGCTTATGAATCATGAGTTACGATTATGAGAAAAAATGTCAAACTGTGAGACTGTAGGTGATGGTTTCTCGAGCTTTAATGCTTGGTTTTGATTGCAAAACGTCCCTGAGAGCTCCTGCAAGGTATTAGAATCCACAAAAGCCTTTGAATCGTGCTAGAATGCAGAAAACAATTTTGAGTTTTTCTTGAATTTTTTCAATATGGTTATGGCTTTTTCTGCAGCTTGTTCACGTGTGCATGATTAGGGTTAGCTTGCATATTTATAGGAGACTGAAATTAGGTCAAATCTTTGAGCAAAAATCCATTGGAATGATGATGGAATATTTGATTGGGAATCATATCTTTTTGTATTTTCATGATTGAAGAAACTTGCCAAACTTGGAGATTTTTGCATATTTGATTTGTACACGAAATTGCCAGCATATGTTGACCATGTTTGCTTCACCAAAAGATTGAAAAATCAAATCTTTGTATTTCCTACAATTTAAATTAATTAAATGAATTAATATTGATTAAAAATCCAATTAATTAATTAAAAATAAGAAAATAATTCAATTAAGCTTTATGGGTCGTGCATAGGCCATGGATAAAGTTTCAAGAAGAAATTTGAGGCCCATTAGCAAAAACAAGGTGTTTTGAGCAAAGTTGACTTTTGCAAATTCACAAACATTTCCCAACTTCTCCAATGCATATCTTGCTCAATTTTGATCATATGAACATGTTCTTGGACATTTTGGAAAGGTAATGAAGTCCTCTAACCAATGCCTTTGGTCCCATGTCATTTGGATTTACCAATCTCAAGTTATGGTCTTTGACTTAAAGTGCATTTTTGTTGACTTTTGAATTTGACCTATAATGTAGAAATTGATAACTTTTTATGAGTGCATTTCTTGGACTTGGAGTGTGAATATGGATTGTAGGAAATGTCATCCCCTTCAAAATGAGCATTGGATGGGATTTTTCTGATGAACCATGAAAAAGTTATGCCCTGGTCAAAGTACAGTTGACTTTTCTACTATCCAAAAATAGTAACTTTTTGCATCTTGATGATTTTTGAGCCATTCTTGTGGAATCATGATCAAGACTTGATCAAATGATGATTGTGGACTCAAAATAAGATTTTGACCAAAAATTCTGACTTTTGACTGCAAAATGACCATTTTACCCTTGCAGTTGACTGTAGGTCAAATGGAGCTTTTGACTGTGCAAATTGACACTGTGAGTCTTGAAACTTGGCATGTAGGTGCTTGAGGATATATATAGTCCTATGGGACTTGATTGGACCATTGAAAACCCCAACTTCCTTGAAAGAACCAAAACCCTAATTTCAGCTGGCTTAGAAAGTGGTTTGACTGTGCAATCCTTGAGTAATCTTGAACCATTTGAAGGTGATTCTTGACAAACCTTGAAGAATATGGGAGGGCAAATTTTGGGGTACAACAGTTGCCCCTGTTCAATCTTCTTAAACCTGAGGATGTAGATTGGCTTGCGAGCCTTTCGTGATCCGAAGGTGGAAGATGATTGAACACTAAAGTACCCAGAAATTTGCACTCGCACAGTGTAGTATCAGCAATGTGATGTCGTGAATGGGATTACATATGCCATTTGGAGATTGTTGGTTAAATTGTGATCTTGTAAGTTGAAAGAAGGAACCTGCGTAGGGTTGCTTGACGATGAGTCCATGTAAACTGCATCTTTGAAGGAAGGAAACCTGTGTAGGGTTGACTGATGATGAGCCTGTGTGAAACTGCATCTTTGAAGGAAGGAAACCTATGTAGGGTTGACTGATGATGATTCCGTGTAAAACTGCATCTAGAATTGAGAAGGAAACCTGTGTAGGGTTTCTTGATGACTGCATCTTGAAGAGAGGGAACCGGTGTAGGGTTTCTTGATGACGAGTCCGTGTAAAACTGCATCTGGGAAGGAAGGAAACCTGTGTAGGGTTGACTGATGATGATTCCGTGTAAAACTACATCTTTGGAAAGAGCGAACCTGTGTAGGGTTGACTGATGATGAGTCCGTGTAAAACTGCGTCTTTGGAAAGAGAGAACCTGTGTAGGGTTTCTTGATGACGAGTCCGTGTAAAACTACGTCTGGAGTTGAGAAGGGAACCGGTGTAAGGTTACTTCGGGATAAGTTCGTGTAAGACTTCTGGATGAACCGGGGTAAGGTTATTTTGAGATAAGTTCGTGTGAAACTTCAGGAGGAACCGGGGTAAGGTTACTTTGGGATAAGTTCGTGTAAAACTTCTGGATGAGTCGGGGTAAGGTTATTTTGAGATAAGTTCGTGTGAAACTTCAGTATGAACCGGGGTAAGGTTATTGTGAGATAAGGGAAAAGTTCGTGTAAAACTTCTGGATGAACCGGGGTGAGGTTACTGCGAGATAAGTTCGTGTAAAACTTCAGGATGAACCGGGGTAAGGTTATCTTGACGATGAGTTCGTGTGAAACTGCATCTTGGAAGGAGGAGGAACCGGTGTAGGGTTTCCTGTTGATGAGCCCGTGTAAAACTTCATCTGAAAGGGAGGAACCTGTGTAGGGTTGCCTGGTGATGAGTCCGTGTAAAACTGCATCTTGGAGAGAGAAGAAGTCGGTGTAGGGTTGCTTGATGATGAGTCCGTGTAAAAATTCATCTCGGAATTGAGAAGGAACCGGTGTAGGGTTTCCTAGTGATGAGTCCGTGTAAAACTTCATCTCGGAATTGAGAAGGAACCGGTGTAGGGTTTCCTGGTGATGAGTCCGTGTGAAACTTCATCTGAAATTGAGAAGGAACCGGTGTAGGGTTGCCTCATGATGATCAAGTAGATAATTGTCCTGTCTGGTTTCAGGTATTAACCCAGGATCAGTCGTCCACAGAATTTTCCTGGCTTGTTACAGGTGTTGATCTGGAACTGCAAAGGTAGATGGTAATCATCTTTTTATTGACCTTTTCCTGAAAAGGCAAAACGTTAGCTGTATGTCATGATGCATGAACTGCATGATGTCATGATGTTCTCAAGAATAAATGAGATTTGGGTTGTATGATATGTATGCATGTCATAATGTATGAGGATGTGATATTTATGAATGTATTTTTGTCTGGGAAAATAAATCCCGGAGCTGCTTGAGAATAGTGTTGAGCTCTTTGTTTCCGCTGGGGATGATGCACGAAGATGGTTGCAAGAATAAACTTGTAGGAGAAGATAACTCCGTTGGGGAATAAACCTGGTGGAGAGATTACTTTACGGGGAATTACTCTGTGGGAAAGAGATGCTTCGCTGAGATTTTAACGATAGTTCCGCTGGGGATTCCGTTGATAAGCTCTGTTGGGATTTTGATGAACTCCACTGGGGATAGAAAGAACTTCGCTGGGGACAATCTTTCCGTTGATTTGCTGAGGATAACCCAGTTAGACTCTGGTGGGGAATAACCTTTGAATATGGCTGGGGAGAGATATTTGTACTCTGCAGGGGACAAGCTTCCAGAATCTAATGGGGAGATGATTCAACTCTCCTGGGGAAACCTTTGAGGAAATGGCTCCACTGGGGGTATCTTGTATTCCACCGGGGAACATTCTTATATTTCTGTTGAGGAATATTAAGGCTGTCGGGGATGCTTGCTGAGGAATATCTGTATACTCTGCTAGGTAATATTAAGATCTTCTGGGGATACCCAACCTCTTCAGGACTGATGGTAGACCAACTCTGCTCTGGGGGGAGAGTATTGCTGACTTGCTGGGGATAATATGCCCTTTTTAGGGCTGATGGGAGGCCAACTCTGCTTGGGGAGAGTATTGATGAATCTTGTCTTACTCTGCGGGGAGTGAAGGCATCTTGGTTATATTCTTCAGCTGAATCTACCTTGTACTTGGAGGACAGGGCCGCTGTACCGTTCGGACAATTCTTATTGCCCCAGTTTCTGCGAGAGAAGAAGGCCTATGAGATGCTTGATAACTGTCGATTGAAAAATCTTCTTCTGATAGAAAAGTGACGAGATGATGGGACATAGTCGTACGCTTTGATCCCTAATTTTTGCCTGGACCGCCCTTTCGGGTTTTCAGTCCACCGAGATACCCTTTTTTGCCCAAGCCGCCTTTTCAGGTTTTCGACTTGCCGGGTGTACAGATTTTTTCATTTTCATCCCTTATTTTTGCCCGAACCCTTTTGGTTCGCCGGGAAGCCCTTATTTTTGCCTAGGCCAGTTAACCTAGCGGGTCTTTGATTATGCATAGTATTTTTTCGACTATGTCCGCTCCCTCAGGAGGTAGGGAGTTGTCACTGTCAGTAGCATTGTGTTGCCATATTACCAGAAGATGTCTGATCATGCAGGATTCGTCGCTGGAATTCATGTCCAATGCCCCAAGTGACTCAGGCGGAGATTTGCCCCTGGCTATTTGGCATTTTGAGAGATTCCTTGAATCTTGACTAGACTGCCCCAGATGATGGACAATGCTCATGTCGTGCCCCTGGATTGGAAGCGTTTTTCCACTTGAGGTGACCCTATTTATTGAGAAGGTTTTCTGTCCACTAGATATTCGTCGTGCAAATTTCTCTGCTGTTTGAACAAATAGTCATATGCAAACAATATTATTTTAAGAATGCAAAGCTTATGTCTGTCTTGAAGTTTTTGAAAATGCAGTTTTCAATAAAACAAGCGAATTTTTGTAAAATGTGATGTCAACTCAGGATTTTACAGTAAGCCCTATAGGAGTCAGGATACCTTTTGTAATGGTATGCTTTCGAACTAACCCTTGCTTCAGCTAGGACTTTTAAGGGTTATAACGTGGTCTGGTTCACGGTTGAAGAAACAAAGGATAAAGGCTCAAATTTTATTTGTACCCACCCGTTCTTCGTGATGTTCTTCGATCCTAAACTCAGCTAACCATGCATTTAGATCCTGCTTGAGTCTTTGCTCTGATATTCTAGTGATGGTTCAGATATTGAAAGTTTATTTTGAACAGGCAGTCATTTTGGTCGAGAGTTTGTAGGACCTCTTTCTTTTTTATTTTATTATCCCTGTCTTTTGCCTGAACTGTTTCTCTTATGATTACAGTCAGCAGGATGCCCCAGTTTTATAAGTCTCCTTCATAGATTTTGACTTGATGGGTTTTTATTTTGAGAGATAATGACTGTCTGTCCTGACGATTATAGGGAACCATCACTGTCTTTTGGTCTCGGAAGGACTTCTTTGATGCCAGTCATTGTGCACTTGGATCAACTGAGAGAACTACCCTGCCCCAGGTTATAATTAAGGGTTTAAATTTTTGTGAAAAGAAAAACTCCAACTTATTTGGCTCAAAGGGGTTGACTAGGGATTATCTTCCTTATAACTCCACTGTTTAGGATTTGAAATAATGCCTGTACCTCATCAGCGGGGTCTGTTCAAAAGCATACTGTAAAGATCGTGGTATCGTTTTCGTCATCCTCCCTCAAAAGGCTTAGAATTTTCTAATCGAGAGTTGAACATAAAAAAAATGAAAGCAATTTTAAGCATAGTGAACACAATTACTTCAAAACAGACACGTGTAATGCATTAATGAAATAAGAGAGTTTGACATGATAATTGTTTGAATAAGCAAAGAAAAATACAATATCAGAATTCAAATGAACAAAAGTCTCTCAATCTTAGCCATGTTTTGGCAAGGGAGCAGTGATCACATTAGGAGTCTCAGAAGGCTCGAATTCGATCTCCATAGCGTCAATCATATTCTGAATCTTGTATTTCAGCGCCCAACAATCGTCAGTATCGTGCCCCGGGCTACCAGAATGATAAACACACCTCGCATCCGGGTTGTAGTTTGGAGAAGAAGTCTTAGGGTTCGCAGGAGGCTTTATCACTGCAATCAGGTTCATCTTCAACATGTGTTGCAATGCTTGTGACAACGGCATATTGATGTTGGTGAACTGTTTTAGGCTCGTTTGGCCTTTGTTGATTTCCTTTTTGCTGTTGTCGATGTGACGCTGAACCAGAGATCAAGACTGCCCCTGCATGTTGGTCACGATGACTCTTTTGACGGTACACAGCATTGGACTCTTTCTTCCCACTGTAAGGCTTTTTATGAGCATCAGAAGGTGTAGCTTCTTGAATCTTCCCAGCCTTGATACCAGCTTCAATTCTTTCCCCAGTCAAGATAAGGTCTGTAAACCCGGCTGAAGAGTTTCCAATCAAATGGTTAAAGAATGGACCAGACAAGGTCCCCAGAAACATATCAACAAGTTCACGATCAGTTAAGGGTGGTTGCACCCGTCCAGCAAGGTCTCTCCACTTTTGAGCATATTCTTTAAATCCTTCACCCGTCCCTAGTGACATACCCTGGAGTTGGGTACGCGTAGGAGCGAGGTCAGAATTATACTGATATTGCTTATAGAACGCGATAGCCAAATCCTCCCAGTTGCGGATACTGGCCCCATCCAGCTGATAGAACCATTCGAGTTGAGTCCCTGAAAGACTATCCTGGAAGAAATGGATCCACAAATTCTTGTCAGCGGTGTAAGGTTGGATCTTCCTTACATACGATCGGAGGTGCAGCTTTGGGCAGGAAGCTCCGTCATACTTTGCAAAAGCAGGTGCCTTGAACTTATGGGGAATCACCACCCCAGAGGATAAGCCTAGGTCTCCGAAGTCCAGACCGGGAACCTTCTGTATTTCCATGGCGCTTAAACGGTCTTCCAGCTGTTTGTACTTATCCTCAGCAGGAGGGTATTGTTCTTCATCATAATCCGTCTCGTTGTCGGAGACCACGTGACTAGGAACCCTTCTCTCTTGTGGGTTGTCTTTGCCTACAGATGAGGTAGTCAGCTCAACCTCATTCTGTAATCCATTCCCAGATCTACGTCTAGTGTTGAACAAAACAGTCCTCTTCTTCTTCTTCCTCTCTTTCAGAATCAGAGTCTTCAAATCCTGTTGACCCTGGGCTAGGCTCATAACCAACTCTTGGAACTGGGCATTCTGGGCCTGGAGGGCCTTGATAGCTTGTTCAGTGGAAGGTTCGGTAGACATGATGATTGCTGAAATAAACAACGAAGAATATAAGTGACATGTAATGGTACCTGTAATGCAATGATATGTATGATATATGTATGCAATGTTTTCAAGGATCTCGCGGGGTAAACCAAGAAACTTGTTAGAATTTGAATTTGGGTAGCTTGATTGAAGGAACTTCATGTTGTTGAGAGTCCTTCTTCAAGAGTCAAAGCTCACCATATCGAGTGGGTCATAGCCCCTGACTCAAGTTGTCATGTTTTGATCTTCAAACAACCTTGGCTAGAGGAAAATAAATCCCCTTTGCCCCTTGCTAGACATTTGGTTCATCATGACCTGCATCACAAACCCTTGAGATCCTTGAAATGGATTAGTCCTTATGCAGGATGCATGCAATGGTATGATGTTATGATGTCATGGTAACGGCACACCACAAGTATTCACAAAAGGCAAACATGGTGAAGGCACACAAGTCACACAAGACAACCCTTAGAGTTCAGGCCAGCATGAAGTTTAGGTACTACCCTCTTTTAGTTTCAGTTGGTTAATACCTGTCCTAAAAAATAGTAACCGGGTTCTAGAGGATCTCAATATCATTGGATTGTTTTCTATGTTCATCGTTTTGATTTAGCCACTTAACTGGCGACCAAAATATTCTAAGAAAACAACCCTCAACGAGTGTAGTATCGAGTATCTACCAACTTCAGACTGCACCAAAGTCGGTCATCTCACTACCCTAAAGAGGCCAGGATGGTCAAGTAAGGTTCTAAGGTCAGTTGATGCTTCGCGACACCACGCGGCGGCCCCGTACTCTCCTTGACTTGACTCAAGGGTTACCGGTACTCACCAAAGTGCCACATCAACGTAGCAACTGCTTCAACCATGTCGGTATACCCCGCACAGTTCCCTCACAGTTTGTTGCTACTTCTAAAGGGTATCCCCAGATCTGGGTTAGGATCCATAAAACTCTGATACAAGCCCACAATATTAAAGCATTCAAGGCATACAATTGAATACATAGTGATCTAATCCTAAGGTACACCTCACTTATAGAATCCCCAGCAGAGTCGCCAGTTCTGTGATCGGTGGAAATAGAACTGACTGTTTTGAAATGCTGGTTCGCGAAATGTCGCGGTAAGCAAGAGTCGCCACTGTCTTTTATTTTCTCCAACAAGGAAAGGACAAAAGCACGGCAAAATTCCTTTTCGAGATGTTTCTCGGTTCGGGAGGTAGAGTATAGAAAGGGAAGGTGTTAGCACCCTTTCTATCCGTGGTTATCCACGGGCTCTTAGGTACTTTCTCACTATGTTTTCAAAATGTTTTGCTTTTCTTGTGTTTGTGGGTTTTGAAAAAGTTTGTTTGAAAACTTCGATTTGACTCTTGTGTCAGTCCTCAAGAGTGTCATGAAGTGTTTGTTTGAAAACTTTTGTCAGAAAAGTGTTAATGCGAAAAGTTGTTTTTGTTTTGAAAGAGCAAGTACCTTAGAACCTCTACCTACTCAAAGGAATTAAGTTGTGTAAATGTCCTTTAGACAGTACTATCCCACTATTGAGAAGTATGTAGCACCGTCGTTGGAGTTTTTCGAATCAATTCGATTATATGGACATGTGTGGTCACCAAAGCAATAGTAGGACGCCTTAGCGGTAACCCTAATGTCCTATATCCTTTTTTATCCGAGGCAACCGTTTCGAGGCAACTTGGATCTTTAGACAGGAGGGCGACCTCTAAAACACCCTATACTCAATGACCACGTCGAGGCAACCAAGTGAGGCATACCCTAGGAGTGGCATGTGCACGTGTGTCAGGTTTCAGTTAAGTTATCTTTGTACATGTTATGGTGAGCTACGGGTTGATTTTAATTTCAGAGATAAGTCTTGTCATGCATAGCAGTTAATAATTGCGGAAGGTAAATTGCGGAAAGTAAATCTACGCTATTACAAGGCGTCGGGTATTTACATCGCCAAAAACAACCCTTGAAAAGTAAATTGCGAGAAAATTAAAGAAAGCGATAAAAAATGTCCTAATTACGCTATTACATACTCGGAGCAATTACATAAATATGATCAAAAAAGAATATGCGCGAAAAGAAATTGCATCGGAGAAGTCCTTAGGGTTTTGACCCTTTTTGAGAAAGAATGAGTTTTTGGTCCTTTTTGCATTTAATTAAATTAAACTTAAAACTAATTAATTAATTAATTAAAAGAAATAAAGTATTTTTTAGTTTTTAATGTTTTAATGAAATAAAAGAAAAGAAATTAAAATTGTCAAGGAAGCCCTAATTCTAATTTATTTTTATTTGTTATGAAAATAATTAAAGTTAACCTAATTAGAACAACTAAATTAATTAATTACATTTATTTACAAAAATAATAAGTTAAAGGTAGATTTAATAAATAATAATAATAATAAAAATATTTTTTTTTTAGTTTTCTGAATTTATTATGAAAAATAATTAATTTATGAGTTAACTAAATAATAATAATAGTTATTAAAAATAATTAAAAGAAAATATAAAAGAGAAAGAAAAGAAGAAAAGAAAAGAAGAACCCAGGGGGTGTACTGGCCCAATATGGAGGTAAGTTCTGGAATTTCTGGCCCATTAATCTCAAGCCTTTTGACTTTCTTTGATTGGCCTGGCGTTGGTTGACAAGGGAGTACCATGATCCCTCATCTTTGGCCACAGGATTTGTGCTTAAGGCCACTTGGCATGCTGAGGCGTGAGGTACATGATGGACCACTTTTAGAAGCCTGCATGAGAACATGTTAAGAAAAATAACAAACAATTATTTTGGGGGACCTGGGATTCGAACCCAGGTCCCAATGATTCCCAGCCAGCACATCAACCACCAAGCCATTTGCACGCGTTTGTTATTTAGACAATAGGCAAATATTATATTGGACAATTAATAATTATGCTGTAAACAACATAAAAATGCGCGCTTATTTGAATCATCCAACCATGAAGCAACACCTCATCATCGTCCTCGCTGTGCCTGCAAAAATCAATGTTAGATAGCGGGGGTTTTTAACCCCCACAAACTACAATGACCAAAAATAGCGAATAGAGCTGTGACGAATATAAATATTTCGCGATGGTCCCTGTGTGTTCGTCTGGTCTCAGCGAGTTCAACCATATGCCTTAAAGGTTCTAATTTTTCCTGGACTGCAAAGCCCTAAATCCAAAGCTCAGGAACCCTAGAATTTGTCCATGGTAACTTGTGATTCTGTACACTATAATTCAATTAACTTATACCATTAGTTTCATATGGATTCAAGCAATGCAAAACAAACAATAAATTATGTCAAATGCTTATGAATCATGAGTTACGATTATGAGAAAAAATGTCAAACCGTGAGACTGTAGGTGATGGTTTCTCGAGCTTTAATGCTTGGTTTTGATTGCAAAACGTCCCTGAGAGCTCCTGCGAGGTATTAGAATCCACAAAAGCCTTTGAATCATGCTAGAATGCAGAAAACAGTTTTGAGTTTTTCTTGAATTTTTTCAATATGGTTATGGCTTTTTCTGCAGCTTGTTCACGTGTGCATGATTAGGGTTAGCTTGCATATTTATAGGAGACTGAAATTAGGTCAAAGCTTTGAGCAAAAATCCATTGGAATGATGATGGAATATTTGATTGGGAATCATATCTTTTTGCATTTTCATGATTGAAGAAACTTGCCAAACTTGGAGATTTTTGCATATTTGATTTGTACACGAAATTGCCAGCATATCTTGACCATGTTTGCTTCACCAAAAGATTGAAAAATCAAATCTTCACAAAAATTTCCCAACTTCTCCAATGCATATCTTGCTTAATTTTGATCATATGAACATGTTCTTGGACATTTTGGAAAGGTCTTGAAGTCCTCTAACCAATGCCTTTGGTCCCATGTCATTTGGATTTACCAATCTTAAGTTATGGTCTTTGGCTTAAAGCACATTTTTGTTGACTTTTGAATTTGACCTATAATGTAGAAATTGATAAATTTTTATGAGTGCATTTCTTGGACTTGGAGTGTGAAGATGGATTGTAGTAAATGTCATCCCCTTCAAAATGAGCATTGGATGGGATTTTTCTGATGAACCATGAAAAAGTTATGCCCTGGTCAAAGTACAGTTGACTTTTCTACTATCCAAAAATAGTAACTTTTTGCATCTTGATGATTTTTGAGCCATTCTTGTGGAATCATGATCAAGACTTGATCAAATGATGATTGTGGACTCAAAATAAGATGTTGACCAAAAATTCTGACTTTTGACTGCAAAATGACCATTTTACCCTTGTAGTTGACTGTAGGTCAAATGGAGCTTTTGACTGTGCAAATTGACACTATGAGTCTTGAAACTTGGCATGTAGGTGCTTGAGGATGTATATAGGCATATGGGACTTGATTGGACCATTGAAAACCCCAACTTCCTTGAAAGAACCAAAACCCTAATTTCAGCTGGCTTAGAAAGTGGTTTGATTGTGCAATCCTTGAGTAATCTTGAACCATTTGAAGGTGATTCTTGACAAACCTTGAAGAATATGGGAGGGAAAATTTTGGGGTACAACACTTCCAATGGTTCTACAAAGTGCGTATCAGTAACATGCAAAAGGTCTAAGTCGACCTTCATGGATCTTTTTGGTTTCTCACAAAATTTTAATCGACCATCTTTCAGAGCTTTCTGAATCAAATCCCTGAAAAGAAAACATTGAGAAGTGTTATGACCCAAAAAATTATGATACTTGCAAAAACCTCTTTTTTGTTTATGCTCTAATGGTAAATTTTTACTGCCTGGAGACACTATAATCTAACCATCTGAAACTAAAACATCAAATATTTCATCACATTTTGATACATCAAAAGTATATGTTTTAGTACTAGACGCATCATTTTTGGGTTCTTCGACTGTCTTTCCTTTTGAAGGTCTTATAGGTTTACATGCATACGGAAGTCCAACTTTCAATTTATCCATATTAACTTCTCCTTCTTCCATGTATTCATCCTTGGACTCTATGAAATAATCTTCCGTGTCTACATAGGCAATCTTTCATTTTCTTTGGTCCTTTAAAACCCTAGCTTTCTATGTTTTCAAACGTTTGACATATCGAACTTTATAAGTTAGTTGGGACATATCTGTAATAGATTGAGGATCAAACTTTTTCCTAATAGAATAATCTAACCCCCCAGCGGCCATTTTGACCAGCTCATGTTCAGGAACTCTAGTAAAGCATCTAGACTTTAGGACCCTAAACCTATTTAAATAATATTCCTTTGACTCAGACGACCTCCTCTTGATTAAAGATAACTCTTTCAAACTTATCTTAGGTTGACCAACATAAAATTGCTCATGAAATATACCCTTAAGTTGTTCCCAAGTGCGTATAGAGTTTGGAGTCAACATCGTAAACCAAGTAAAAGCATTTTTTGTCAATGAATTAGGAAAATATCTTAATTTTAAACTCTCATCATTGGTGATATATCCAGCTTCTGTTTTGTACCTAGTAATATGATCATTGGTCGACTCATTGGCATCTCCAGCATACTTAGTAAATTTAGGTACCTTACATCCCCTAGGTAATTTTTCAAGTCGAATGTAATCAGGCAAGGGCGAAGAGTAATTGGGCCTCTGGAGGCCAACATTTACTCCAGATCATGTTAATACTTCTTCTACCATATTCACTATGTTGTTACGCTCAACTGTGGCATTTCTTAGCACTTGATCAACATCTTAGTTTCTCCTAACTACGATTGACCTAGGTTCGTATTGTTCAAAGAATTATTCCTCTTCATAAGTGGGTGATTCCACTCTTCGAGGTATAAAAAGATGCTCATTGTTTCCCCCCTCCAGTTCTTCAAAAACTCTCAATGGTCTGTCGTGCGTTTGAGTTAGTTGGACCTCTAATGATTCAATCAATCTACCTATTTGGTAACCTACAGGATTGAGGGCGACTTTTATTTGTTGAGTTAAGACATTTACTAACTCTAAATTACTCTCATCTATCTGTTGTATTAGAACCATAACGGAAGTATACGAGACATAATTAACACCACCTGGTCGACCACATGGGACATAACTACCTTGGTTTCCAGTGGCCACTGTGTTTTCTGTATATGTGACCGGGTTCGACTGTAACCTAACCATCATGAAATAAGGCATACCATATTGGTAAGGGACAAATGATGACCCTGGACACCCTTGAAAGAGTGGTCTATTTGCGTCAAATGGCGATATCCCATGCCTAGATTCTGTCATTGTCACTGTTGACCCTGAACCATGAACAATGGTCGATCTTACGGGAGATAAAATTAACGCGCTTTGAGTGGTGGTACTTACTAGTATGACATCCACATTTTGTGTAGAAATCTGCATATGTGCTATATTTGTGTCAGAGCGTGGCATTTTAGAATTGGACAAAAGTTTACCACTTCTCAAATTCACACACACACTAACTATAAGAAACTTTGTAAAACTACACCCAAAATACTAAGTTATTAGCATTGTCCCATTGGGCGTGCCAATTTGTTTATCTCTGGTTTTAGTAAACAACACTGATCTCTTAACAGAAAATTTACTAGAGAGATCGACCAGAGAATCTCAGTACAGTGCTTCAGTTTTCGAGTGTTCTCACAAAGTATGTTCAAAAGGGTTCGTTCGACTAAGAAGAAACGAATTTAAAAGTAATAAAGTTGGAATTGTAAAATAAAGAAAGACGTTTTAAACTGTAAAAATAGATGCCATAATATCAAAATAGTTGAAAATGGGTTGATTCAAACATACATCTCCATTGCTTGACTCATTTCGCTCGTTCACTTTGGTACTCTGAGTGACTAGCGTGTAAGAATGTGAAAGTTTGAACCCTATATACTATACACTAAGTGCTTTATTTATAATACATGAAAATAACTACTTTTCAGCGGGCTTCACTTCTTTATGAGTCACGTGTCTCTTTTAACTTCCCTCCATGAACCCACGCTCTCCATCCCTACTATCGAACCCATGTTCTCCATTCCTGCTATCGAACCTACGTTCTCTATTCACAATGCTTTACTTTGCTAGTTATGCCCTCTTTTGGGATTTTTAACACTCCTGGGCCCAATCCATTTCTCATGAGGTGTCTTTTCTGGTCGATTGCATCCACAAGCCCAAATTAGCCTTTTTTGAAACCTCTTCTGGTCGACTGCTTCTGTGGTCGATTTCCTATAATTCAAAGTCTTCAAAGAATCTTTTTTGTTTTTGGTTGGATTTTAACCCTTTGTGAAAATCCTAGCCAACACTGGTCAACCTATTTTAATAAATATGAATAAATTTATTATTTCTAATATTGTATTTTGTGCTTTATATTAAAATACAAAAGTAAAGTATAGTTATTTTGAAGAACTTGTGAAAATTAGTTGAAAAAACCTTATGAATAATGATATAAAGTTGTTTTTATAAGTTCTCCCAAACAAATAATATCACAAAACTTATGCTACTATGAAAGCTCAAATAAGTCAATGTAAAAAACATTTAATCTCATTGTAATTTTGATTCTCTAGTATATTTAAATATTAGTTGAATTGCTTATTTACTTATGTTCAAGTGATATAGGCTTTTTAAGCAGGCTAATAGGCTAATCAGACATTCGAAAAGGGCGGACTCAGGCCGAAAAATAAGCCTCTGGTAGGCCATAGGTCATGCTAAGGTTTTAAATTATTTAGCAGGCCAGACTCAGGCTTGGCATAGCCTAACTCGGTCCAGCCTATTCTCACCTCTAATGGCTGATGATTGATAGTTTATAACTAATGATTGAGACTGATTGTTGATAAGCTAATTGAAGTGTTTAGTAAAATTAGCAGTTCACTTAACTTATAAATGTAAAATGACATGAAAATGTTTAATATATAATTATTTTATTTTAAATTAAATAAATTATAGAAGATAAAAGTAGGTTTTTGTTAAAATAATAAAGATAAAAAGGAATAAAAAATAATAAACTATAAGTTATAAGGTAAGACGCTATTTGAAATAGCGTCTGAAAAATAAGCTATAAGTTACTAAAATAAACTATAAATTCGTGATCAAAAGACCGTTATCAAACAGGTCTAAAATGTCATATGAGCTTATAAGCTATAACCTATAAGTCATAATTTCAAAAATGTATCTTACCAAATAGACTCTAACAATGTCTTTAACTCTAATATATGCTTCAATAAAAATCTTATTTTATTGATATAGTTTTTGTTAGTTTCTTATTTTTTGGGTGTAATGTTTTAATTTGACAGAGATGTAAATATTGTAGAATAAGTATAACGATTTTTCAAATTTTTGTGATATTATTATATGTCTTTTTCTTTTTCATCTTATAGATCACATCATATAAAATGTATATTGAAGAAACACGTATTATGTTTGGACATAAAATTTAATGTAGAGTTTAATACTAACTAAAATTTCATAATCATCTATCGCCTAACAAATTATGTTAAATATATAAAATGTATTATTTATTCTTCAAATATTTCATTTATGATGTTTTACATAAGCGGTGTAATTAATATTTGTGTATAAATTTTTCCGTGTGTTCTGATTTACGGTCTTATATACATATCAAATTTCTTGAAGTGTAATTGATCGTTTTAATAATAAAAATAGAAATGTACATCTGCATATACATATAAAATAATATACAAATATATGATAATATGATGACTTTCAAGAGACAACCAAACTTAACTAACAACTCTAAAACATATTTTATTTTTTTAATTAACTATTTTTTCTATTTTTAATTATCTTTCTGATAAAAGATTATCTTTCAAATTTTAACACGTCAATTTTCTTGGTTGTTTCATTTGGAATGACTATCAATAAAAATCAAGAACACTCACTCAGATATGTTGAAGTATATCTACCACATTCAATTTTCTCTCATGGACAACTATATGTCGCCATATCAAGGATTACTTCAGAAAAAATTGAAGATATTAGTGACTAATGATGAATGTGAAAATATAGATATAACATCAAATATAATTTAATTAAAAAAATATTTAATAATATTGTTTAGGTAATTAATATTTCTTTCTTTAAATTTGTACATTTTATATTATCATAGTAAAAAAAAATTCTATTTAATATTAAAAAGTTAATAATATAATTACAAATATAATCTAAATAATCTTTTTTATATATTCGTGAGGGGTTGGAAATCCAGTTTAAAAAAATCTTTCCACTTTGAACCTATCTTTCCTTCTAGTTTATGTTAAACAAAACATAAACTTTTAAGTGACTTTGAACCTATAGTCACTTATTACAATTTAGGTTGCAACAAAATGGTATTCAAAATTGTTGATAACCTTTTCTTCTTCCGTTCAACAAGTAAAAAATTATCTATCCAAATATTTATGGGTGCAACAAGGTGTCATTACAATAGTAACAATATTGTTTTTAATATAGATGAAATCTCATTTATTTTTAGTAAATATATTAAAATAAATTATAAGCTTAATTGCAATTTTAGTTCTTCTATTTTGTATTTTTATTTATTTATTTTGATCTCTTCATTTTAAAAATTATGATTTTAGTTTTTTTTTTTTGAATTTTCTGTTGAAAACGAATAAAAATAAGAATTAAAATTATAAAAAAATAAATAAAATAAGAGGATGAAAATTGCACATAAAATTTAAAAAGAGATTAAAATAGTAGTTTTTAAAATGGAAGATCAAAATCGGAAAAAAATATATAAAATAATGGGACCAAAATTTAAGCCTATTATATAAGTTTATCTTCTTCTAGATTTTTCATAATTTTTAAATTTGAAATGTATCATCTCATCTCATCTTTAATTCTCTTTCTAGATTAAACACATTAGATCATTTGTTTTATCTTTAAAGAATTTATAAAAAATATATTTTCATAAAATATTTTTATAAAAACTTTTTTTAAATATTAAAAAATTTTAAAATTAACCTTTTTTTTTTTTACCACTAATATAGTCCCTCCCTATTAAGTCCAACGTCAATTATCAATGGACCAACTAATAATTGATAATTTGAAATTAACTTTGAATAAATTCAAAGACTAATTTTAACATCCTCTAATATAAATGCACATAATAAAATATTAAAACATAGTCAAAATCACAATTTTCACAAAAATGCATCTCAAAAATATTTTTTATAAGAAACTATTTGATATAGCGTCAAATTTAAGTGAGTTTAGAATTTTAAGATTAAAAAATGTCATAATAAAATGATAAAAAAAATAATGTTTTAATAATAACTATTTAAATTAAATTCTTTTTATTGAAATTTTATTAAAAAAATACTTTGTAAATTTAAAAAAAAAAGTAATACTATCACAAATTTTTTTTTAAAGGTGAAACAAATGGGTTCTAAGTGTATGTTTGATTCTATGGTTATAATAATTGATTTTGAGGGAATTAATTTTGAAAAATGATTTCCAATTAAAAGTGTTTTTAAACATAAAATAATTTATGTTCGGATACTCAAAAATTGTTAAATAGTAAAGTATGTCTGATTGTGATGCTTATGTAAAGCGAGATTGGGATATATGTATTATTGATTCACATTTCT